>CM075855.1:96735444-97094888 GCA_037975125.1 Latrodectus hesperus | reverse complement strand
TTTCGAAAGCGCAGCTTTAACTGCTCAGTTACTTTGGCCCGATGTTTAATTCTGATTCGAAAATGCTTGGCTTCAACTTCATCAATATCTGTAGTTACACTCCTTATCTTGGGATCGTTTAACATGAACATGGCTGGTGTTATAGGCATTATATCTTAAGCGTCCTCTGAAAGATATGTACGTGGACGTGCATTTATAACAGATTCACAATCTGAGAGTACTGTAAGTAATTCTTCATATGTAAGTACAGCATTTCCGAGGGTACTTTTAAGAAGATCTTTAACCACTCTAATCAGTCTTTCCCCAAACCACCCCACCAACTCGCGGTTGGAAGGTTGAATTTCCAAGAAATACGTTGGAGGGCTGTTCCTCGAGTAATTTTCTCTTAATTCAACAGTCGAAAATCTACATTAGCTCCATGGAAATTAGTGCCGTTGTCGGAGTAAATGACACGTGGTCTTCCTCTTCTGGCAATAAACCTTCGTAAAGACATTAAAAAGGCTTCTGTGGACAATGAGGAAACCAACTCAAGATGAACCGCTCTATAAATGGCACAGGTGAATAATACTACCCATACTTTGTCTCTATGTTTAATGTAAAGGGGGCCAGCAAGACCAAGTCCAATTACTTCGAATACAGAAGCATCTTTCACTCTGTCAGCTGTTAGAGTAACTGGATCACTAACAAAAGACTTAGATTTGAAGCGTCGGCAAGGAATACATTTTCTCACTACTCCCCTTACTGTTTTTCTCCCTTTAACTATCCAGTAATTTGAACGTAATAAATTTAATAAAATCTGGGTACCTGCATGACAGTGATTAATATGATATTGTTCTATCAATCTTTGAGTAAAAATGCTTTTATCAGGGAGTAAAATAGGGGCTAGGAATGAAGGTTCGTCAATTCGTTCTGTTATGCGAGTTTTAATTCGAAGTATACCTTCATCATCTTTAACTGCATTAAGATTTTTTAACTTATTTGGAAGAGGGAAAAAATGTCTCTATACAAGACGAATGAGTACTTTTTCTGCCGATTCTACTTCTTCGGGCGAAAGGTTTCCACGATTCTTTTCACAACCGCTTTTTCGTACATTGCTGATAAAACGTAGCATCCAACCAGTCATTCGTAGAATAGAAGTGAAACTAGAAAATCTGAGGGCATACCAATCTGGTTTTGTATCACTAAGATTAATGTTACAAAGTTTAACGATTCTTTTTTCCACTTCGATTTTGGTTGGTTCGTACATTAATTTATTCTCAGGCCAATTTTCTGGTAGTTCTTTGAGCCACTCGGGACCCTCCCACCAACGGGAGTCCAAAAATTGACGAATAGAGCAGCCTCGCGATAGAATGTCGGCAAGAATGGAAACTCCACGGACATGTCGCCATTTGGCATTAGGTGCCAATTGGTTAGTTTCTTTAACTCGATTGGAGACAAATACAGTCCAATCTCCATGTTCCAGGATCCACCACAGTGATACCATTGAATCACTCCAAAATACTGTTTTTAATATACTTAAATTCAGGGCCGTTTTGATCGAATGAGCTAATCTTACTCCAATGGTGCAGGATAATAACTCTAATCTTGGGATGGTGATGGGTTTTAAAAGAGCTACTCGTGATTTAGCTCTTAAAAGACAAATTTTTACTCCATTGGAAGTGATAGTTCTAAGGAAAACACAAGCGGCATAAGCTACTTCGCTAGCATCCATTAATACATGCATTTGTGTCGAGTCATTAATTTCTATAAAGCGGGCTATTTCAACATTATTTAGTAAATGTAGATCATTAATCCATCTTTTAAAGCTATTCTGATCTTCAGTGGGTAAAGGAGAGTCCCAGGATAGTTTTAATTTCCACATGTCTTGCAATTTAATTTTTATGGTTATTTTTAATTACCCATTGGTTTATTGTCAGCGGCAATTTTAGCCGCTGACAATAAACCAATGGGATCAAAAATCTTCTGAATCGTAGCCAAAATTACTCTCTTAGTGATTTTCCCACCTACTTCTAAAACAAAAGGATCAACCTTTATATCTCAGTTACATTTCAAAGTATCACGGTCCAAATTCCATAAAATTCCCAAAACATTGGTGGTGCCAGAACTTTTCGTAATGTATTTACACTTGACATTGCTCTCCCACCCTCGCAAGTTGAAACATCCACGTGAAAATACTTCTATATCTGTTAAAATAAAATGCTCTTGTTCTTTGATGTTGAAAACACCAGAAAGACAATTGTCTACGTAAAATGATTTTCTTAATTTTTCAATTATTTCGTTGTTTTCTACAAATGTATTATCCCGTAGACCATATCTGCGAAAAAATAAATGCCGTTAATGATGTGATTTAGCACCATATAAATTATAGATGAAGTTTTTATCTATTTCTATTTTATCTATTTCTATATATAAGTAAACTATTTTGCTTTTCCGTCATGTTTCAAAAAATAATTATTAATATTTGCAAAATCCTACGACTTATTCTTAAGGTGAAAAAGTTTCACGGGATAATACATAAATAATCATTCTTTTTTTTTTTTTCCCCTTAACCACTTTTTGCTCGCACACAAGAAATCACAGATTGTCACGTATTTTCTTTGCTGTATTTCTAACAGCAGGCAGTTTTCTTTTCCTTGTGCTTGATGAAAAGTACTTCAGGAAATGTTCAGGAAAGTCTTCCAGGATGGCGTGTCATTTTCTTGAAGCCTCCAAGGAGGGAGTCATTGGTTTATTATCTTGGTCGTTGCAAGAAATATTAGGAATGTAAATTTGCAAGTCGAAGACCATAGGGTTGTTGAAACCACGTCTGAACAATATTCACATTTTATACCCCCAAATTTTGGCAACTATTTTCTTCAAGTGCGCATGCGTTGGAATTCCAATCTACAGGCGACGTTCAGAGCTCTATCTTGAGACACTAGTCAGAATAATAGGTTACGTACCATAAGCACCACGACCAAGATAATAGACCAAAGACTCCACCTTTGGCGCTTCAAAAATTAACATGCCATCTTGAAGAATTTTGATACTAGGTGGCGCAAAAAGCATCTCCTGTGCATATGATTGAAATTAGATACATCTTGTTATAATGTAATTATAAAAATTTATAATATTAAGTATATGTGCTGTTGCTTTGTTGTCCAAGAAATTTGTGCCTAATTATTTTATAATCACATGTCATTATAAATTTAAGATACTAATTTTTGATATATATATGATCTTTAATTTGATCATTTATTCTTTTTTATTGTAAGGACTATGTCTTATAGGAATTCAAGTCTCTCATTAATTATTTTGATGAGTGGGAGAAATTATCTAAAGGAGCAAAATCTAATTTTATGACTACCTACTATGGTTCAAAAATAACTTTAGCTGCTACTTTAGAAATTTCTAAATTTTTAATTAGTAAGTGTGGTTTTACTTACTTAATAACAACGAGATTGAATCTGGATTCTTTGGAGGTTTGGTATTTCATACTTATTCACTGTTTTTTAAACATTGAAGTATTTTTTATATAGTTTATTGATCTATTCATTTTATTTTCAGAAAGTTTTTGGAATTATGAGACATGCCTGTGGTTTTAGTGATCATTCTAATTCATCTGTTTTTCTGCAAGTATTCCGTCTCATTGGAACATATTCATTAATAAAGCCTCCTGAAAATTCAAATGTTGATGGATCAGAATTTTTAAAGACTTAATTGAATTTGATCTCAATAACACTGAAAATACTAAAAAATTAGAATGGAATGAAGAGATAGATGCTATGATAGAAAATAGTTCCTATTTATTTCAGGCATCAGCTACACTGCAAAATGATCACACCTACAATTTATTTGATTCAAATGATATGGTTGTAGGTTATTTTTCAGGTTGTGTTGCAAGAAAGGCTAAAAATTTTACATCTTGTGAATCTTGCAGAAATGCTTTAGTTGATGAAATGGGAAATACACAATGCTCTACAAATGCATTAATTGAGACCAAAAATAACGGTGGTCTTCTAACACCATCCACAAACCCTGTTTTACTCACAAATATATTAGAAAGTGCTGCAATGCAAGTTTTGAGCATAGAAAAGTTTAGCATCTTTACTTTAAATGGCATATTTGAGTGCTAGAAACTAAGAAATTACCACTAGTAGACTGCTTAAATCATCAACATTCTTTAAGTGCTTCAATCATAAATATTTTTTATTACCAATGTGCATTTTATATGTGACAGAGCGAATAAAATTGATGTAGCGAAAGTTAATAAAACAAAAAAAAAAATAAATAAAGAAAATTATTAAAATCATAATTTTTTTGTATAGGTGAGTCACTGGAAGCTCAGTGGTAGAGCACTAGCTTCCAATTTTTTATTTTTAATGAAAATTATTACTTTATCTTAGACGACTTGGGATCCACTCAGCCTCAGAATAGTGAGGACCAGAAGTAATTCTGGGTAACACAGGCTATCTGAGTACAGTGTCAACAACTTTTTTTCCATTGTCATTACTTTAAAAGCTCTACCTTTATGACACCTTAATCCAGGCTTTTTGTGTCTATGTGTGTGTGTGTTATATTATAATTTAAAAATATGTGTGCATGCATATGTGGAATTGTATTTGTGTGTTTTTTTTCTGTCATTTTTGCCTCAGGATAAACATTTATTTGTTCTTGTAAAATTAATATTTATAATATTTGTATTTGGAAATAATTAAATATCTGTACTAATAAGTATGTAATTATTTTCCATGTATTCATATTAATTAATAAATTTTTTCAGCTTTACAGGGATGTTAGATAAAACATATGCATCAAAAATATTGAATATTTTATTTTATAATTTGATAACTATATTGTAATTTGAAGTATTTATATTTCTATATGTTTAAAAGTGCTAAAAATTTAAAACGATTTCAAATATTTGCATGATTTATTTAAGAAAATGTTTACTATAATTTTTATTTCTACCATATTTATATCATTTTTAATTTGATCTTGAGTAACAAATTTAACATATACCTGTATTCTTTTTGTATTTGCATTGAATTTGATCTTGCTAATTTAACTATAGATTAAATTCACTAAATTTTCAAATTATTCTTTTTTTATGCTATTACTCAGTTTTGTGTATTACTATGTATTTTTTGATATTTAATAAAATTGTTATTAACATTTAGCAAAACCCAACTCGTTGTCAAGCAGAAGTAAATACACAATACAACGTGAGTGAAATTTCCATGACACAAATATTCATAACTTGACTAACATTGTTGGATGCATTGAACCCTATATCCCATTTGACTAAATATTCTATTTTTCATGAGTTGCTATTATTTTTTTAAAAAAATGACTCAGTGAAGTAGGATATTTGGTTTGTAATTCACATTAAATGAAGCAAAGATTTAGTTTAATTTGCACTTTATGTTATTGATTGCTTTTTAAAAAAATGTAAATTTAGATTTTTTTTATATCATTCAGGAAAAATAATGAAAAATAAGAAAGCTTATTGTAGTTGATGATTTGTAACTAAATATAAGTAGTTCTTACCTGTAATTTTAAGAAATGTTAAATTTATATAATTATTTAGTTACATAACATAGTTATTGATATAAGGAATTTGAGAAATATTTAATTTTAAATTGTGTAAAAATTGAATTACAATAAAATGCAAAATCATAGCAAAATATATTAAAAGCTTTAACTAAGAATAAAATAATTTAAAATTAGAATAACAAAAAATTTAATATTAAAATTATTTTCTATAAAAATCACTAGAATAATTAAATTGAAATGTAAAACTTACATTTGATTCAAATAAAATTAATTTTAATATTATAATTATATTTATTAAAAATAATTGAATGGAATTTAATTTCCTATTAAAATGTATTGAATTTTAATTAATTATTCTAAAATAATTTGGAATTCAATTTCTAAAATCACAATTAATGGTAAAATGCATTAAAATAATGTATATATCAAAATATCTTTCAGCTTTATAAACTATCTATTAAATGGTTAAAATCAGAGAAAATAAAAATAATCAAGAGAAAACATCAATAATTAAATATAACTTTTCAAATAATATTGGAAATAGATACAATAAATTTTTTAAAATAAATGTTTCTCTATCCATAAAAACGAGACAGATTTATATTCAATATATTTATCATGTAAATTCAACTATTTCACATTATTTTCAGAGAGTTTCATTTAATTAATTTTTAAAGATTTTTATTCCCTTAGACATCAACGCATTTCCCACTCGATAGTGGTATCGTGCATCGATCACGCCGCCTAGCGGCAATTAAAATTTTGGCGTGCCGTTATTTTCAGCAAGATGTACGTTTTATAGTCAGCACTATCATTGGATGAAAACAATTATTTCGTAATTAGTGAATGGAAACTGTAACTGGGAAATTTATTATTTCACATGAAATGAAAACTAAATAGAGCAAGAAATCAACATATTTGTTGCTGCTATTGGACCTGGTAATGATAATTCTGTAATTATGCAGTTATTCTGATTCTGTTATTCCATGTTGATTTGTAAAATATGAGATTGTGCATTTTGATTTCTTGTGTTTTAAAATTTAGACTTTGTGGCAAATCCAGTATGAAAGAACATAGAAATCATTTAAGTATATGACATTTTAAACTCTTAAACGTGATCTTGTCTATCTGGTATAAAAACATAAAAAGGCAGTAAATTAAATTTTGTGTATAAACTGCTTTGTTCCGTGTTCCTAAAAGTTGTGTACCTAGGGAAAGTTTCTATCTTTAAACATTATAGTCTCTTAAAATATTAATTAAATTAAAAACTGTCAGAATTGCGATAAATTTGTTAGCATTGAAATGAATAACTTCTAAAATTTGCTTACTGTACTAAAAAAAAATTTATTCATTCAAAAGAAGCAATGACTATTTTTATAAACTTTTGCATGGTTTACTAATAAATATTTTAATTTAAATAAAAAGTTTGTCATTATTTTCAATAATAAGAAAATCTAAAATTATATAATTCTTCAATTATAGATTTATTTTAAAGAAATGTGTTTTCCCCTTGTTATTTTTAATTTAATAAAGTAAATTATAAGCATACAAAATGAAAATTGTAATTACTGTAATTCACAAATATTTTTTCATTTGTAAGTAGCTTATTTACTGTAAAGGAAAGAATTGTTTTTATCTTAAAAAGAATGATAATCTTTTTCAATTTATTACTAAGTAATGTTAATATAAAAATTTTAAATATATTCCACTTGATTATATATCAATGATTTCTTTTTTTAATCAGTGTTTTATAATAGCTTTAAACTTTTAATATTGTGTTAAATGACATTTTATATACATTTTGTTACTATGTACATATAGTACATTTTGTCACTTTACATATCAAGGCTTAGATGCCATATAATCCAGGATGTCAAATTCTGAGTTTAATAATTTTTTGCGAATTTTCTTATATATGTGACAACCTTGTTTTTATCTTTTCATAGTGATGGAGACCTATAAGAAATATACAGAAAATTCTATTTTGGAAATCCTAGTATTTATGTCATCTTGGCAACATTTCTTCATCGCCAAAAAATTCAGAATTTAGCTTTCCGAGTTATAAGTCATCTGTGTCGTATTTACAAATTATTTTCTGTGTATAGACATAAATCAATGATGCATGTAATTCAAAGCCTTAATATTTATTTATTACCATTTAAGGTATACACCTTTATTCTAAATTTGTAACATATACTTAATTTAATATTTAAGTATTTATGCTGACACTTCTAAAAAGAACATGGTAACTTTTAAATTGCTACCTACAATTAATCTGTATTGTTAATCAAATTATGGAGTTGTGTAAATCTTGTATAAGTGATTTTGGCTCAGTTTTACTGTACGGTCACTCTTGGCGCGTTTTTTTTTTTTAAGCCAAATTTGGCGAACAGAGCCTTATTTTTGTCTCGTGTGATTCTCGCGAGATGCTCGTCATACAAATGAAGACCAATAAGAATTAAGGTGGAAATTCAATTTTAACAACTCTAATGTTTACGTCATCGCAATGAAATTTAAAACATTTTGTTCCATTTCAGCATTTTACTAGAAATTTTCGCGAGTCAACTTCGTAAGATTTTTTAGTGTGTTTTACAATTTGCTTGACAGTTTAGATAATTAAATTCCAGGTTGTATTGCTCTTTTTCATTAATTTAAAAATTAAATTGAATTTAAAGTTACTGTTTAAAATTGTGTCGATACATTCTTTCTTTAGTTTATGTATATGGCATTCTTATTATTTATATTATTACTATAAAATACTATATAATTTGTATATACAGTTTTAAAATTATTGTTTCTGTATTTAATTTCTTAAAAATATTCTATTTAACAGTTTAATTTGTACTTAATAATTAATATTTATTCTTTTCCGAATGTTGCTTTATTTTTCATTGTTATTCGTGTTTGGATTCTTCTGGAATTTTCGTTAGAATTCGTATTCTGATTTTCTTAAAACTGATATCTACTTTTTCGAAGTTCCCATATTTTCCTTATTCACATTCGTTTCTGAAGTAACTTCTTTTTTTTCAGCTCCCTCATTCTTTTCGAAATATTTTTGTGAATCAAAATATTTTATCGAAATCAAAATATTTATTCAAAATATTTTTGTGTTTAGTTTTGATCAAAAAATTTTATTGATAGTTTAACATATCAACTTTATTATTTTACCATTGATGTTTAAAATCTATAAATTTGCGTTTTTTGTTAATTTTGTAAAATTACTTGAGTATATTGATAGATACCAATAATGTATGAAATAATTGTCTCTATTTCAGCCATTTTTCCTCGTGCCGTTTTTCCCGATCGGAAATTCGTCATAAGTATGACGTCATACGGACTCGCCGACGTTTTTAAAATTTCGCCAAGGGTGACCGTACAGTAAATTTTAACCGTGATTTTATATCTTATTTGATTAGATACTATAATTTTACATTGTTATAAAATTATGGTAAAATATCGTATGGTCACCGTAATTTAGTGATAAGATTGTGCAGTTGAGAATGTGAGTTCTCATATTTGATTCCAACCATCATTGTGAAAAAGCATTTAAATATTGTATTTCTGCTTTTTGCATTCATATCTATCAGAAAGAGTACTAAAGAATTTGTCTTGTTTTCCCTTGTGTAATGTAGGAATACTGCTCACTATTTATGCAAAGTCATTCTGATATAGTTTTTATGATTTTTTACTGCAATCTTCAGTTTTATGACACCAAACTGTTTGCATTACTATGGTAAAATAAGAAATTACAATTCCTTATTGTGTTTTTGTAGTCAGGCTATTTGAAATAAGCTATTTCTAAATAATGAGATATGGATTTTGCATTTTAGAATTGTGTCTATCATGGTATTCAAAGTCACATCTGGGTGGCCTACACTTTAGGATACTCCCATAGTTATTTGCCAATTTAGTATCATAATATTAGTGATGTTGGTTTATTTCTGGTTGGCCTATCACCTTTTCAGCACCATATTTTTTCCCCAAACATGCACTAAAACAAGTTTGATGGAAAAATTGTAAATTTTTGCCAAAGGGCACTCTAAAGTATATTTTTATATCTGTCAGGGTGTTTGAGAGTTTTCTACATTTATTTGTACATTCACCCATGTAACATGTGTAAATTTTTTTATATTCTAAGAAAAACTCTTCAGAGGCAATATTTGTAGGAGTTCAGATAACTTGCCTCTTGCATTCAGTTTAATAATAGTTCATGGGTTCAAATCTCATCTTTGGTTTGGATGTTTGTAGTAGTTTGGAATTCATTTTAAACCATAAGCTTCATTTAATTAGCCCTCTTGTGTAAAAATGATCATTAAAACAAACAAACAGAATAACTTGCAATATTTTCTTTTGTCAGTCTTTATATCAGGGTGTGTCAAAGTTATCATTTTTTCCTATATGTAAAAGTGAGATTTGTTAGTAGACATGTTTTTGATTTCACCAAAAAGATAAACTTACCAAATTTTTATGTTAAAAGAATCAAATATATTAAGCTGTGTAGCGAGTATACTGTCATACTTACTTTGCTTTTTTCCTCTAAATTTTTTTTGAGATTATTTGTACATATATTATCTCATGTTAAGTCAATTTACCTTACATTATGTATGATAACTAAGAGGTATCTTAAGAAAAATCTATTTTAAGGAAATTAAATTTTAATCAGATTTTGGTACTCTTCCATAGTTCATTTTTAACCATTATAAGATAAAATATTTAGGCTATTCTATAGGAGGCATTGATTGTCATAGGTATAAATATTACAACAAAATGAAACAATGAAAATAATAAACATTTTTTTAAAAACTTATTCACAAAAGAAAATATAAAGAAATAATTAAAAAATTTTAATGAATTTTTTAATTCAGTAAAATTATGCAACAAACAGTAAAAATTATTTCATGTGTAGTTGCAATTAAATGAAAAAAATTTTCAAAATTTCTTAATGCTGATTGAGTTATTTTTAAAAATTAGCCTTTTTTTACTATCTAAATTCTTGTCAATAGCAATAAAATTATTTTACTAGGCGGTCATATTCTATTTTATAGTTAATGTATACATATTTTAATTATTTATACTGTAGACGTAGCAAAGTAAATAATTAAATCTTATAATTATTTGAAAAGCATGAGTTGATTTACAAAAAAGAATTAAGGAAATCTATTAACAGGATTTTAGAGCACTTTTATTGGATTTAACATCAATTTATAAAATTATAATCACAATATATATGTTTGCTTTTATTAATGAAGTCTCCAAAATAATTGATTAATACAAGTTTACTTAAATATGCTTATCAGATTCAATTCTTCCTCTTTTAACTTTAAAAGATTATTTGTTGTGAAAAAATCACAAATGAAGGGCTTGTCACTTGTATAAAAATTCTCACCTGATAGATTCTCCTCAATTGCATTCACCAGACTAAACAATATGTGCATCAAATGCCTCTTGTTCTTTGCAAATAAAACCAAGACTTGCCTATACCACACACAGGTGTTTCAAACAATTCGTGTCAAACTCATTTTGAATTGCTTGAGTCTCAGGAGGATATCTTTTCCAACACACTTCTTGTGTTTGATTTATTAAGGGTTAACAATCTTATAGAGCTTGTCTGATGTTGTCAGCCCTGAAGGATAAGAACCACAAGCTTGAAAAAATCCTACATTTAATAATGTAGTACAGACAAGCAATATATAATTTGAAAATCTCAGGGTTCAAATTATTTCTTTTATAAGAAAGTTAAGTTTTACTGTTTAAACATGTCAGAATAGGACTGATTCTCATGTGTTTGAAGACTAGAACTAATTTTTTTCTAACTCTATAAGTGTATAATGTTTATATAGAGTTATAACAGTGGTGGCTTTGTAGTATACTGTTACTTAATTCTCAACTCCATTCTTCAGAGTGAAACAGTTTTCTCAGTACAGTAATATTTCATAGTGTACAATTTGACATTATAAAACTCTCAACTTTCTGATATAGCTAATGACAGCATATAAGAGAACTTGTAGTTAAATTACATACATTTTATACATATTGAAGTTGTAATCACATAGCTATCATGAAAATTAGGAAACTTTTTATGTTTATCTTAGCAGACTTACTATTAACTAGTGAGCAAGTTATAATGGTTTTGTTTAAGTACTACTGAAATCAATTCTCAAATTTGGTTAAAAGGATGTTTAATTTTTTGATTAAAATGAGCTAAGCAATTAAGCCTTGTATTATGCTAATGTAAAGAACATTACTAAGTATGCCATACAATTGGAACATATAATTACTGATGTCGCTTATTCTCTTGACTTAAATAATATCTTGACATCTTATGGGTGTATTAATAAGGTTAGATTAATCATGTAAATAATTCTAAGTTTTAAAAGTTCCTAAAGATGTTAGAAAAATATCTAATTTCATTTATATAATATAAATAATAAATATATACGAGGTATATGCACAAAGTAAGTTCCGTTTGGTTATTGAAAGTAAAAGGTGTACAGATACAGAAACAAATTTATTGTACAAAAATTTAGAACTATTAAACTACTTTTATACATAGCTTCCGAAATTTTGGTGTCACTTATCATAGTGTGGAACAAGTTTTAGTATTCCCTTTTCATAAAAGGTTGCAGTCTGTGTTTCAAGCCATGTGGTAACATGTTCTTTCAGCTTGTCTTCATAGTTAAAGTGTTGACCACAAAGGAAAGATTTTAGGTGTATGAAGAGGTAAAAGTCGCTAGAATCAAGGTTTGGTCTGTATGGAGAATGATCAAACACGTCTCAGTCAAACTTCTGTTGAAGTTGTTTTGTTACGTTTACAGTATGAAGTCGGGCATTATCATGCAAAAAAACTCCTTCTGATAGTAATCCTCAACACTTGTTCTGTTTTGCATCCTGCAATTTCTTAATGGTTCTTGCAGTAAACATCTGCATTGATTTATTGGCCTTGAGGTAAGAAATCAATCAGCAAAATGCCTTTTCTGTCCCAAAAAACAGTGTATATGACTTTTCTAGGTGCCAAGGTTTGCTTAGGTTTAACTTTCTTTGGGGAGAAATTTCGCCTCCATTCCATTGATTGCCGTTTACTTTCAGGGGTGTTGTAAGATATTCAAATTTTATCCCCTGTGACTGTCCGAGAAAGAAAATAATTGCCATCTTCATTGTAGCATGTCAAAAACTGAAGTGTACTGCTCATCCATTGTTTTTGGTGTTGTTCAGTTAGAATTTTGATTACTCAACGTGAGCAGCATGTTCAAAATTTCAGTTTTTCAGTCACAATTTTATGATTTAGTGATCATGAGTTTTCTGGAAATTCCATAGCAAGAGCACTAATTGTAAATTTACTGTTTTGGTGAAGCTTCTCTTCAATTGCATGAACCAGTTCATCAGCACGATGAAGAATGAAGTGGACATTCAAAGATGAGTGTCCACTTCATTCTTCATCGTGCACTTGATCACATCCTTCATTGAACTCTCTGACCCATTTTCTAACCATTGAATCTCTCATAGTATTTTTTCTGTAAATCTTGCAGATTTGCTGATAAATTTCACTTGGTTTAATTTTCTTTGCTTTAAAAAGCAAATCACAGATCTGATTTCATAAGTGGCAGCATTGTCAATTAAGACTGACATTATAAAGAAGCACTGCAAAGAACATGTCAGCTGCAGCGATCTAAAAATGGCATACATTTCTCCTCCTTGAGTCAGAGTAACTGCCATACATGCTGGGAACTGCGATCATGGCACTTTCGCGGATAGAAATAGAACTTTGTGGATATACCTTGTATGTTGCCATCTAAATAATTGAACTATATAATAATTGAATACTGTCTAAATGATTGAAACATTTAGAAAAACTATTTTAATTTTCTTTATAGTGTAATACTTTATTTTTTACAGAAACACCATTAATATGACATTCACCATGAAAGATAATGAAGATTAAAATATTTTCAGTTAGAAGATTTCAGCACTAAAAATTTAAGCCTTATATTTTCATATATTGAATTTTACTCAATATATTTATAAATAACAGTATGACTGAAATATTTGATAGCAATAATCATTTAAAAGAAGCAGAAAAACATGTTCCACAAGTTAATTACCACTGTCGTCTTCAAGATGTGAACTCCAGTTCTTGCTCTCAAAACAAAACTGATGCAGATATTGGATTACTTGTGGCATGCAAAGTTCAACTGTCTTCAGAAGTTATACGATGGAAAACAGAAAGTTTAAGATTGCAAAAGGAAAGGGATTCTGCCCAACTTCGAACTAAAGAACTGGATCAAGCAGTCACAAAGTTGCTTGAGAAAACTAAGGATCTCGAAATGCGGTTAGCTCAAGCTGAAGATGAAAACAAGCATTTGAAAACAAGAAGTATGCTTGATGACCAAAGAGCAATTAGCATTCAAAGATTGTCTCAAAATATGAATAGATACCATTCCATTCCAGTGTTAAGTAATACAAAGGAATCTTTAGTTTCCAAATTTTTGCATTTCATCAAAATACCAGATCCTGTATGCCACCCAGAACCACTGCAGGAAGATGTATGGGAACGTACTCAAAAGATGATGGAGCAATTACATTCAGAAATGAAAGAATTCCAGCAAATGAATTCACACATTAACAGCTGTTGTGAAGATAAAATGTTGGAAAAAGAGCAAAATTTAGAATCTGATTGTAGGGTGGAGCTTGAAGAATGTATTTCTTCTGTTACATGTGTTACTGAATCTTTAAAACACTGTCTTCTTGAGCAGAGGAGAAAACTGCACTCATTAGTTAAAAATTTTGGTAAGACTTGAGAAAGGTTTTAGCTATAATATTTTTTAATTCTATTATAAAATCTAAATATATTTTGATATTTAAAAATGTAACTTTTAAGAAAAAAATATTTTGAAATATTACAAGTAAAATTTAAACTTCATAACATTAATTAACTGATTTAAATGTTTATAGGTATGTTAAATTACTTATTCTTAAATCCCAATTAAGTTGAAGAATTTAACCAAAATTTATGTTACTTTAATAATATATCCTTGACTAAATGTATGTGTTTAGTTCTTAATTTATATTAATAATCATAAAATAATTAAACTTAAATTCTAACTTTTAGTAATTAGTAAAAACTTATTTAAATTAGTTTTTGTTATTGTCAAACTTGTATTTCACTGTTAAAGTTAATTGAACAATATTTTAAATATTGTTGAACATCTTTTCATTTAAATATTTACCACAAATAATAAAAATATGTAAAAAATTAAAAGTAAAGTATTGTTTTCAGATTTGGTCCATGTATGTTAATTCTTTGTATTAATCAAGAAATTTTATTGCTTTACTAAATTTTGTAGTTTTTTTTAAACATATTAAAACTATTCATTTAATATTTAAACTAAGCTATTAAATTTAAATACCAATATTTTCAAAAGTTTAAATTATTTTGAATTATTTTTTTTTAAATTTACTGCTATATATTTAGCATTTAAGTATATATTTTGTAATTGTTTACAGAAGAATTCTGTCCTAAAATTTCTCGGGACACAGGAAATAAACAATTGGAAGCACCGAAAATCAACAGCCCAAAGCCTGCAAATGAAATTCCTCTCCAGCAAACATTTCAAAACTATTTTGCTGAGCAGCTAGAAGGACTTCCTGATCTAAATCAAATTGCAAGTCAAGCAGGGGCTATGACTGCAGATGAAGATATAACTTTACATCCTTATAATTGTTATGAAAATTCGACATTACCATGTGAAGTTGAAGCACAGAAATCAATTTCTACTGTTGAGGAGAGAGTTTGTCCTATTTGTCAAAAGCAATTCAGTTCTCATATCCCTCAAGCAAAGTTTGAAGAACATGTTGTGAATCATTTAGAAGCTGAAAGTGTTTCATTGCTTGATCAATATGTTGTTTTATGAAGTTAATTGTGTTATAAGATGTATTTCTTGAATGATATAAATTTTTTAACGTCAAAAACAATCATAATTTATACAATACAAATTTTTAAGACATAACTGATTGTATTAGTTCATTCAATACTTGTCTTAACATATAGAATTTATGGATTTTAAGCAGTTATTAAAGTGCAAAGTAAAAACACACATCAAGAAATTTCAAAAATTAAAGAAATGAGTATGGTAAAATATTTTAATATTTTTAATTTATTTTCAACATGTATATGTAATTATAAATTTTAAAATAGATCATAAAAACTATCTCTTGATTTTTATTATCAACAATTTTCAATTTTTAATAAAATGTTGAATGTATTGGTGGATATAAACATTTTGCTTTGTAAATGATCTATTCAAGTTTCTCATTTTCTTTTTAATAATTTGTACTAAAATGAAATCTTTGATCATAATGAAATTAATGCTGTGAATAAGAAAAAGAAAACTTCATGACTTTTCAAGTATTTTTATAATTTTCCTCATCAAATTGCTCAGTCAGTTCAGTTTGATTAGTCAAAATTAATCATATTAAAGTGCTCATGGTCTAAAGTAAAAGTTTGATGCTAACTACCAACAATTATTGTTATTCTAAATTCTGATGATCTTAGTATAATTTGTTTTGTTTTGTGAAGGATATTTTTTAAAATGTTCCTAAAAAGATCAGAAATAATTAAAATTTTTTAGTAAAAGAGATTTTTGGGGGGATGCAAATGTTTTCTAAGAGCTAAAACATACTTTATTCAATGTAATTATAGTTTTGAAAAACAAACTTACATTTTAAATGCTTTAAATTAATCTACTGTGATATCTACTGATATTAAATCATAGTTATTTTTTTCTGTTCTTTTGTTGTTGTCTTGTGCCAGCTAACAATATGGGGTGTGCTGCTTCACTTTTCTGATCTTTTAATATATATATACAATTTTTAATAACCGTTGTCAAATATAAATCAATGATTTTGAGAATGATATTATAATATAGATGTTATGAAAAGTCTTGTTATCTGAAACATTTGCTTTGACCAACTATCTGGCTGAATGGTTTGACTCAGTTTAGAAAAAATAAAACACACAAATTCAATCCTAAAATTTATTCATTTTAAAATAAATTTACATTTGAGTTTTCTCAAAGTGACAATTTTAAGTTGTTTTCTTTTCTGATCAGATAATTTTTTAAAATTATTTTCTTTATAAATTTTACTTATTATGCTAGCTAAATAAAATTTTTAGATATTGTATTTCTAAAAGCATGATCCTATCACAAGTTTATAGTAAGTTCACATTAAGTATCTAACATTTTGTTGCTAAAGTTGTAAAACATTTAGTATTTAATACTTGAGTAAATAAATTACTATTATGTTATCTTTAATTTCATCTAGTGACTGCTTTATAAATTAAATTGTATTAATTTTATGTTATTATTCATTTTATATATTTATTTAATTGCATATTATTTAATGTTTATTATATATTATTTTCTTTAGAATTTTTCAAGTGTTTTTCTCTTAAATATACCTTTCTAACAGTTTCATGTTGTGTTCTTTATTTTTTATAGCATTTCTCCTGTACCAATAACATGCTGTTTTAATTTAATGCATTAGTTGTATTAAAAGTATTTTATTATTTAGCAATATAAACTAAATATTTATATTGATATTCTATATATAAACAGTTTAAAATAAGGCTTTTGCTATTATCCTATATTTATAAAATATTCTTTATTTGAATGTTAAGCTAAAGTAGGTTTTGTCTTCTGTATACTCATAATAACAATAATAAAAATTGAAAAAGGAAATTTAGTTGCTCACATTTCTTAAGTATGTCATATTTTAAAATCATTTTAATTATAATAAAATTTTATTTTTATGTGTAAAAATGTTTAATGCATATTTTATGAATAAAATTTTACTTTCAGAAAAATTTTTCTCCATTCAAATATCAATGATCAAACATTTAATAATTTAAATCAAAAGTTATGTAGATTTTATAATGGATATTGCTTGAAGTTCTATGATATAGTACTCAAACTCACATGGAGGAAAGATAGAGACCCAAAATAAATTGGAAATCACATGATTAAAAAATTTTTTCTATTCAATTTGTTAAAAATCATAACAAAAAAATTAATACTTAATTACCCAAATAATTTCTCAATAATTATTATTTAATTACATAAAAGTGTATGAAACTAATATATTATCTGCCAATTTGCTGCCCATTTATATTAGTATTTTTATTAAAATTTTTATATATTCTATATATATATATATTGATATTTGAAATGTGCATTGAAAAATGCATTAATAACTGTTGTGAATGTTCATTGTTTCTTCTTTATCTGAGAAATTAAACATTAAAAATTCTATTTGAAAACTGGTACAAAAAAATAATTTTTGTACCAGTTCAATTTTCACCAGAATTTGTATTCTTTTACCATATTTTAAAATTTACTGAATTAATTTGTTAACATTTTTAGGCAATATTTTGCTTTATTAGATAAAGAAGTTATGAAAAAAGTTAATACAATCAAATTTTGATAGTAGAGAAGGTAGTACATTTGCTGAAATCTGAATAATACGTATTTCAAATAACTATTCATTATTCTAGTGACACAATTTTTTGAAAATTTAACTAGTTTCAATGGAAATTGGTTTGTACATCATTCAAACTTCATTAGTCTTTCATTTTAATCCTTTACAAAAACATACATTTCTTAAAATGCAAAAAACCAACTCCTTTCTTGTTTCAAATGTCTTTTAAGCACAGTTTGGAAATCTCAAAATTGTACTGCAATTAGTTAGCATTGTATTGCCTCTAAAGAATCACTTTCTATTAGATTTTGGATTTTTTTTTTAGTAGTGAATAGAAAAGATACTGCTGTGATTCTCCCAAATATTAATTTACATTGAGAATATTCTTTTAAATTGTATCAGTATTTTAGATAAGTTTTTCAACAATGTAATCACATACTTCATTACATGTTAATTGCATATATTATGCTAAGTAACTTTCTGTATTATATTTAAAAAAAATTACTTTTAAGATTTAAAAAAACTTAATTATTTTTTAGACAGTTACTGAAGTCAAAAATGCTTTTCATGTAAATTTCCTGAAATTCTATTCAGTTAAGCAAAGGAAAGTATTTTTCCATTTAGGAAATTTGTCATGCTTTTTTGATCAGTAGTGTCACAATTTGACTAGTAATGTCATTAAAAAAATTTTTAATTGTTAATTTAATAAAAAGACATTGAATATTTATTGAGAAAAGAATAGGGAGAGGAATTGTTACATAAAAGAAAACGATATTACTAGAAATATTTATTAATAATCCTTTGTTATGAATTGCCTATTCTAATTGGTACAATAATTAGAAATTTCTTTGTGACTAATGGTCAAGAATATATATAACATATACATTAGGATATATATATATATTAGGACATATTTTTTACATTTAAAATACTTAAAAATTAATATTCATAATAGGATTATTTCTAAATAAATTTGTAATGTTAAACCCACAAATTCTGGAGCATTTTGATTTAGTCTTTAATCCACATACGCTTTCTCACATAATTTTTTTTTAAATAAATAAATTTTGACAAAAAAACAAGTGCATTTTAATTAAACAAATGAAAATTTATTTAATATACTGAATACGATATTTTTCAATGAGTGATACACTTGAAGATGGATCATCAATTATTTCAGGAGTAGGCATTGATTCCAATAACTCTTTTTGCTCAGCTAATATTGGTTCACCCTTTCCTAAGTAAAAATCTTCTGATAAAGGAGTTGATTCCAATCCAGGTTTAATGTGAAAAATTCTGCACCTTACTGGCACTTTCTCTACGTTATTAATCTGAAAAATATTTTGAAATAACCACAATTTAAATTTTTTTTATTTATATTTCATTTAACTGTATCTAACTTTGCATTTGAAATTAAATCTTCAAAATTTATTATAGTAATACATTCTTCCTTTTAAATTTTGACTTCTTAATATTTTTGTCAAAAAAATAAAAATATAAATTCCATTAATTTTATACCAGGAAAATGCTTAACATATAATCTTTACTGCTTAAAAATATATACAAATAAAATAATAGACTTAAATTTGTATTTTACTATCTATAAATATCAATGCCTGTTTACGTACTGTAACAGTTACAGCAAAATCACCCCCTTCTTTTGCACTGTCTGGGCCTTCTATGAGACTGCTAGGTAATTCAATAGTATCTGGTGGTACATTAAATCCCTACAAATTAAATGCTAATATGAATTGAAAAATATAAATTTTCAAAATTTCAATTATGGATTATATTTTTTTATTACTAGAAGAAAATAAGTTAGAAATTAAAAGTTTTGTTATTCAAACTTTCTTCATTATCAGGAAAACATAAAACTATCAAATGACAAAGAATATATATATATATATATATATATATATATATATATAAACTGGAGTTAGAACTTATTTAATAATGACAATCCTTGTTACTTAATTAATATACTAGATTTAAATTTTAGATAATGCAATGCAAAATAACTTACAAATATATATATTTTCCAAAGTAAAATTTAATAAGTCAACCTAATTAATAATAATGTGTGTAATTTGTTGCACATTAAATTAGAACTACTCATTAGGTATCAAGTTTTCCCCCAAAAAATAGAATCTTTTTACAAGGATATATATATAAATATATTACAGAAATATATAATTAAGATACTATATTTCATATATGCTAGAAAGAAGATTCTACTCAGATGAGGAACTGATATTTTTGAATTCACTTTTGTTTCTTGACTTTAAACAATAATTGTGTTTACCCATATTTAGTACACTTTAACTTTTGATAAAACATCTTAGTAGAAAGTAAATCTCAAACATTTGCTGCACCACAATATTCATGATAAAGTTCAATGTGAGATTACTTTGAGTTCTATCTCTTTCTCCTCTTCAACTCCCACATATCTCAGCATTACTCATAACCAAGCGTTTTGCATATTGGCTGATATTTTTAACTCCATAAATTAAAAACTCCCAGAAAAATTTAAAAAATCAAGGTTTAGAAAACATTTTGTCCATAATTTAAAATATGTTCAGGTGAAACCTGAGCAGATTTACATTTGGTGCAAGTCTTTCTATCCCTGCTAAAAAAAAAGAGACCATAAGTGTCCACTGGCAAGCTGAAAAAGATAAATCAGCTAATATATGTTGCCCTCGAAAAAGATAGCGCAACACCAGAGCTCTTCCTAGAATATCAATGGTAATTCTAGTAGAAATTGATTAAAGAGACAGAAAATGTTCAAAGTTAAGAGCAGAAGAGAACTTTAAATAGGATTTTATTCAGTGGGAAAATTGGCATGATTCAATAAAAGTTGCATAAAAAATTATAATTATTTTAAGTAATTATATGTTGAGTACATAAGACATGAAAATAAAAATAATTCCATTTCACATCATATATTATAAAAAGGTACACCACTATCTTACTTCAGTGCGAAAAGCTATGTGAATATGACTTTTTGTGAGTACCCAAGGATTTGTTGGGTTCATGAAAACAGGAACAACTATTTTACTAAGGCTCCTTATAATCTGTAAGAAATATGTAAAACTTTTATCATTAATTTTACTTACATTACACTGCAATATATTTTATAATATTACTTTAATATAAATCAGGCAAAACTTACTGTTCCAGCATGAATGGAACTAAACTTGGGTCTTTCTGCTCTTGTCTGTTTAGAGAGGAGAAAATTTAATCAATAAAATTAATTTATTTTTTATAATCAATTAATTTACACACAAACAATAAAAAAACTAAATTATAAAAAATAAACTAGAAATGGTTAAACTAAGCTCATATTTTTGTCTTTATAAATAAACTAAGGCATAATAATAAATAAATTTATTTCATAAATAAAGAATCCATGATAAACAATATGTACTACATATACAGAGATGCCAACCTCTGAGCATCCCAATCAGTACTAATTGGACATATTTTCAGTACTTTCAGTAACCTTTTCAAAAAATTTCAGTAACACATGGTTTACATTAAGAATACACTTATGTGCATAAAATTAATACTTTTAAGGTAACCTAATCGTCTTTTGTTCTCATTGGTGCAGAATCTTTTTGTGGGATCAATTTGAAGACCGCAAAAACCAATGTTCTTAGATGGGAAAAACGGAAGATGTATGAAGCTTGGCTCAATACTCCTGGTTAAACCCACGCTAAAAGTATGATCTGTGGATCATCAGCGAGGATTGCCTCTGAAATTCTTAGATGCTCTAGGCAGAAGATACGTTTAATCGTAGGCTTCATAACTGGGCACTACTATTTCAGAAAATACTTCCATAAAATGGGACTGTTTCAGCAAGACCTTATCTGCAGGAAATGTCATATGCAAGAGGAAACAGCGCAAGCATATCATTTATGAATGCGAGGCTCTTGCCCTCCCTAGATTTACTTCTTTAGGCATTATCCATTCTAGAGAGTTACACCTAGACTCCATTAAAGGGTTATCGGACTTTATTAATAAAGTGGGTGACCCGAGTAACTGGAACTAGGAAATATTGGGTTTGGAGTTAATGGTACAAAATGCTGATTAAAGCAGAGGTGCCAATGATATACAAACCCAACCTTAAGAAGAAGAAGAAGGTAACCTATGTTAAAAAATAAAAGTAAAATGATCATCTAATCATAATAAATATAAAAATAATTAAGAAAGTAAATTCTTTTAAATTTAAATGCCTTACCTCAGAGATCCTTACAGCACAGATTTTTATATAATTACAGGAAAAAGAAAACACTGATATTGAAAAGAAAAATTCTTTTTATTTAAAACTAACATAGCATACTGATCTGGTAACTGAGAATATATATAAAAAAAAATGACATGATAAATAGAAATAAATGACAATCAATCACAAATTTTGTGTTATAGCTTTCTTAGCCATACTGATTTCTGTTTAAGAAAATTCTCTCTGATAACACAATTTTGAGTCTGAAATATTATTCATATTTTTCTTAATCCAATTTCAACACTAAGTTAGTAATTTATTTGTAACCTTCACAAATTTTAATCGCTATAATACAATAATAATATAATCGTACGTGACAAAAAAGGATTATTATTAGAGATCGAGAGAGAAATCTATTTTCCGTAATTTCGTTAAGATCATCGTAACTCCGTAATAAAGAGTAGAAATCCGTACTAAATACGGAAAAATCGTAACAAACGGTATCTCTGCATATATAACAATAATAATATATAAGAAATTTATGAAAATTAATACATAAAACTGCATTATATCAAAAGAAAATCGCGAATAGTAACTATTTATTTTAATTAGCATTACACTATTTAAGTCAAGAGAGCCAAAAAATACATAATTTTCCAATAAATTTGATGTGGTATAAAAATATATACCATTAGAAAATAAATTTTATTTTAAAATTTTGTTAAATTTTAACATTTTATCTTAAATATTTGAATATAAATTAGGAGAAACATTTATTTAAAAAGATTTAGGGATCAATTTATAAATGAGTATATATGAATATAGATTTTATTAATGCAAAATAATTGAAAATTTCATGTGAAATATTTGAACAAGCAATAAATATATATATTCTACAACATATTATTTGCTTAAAAAAAAGGCATAAAAAATTATAAAAACAATGTTAACTTTCATGCATACATGGTAAATTATTTTGATATGAAATGCTAATAATAAATTTTTGATTAATTTTATTTTGAACTGAGGTATATTTTCAAAAACGTTTTTTTAATTTTATTTAAATGAATAATCAAACTGCACACATTTTATTGAGTTATTTTATTAAATATGCATAAACATTACAATTTTAATATGTAAAATTGATTTTTATTTAGATTTCAGAGTAATTTTGATATATAGATCTAATAAATGAATTGAAATTCTCTTATGTTGTAACAAAAAATTATCTTTAAATTTACAATAAAGCTTCTTTAAGAAAGAGGCAAAATAATTGATTATCTTTAGCATTAAAGTATAGAAAATATCGATTTATATAAGTTGAACTTTTAATTGTTCAATGAAACATAATGACTTTTTGACAGAATTTACTTCATATTTAAAAACATACTACAAGAAATTATTGTTAGTAAAAACAAAAAAAGTTTTCATTTTTCATGTTCTATTTTTCAGAAAAACTAATGTAACTATTATGAACTTTATAAAAATATGCATTAAATGAAATGAAAAAAATGATTAAATTATAAAGTATAGTATTTCTTTAAACTTTAAATTTTACAAATGCTTAAATTTATTTTTATATAATTAAATGCTAAATTATTTTTTTAATTAAGCAATATTTATAATTTAATACTTTAAATTTATTTAAAAAATTAAAATGTATAATAGCAAAATGATAAAATTTAAAATTTCAATAACTAGCTGGAAATAAATTATTTTCCTGACAGCTGAATTCTTATTTTTGGCAAGTGTAAGCAAAATATTTTGTATTTTACCATAGGGTAAAGGAAATCTATACTCTTCAACCACAATAATTGTACTGTACCCTTTGTATATGTACTCTTTACCAACAAAACCAAATTATTAATAATTATAAGAAATATATAACACTTTATTGACACAATATTTACATTTTTCCTGATAAAATATAAAATTCAATATGATATATTTGTAATATTGAAGGTAACTGAATTAAAGTAGATAAATATTTTTATCTCTTATGTCCAGTTTTAAAATACATATCTACTCATATTTTGAAACAATTGACTATATAAGCCACTAATTTTCTGATAGATTAATTGAACATTTCTTGGCGTTCTTAATTTTAATAGATTTAGCAATCATTTCTGTGTCATAAGATTTATAATATCATTCATTTCCACAGATATTTAGATGTAATTTACTTTTTTAATACAAAAATTTGTCTTAATTATTTAAAAGGAGAAATATATTCTGCAAGTATTTATAAAATTTAACACAAAAAAGTCATTTTAATAAACGATCTATGCATATGAAAATGAAGATTAATACATAAATTGTTGCAAGTAAGTTATTAGATAAGAGTTCAAAATTTAAAAAAATCCACAATTCCAAATTAATTATAAAAAGATAAATTAGAACACATTATATTATAAAAGCAGAAACTCTTGAAATGAAGATAATGATTTTAAACAGATATCATACATATTTGGGAGTAATATTAATCAATAATTTATTTAAAAGGCAGTAATAATTTTAACTATGAATATAATTTTTACTTTAACCAACTAAAATAATTGAAAAGACTTTGTAATATGACATAATTGAAGCTGATAACTCATTTTTTTTAATGATGCAAAAAATCAACATAACATAAATTTATAACTCCTTCAGTCACATTCAATTTATTTTTCCCATAAATGTAATATTTTTGCAATATCTCTGTATTAAGCTGTGAATAAACATATTAAAATATACGATAGAATTTATATATTTCAAAAAGAATAGAGAGAAAATCTTATGTAATAAATCAATAATTAAAAATGAAATTATAATTTTGTAGGCAATCATAGAATTTTATAAATTTCCTATAGTTTTGCATCTAAAATATTTATGTAATGTTTAAAAAGTTTTGTTTGTATTTAGAAATAAGAGTAATATTAAAACAGCTCTATAAATTTTTTAATTTAAAATTTTTTTAAATCATAAATAAATGCCCAATATCAAAAAATATTAAAATTAATAAGCAGTTATTAATTTTATTAATTATTAACCATTTATTATTTTAATAAACTTGTAATTTTACAATTAACTTAATTGTTTAATAATGATAATATTACAAGTGAATTATTCATTTCTTAAAAACACATTATGTAAATTATTATATTTCACCGAATTTTTAGAATTTTTGTCAAATTTAAATGCCACGTTCGAGAAATAGTTGTTTAGGTTGCTGATGTAACAAATTTTTATTACAGTAACTTTATAATTTTAAAGATAAATGAAATTTTATTTTTATAACTTTGAAATTATGAGATCAATATATTTCACAATTTACCTTTTTTAAATTGCCATATTTTTCAATATTTTCAGGAGTTGCATAAACTGCTTTCTGTGGTAGTAGCAAATTATTACGTGCATATTCAGGAACTACTGAAATGACATCCCCAACATCACCAATACCTTACAAATACACAGTTAAATGAAATTAGAGGAAAGAATCATTGTATAAAAAAGTATCATTTTAAACATTTATAATTTTTCAGAAGTTTCAAGTACATAAAAATAATTAAATAATTCTCAGATTACACAAACTAATTTTATCCTTAGCATAAAAATGTCTGATAATTTTATTCCTTAGCATATAAATGTCTGAACTTTTATTTTTCCTATGTTGATACAGCGGCCTTATCAGCCATGAGTCCTCTGGCAGCCCAATAAAAATTAGCCTTATTGTGAAAGTTTTCGGGTAAACAGTTCAAAAGAGAAAGCGCAGGTCAGCTTGTCAAATGAATAAAGTCCATAAAAGCTCCTGAAGGACACAGGGTACAGTAGGGCATGTTGACCACGCCGATACGGTTTAAGTGTCCCTGGAGAAAGTCATGTCCAGTCAAAATTCTGAAATTGGCTGTGAAAATGGAGCATGGAAGGCACATGGGGGGTGGAGAGTTCAACAGGGAACCCCAAGCCTTGTCTTTAGTAATTTCGCTATACAAATTATGAAGGTCTTTGAGGAGTTTGTTTTTGATTAAGTTGCAGATTTGTTGGTATGATGGAATAAAATCAGGCTGTTGCAGTTTACATCCATTCTTTGCAAGGTCATCTGCTTTTTCGTTCCCATAGATATTACAATGGCTAGGTATCCACTGAAGAACAATTTCCCACCCGACAGAAATGGCATGATTGAAGAGTGATTTTACTTCTTCCACGTGAAATGAATCGCTTATTGAGTATGAAGTGATGGCCATAATATCAGACTGGAAGATATGTGAATGATAGACAGTTATAGCATCAAAATATACTTGTATCATTAACATAACTGCATGCTTAAAAATTCAACAAGTTGGTTGATTCATGAATTTATGGTTACTTTTTCATATGAAAAAAAAAAATACTTGGTTTGGTTTACTTGTTGCACTACAGTAGTTGTTTTGTACATGAGGGTTTATTTGACAAAGATTATAGTAAGTGTGGATACTGAACCACAATAAATGTTGATGCATAAAATGGGATTTTAAACCTGATTATTGAAATTAGGTTAGACACCTAATTTTTTGGTTGTTACCCACAGATAGTAATCAGAATACAAATTAGCATACCCAATGTTGATAAACCAGTGGATTTCCATTAAATATTTCACATAACTGTTGATATTATTAAACAAATATTGCATAATAAACTGTTTTATAGAAATTAACATGTATTTATCTATAAAATTTTTATTCAAACCAAGGTGTAAACAGAATTTTCTTATATATTAAAAAAAAATTGGTATTTTTCTTAATCATATTAAAAAATGTTATCCTATTTATATAAGGATTTATTTATATATTACAAATTTACTACTTGTGAAATCAATCACTAATACTAACTACTATCAAAAGGATTAAATATTTAATATACATTGACAAATATCTCTCTGTAAACTGGTCATTGAGGTGTTCTATTCATACTGTTATAAAACTTTGAATAATCTGAATATTTTATGTTTAGTGATTTAAATGTTAAGGCATGATAGAATTTGATTACCGTGGTCAAATTTAATATGATCAGCATCCATGAATTCTAGAAATATAGAAAGAATTATGAAATAATCTTTAGAATAAGCAAATATTAACCCCATAAAACTTTTTTTAATTAACTTTTCTTCTTTAACAGCGTAACAACCTATTACAGGTTTTAGCTGTAGAAATATAGCCAGCTTCTAGAAATATAGAAAGAATTATGAAATAATCTTTAGAATAAGCAAATATTAACCCTATAAAACTTTTTTTAATTAACTCTTCTTCTTTAATAGCGTAACAACCTATTACAGGTTTTAGCTGCCTCTACAACACGCTTTTTCCAGCCTAGTTTGTCCAAAGTGACACTTTGCCAGTTCCAAACTTTCAGTATCTTGAGGTTATTTTCAGTGTGTCAACGAGCCATCTTGTTGGTAATTTTCCTTGGTCACGGGATACTTTGGAGTCCTTAAATGTTGATATTCTAGTGGTGGTGTTTTTAATTGATTCACTGAAGAGAAAGTTTCTTTGTTTATGCTTTCTTTTTGTTTCAAAACTCTTTATGTTTTTTAAATAAATATAATGAAGCATTTTAATGCATATTTGTGATAAAATGATCGACATATGAGATTTAGAATCTCATATATATTTCCCATGCTGTTATTAAATATTTTTCTGAAAAATTTGTTTAACATAAACTATTATTTATTTTTATATTTAATGTTTGAAATGTCTTTGTATTTCTTTATTATGGATGATCTCAATGTTGAAATTTCTTCAAGCATGAACTCTGATTTACATGTGAGGAACCAATAAGCCAGCTTCAATTATATGATTTAAAAAAGAAAGAACTATAAAATGGATTCTGAGAGTTGATAAACATGATAAAACTGGAAACATTTATACTATTAAAAGTAATATTTCTTTAAAATGTTATTTACATTTATTATTATTTATTAATTATAATAAGTAAAACAAAATAATAACATTAAATATTAAAGTTGCACTCAACATTAACAGCATGTGACTGTTCTAAATTATAAAAACTGAAGTTTGAGGTAATACTTTTTTAGGATTATCTAAAACTTAAATGCATTCAAAATAATACAAATTTTAATATTATTCAGTATGAAGATGCAATTAAGATTTACCAATAAATATCTAGTATTTACAAAATGCTAATTTTGTTTGAAGCATTTGTTATTTTAATACACTGATAAAATTTGAAAATGATTTTAAAAATGTACAATAATATAGTGAATTTCAGTTTTATAAAATTTATACTTCTTAACAATATAATTAACTGAATTTGAAATCAATTTTGCATAATAGGACTTGGATAGTTATCTTGTGCACCTAGAGCAAATCAGATTGTAATATTGGTAAACAATCAGTCAAATTAAAAATACATTGCACTTCCGCATGCAAACAAGGAAACCATATAGAATTGAATTATATATAGAACACATAATTATATTTATCTAAAAAAGGAATTGTTTAACAAACTGCAAAGGCAAAATTATTTTACACAAAATACTTTCTGAATATTTCTACAAAGGCCTTTTACAATATTTTAAAAGATTGACAGTAAAAAAAAATATTAGCATTTAAATATCTTTAAGATTTTAATAAAAAATATGTAAAACAAATAGCTTTTACTTTAATTTAAAACATAATAGCTTTACTTAATATTAAAACATAAATAATAGATATTTATGTTTTCTATAGTGAATTTTGAAAGTTTTTAAATTACCTTCTACAAATGTAGTAAGAACAACCTGAAGATCGGGAGGTTCAATTAAGTCAGTATTTTCAACAGTTTCATAGATAAAATGCTTGCCTTTCAAAATTCGAGGTCTTTCGGCTCTTAGCCTGGACAATGGAGGATCATATTTTCTTTTCACAATCCAAGTATTCTATAAAGTTAACAAAATTCAAAATTATTTTTAGCAATAGTATATAGAATTTTTTAACAAGAGACTAGATTTAAAATTGAATATAGAAGCAGTATGAATCTTTTTGATATATAACTGTATATTTGAAATATTCATGCTATCATAATATTTTAATTATGTTGATATATATATATATATATATATATATATATATATATATATATATATATATATATATATATATATATATATATATCTGTGTGTGTGTGCTGACAAATAAATTTAACAAGGAAAAGTAAATAAATATTTATCTTTCTTTTTGAGCATGTATTAAATAATATCATTCCTTCACACATGATCACTTTCTTTTTTTCAATATAATAATAACAAATAAACACAATATTAATTCATTTACTGATGAAGTCTTAAAACAATTAATTAAAGGCTTTTTCCACTACATACAATGAAATTAATGGAGTTCCTTTTTTTAAATTCATTTTACTAATAAGAAAGAAGCATTTTTTCATAATTTTAGGAAATTGAACCACTGTGAATAAGAAATGAAACATTATTAATAATTTTTCTTTTCTAATAGAATAGAATTGTTAATTAAAGTGACACAATGGAGAAAATCAGTTAATCAGTCGATCACAGTATTAGAAACAATATAATGCTGTAGATTCTTGAGACAATAAACAGATAATAATTCATTATTTAAAGGAAAAGTAATTTTATAAACTAGAAATTTTCATAAATTAGTAAAATTTTTTGATGATCTATTTGAATACTGTGCCTCAAATACATACATATATATATATATATATATATATATATATATATATATATATATATATATATATATATATATATATATATATATATATATATATATATATCAGAAGATATTACTAAAACACAACAAACTCCTTCAATTTAAACCAGATTATCATAATAATTTAGGCATATTTTAAATATAGTTGTTATTTCTCAATTTCTTCTAATCATATGGACATAAATTTGCCTTGATGTATGTTAAATGCAATCTATGATTAATAGCTTCTGTTTACCTTCTAGATTAATTTATATTGCGAACCATATATTTTTTATAAGGTATGAAATGGTCATCTCCTATAAGATGTGCTAAAAGGAATAAAAATAAACTAGTCCAGAATAAAGAAGTTCATTATTCCTGAATTATTCGCTATTTGGAAAATTATATAATATACATGTTAAAAAAATTAGATATTTTTCTTTTTTGTGCAAGAGTTCAAAATTCCAATGGCATAATACGACAGTCTGCAACGTTTAAACTCATTTAGAAGTGAAAAGACTACTTGAAAAGTAATGATCTAACACTTTTACAAAGTTTGTATACTATTTATAAACTGAATTATGTGAAATGCAATAATAAAGACAAAAAATCTACAACTTTTTTTTTTTCTTTATATATAATTTCAACTGTGAATTTATTGATAAGCAAAAATATTTATTAGTTTATCAGTTGAAATAGATTAATTTATTTCAAACTCAATGTATAAAAAATAATAAGGTAGTTTTACAATCAATTTAATAATATGAACAGTAATTATTGAACATGTAACCAAATATGTAAACCTTTTATTTATTTATTTTTACAGTTTATATAGAAACAAAATTTAGAATAGACAATTTTTCAATGCTTATTAATGTATTCATTTCAATGTGATAAAATGCTTGCATTAATAAGTACACACAAACCTGCTGTGCAGTCTTTTGTTGAGCGATTCTTTTTTAGCCGTATATGAAAATTTAAATATATTGGAATATAATTGATGAAATTATCAATAAAAAACAAAATTGTTTAATATACTATTTAAGTTTTTAAGATTTTATATGTATTTCATCACATTACAGAAGTACAGTGTTAGCTTTTTATATTACATATGTAATGCTACCCAATACAAACTACAGTTATACATCAAATAACTTCAAGTTCCTGGAACCAGGAGGTACGTATACCTTCCTGGGGCTTGAGAGCCACCAGGCGCGTCGGCAGGTGGTGGATCGCCGAATGTCCAGTAGGAATGATAGGATAGCCTTGAATATAGAATCAGAGGCCGCAAATCAGCTCCCGTAAACCCTGGTGTTATGCGATCCGTGCCTAGGGCTAATAGGCACTGCGGTATTGGTGTCTTAACGGAGCCTCTAGTTGCCTGGCGAACTTCTAGAGTAATTTGCCTTGCCCAGTAACTCAGGCAATGCTGGGTGGACTTATATTACCTGAGCTTTTTAATTGTTATCTTGTGGCTGAAAAGACACAAACAGTAAGTAAAGAAGTAACAAATCTTTCTGCATTTGCAGGTGAAGCCTCTGAAGAAGACCTTGCTAAAAAAGACAAGGGAACTCAGAGGCAATCTTGTAAAGGGGCAGCAATGAATCCTTCACTTGAGGTAGAAATGATGTCCAAACCATCTTCTTCTGGTGAAAGTCAGGAAGCTATCTCTAGCATGACTGACTTTCTGACCAGATGGGAATGTTCAGTACGACCTATCTGCTGGAAATGTCATACGCAAGAGGAAACGGCAGAGCATATCATTTACGAATGTGAGGCTCTTGCCCTCCCTAGATTAACTTCTTTAGGCATCATCCATACTAGAGAGTTACACCTAGACTCTATTAAAGGGCTATCGGACTTTATTAATAAAGTGGGTGACCTGAGCAACTGGAACTAGGAAACATTGGGTTTGTAGTTAATTGTACAAAATGCTGATAAAAGCAGAGGTACCCAATGACATACTAACCCAATTCTAAGAACATGAAGAACTTCAAGTTCCTAGTTTACTGTTCTATATAATTTGATCCTTAATATACTAGCCTCATGTCTTGATTTCATTTAAAAAAGCAATTCCTAGTTATTTCATAAAGTTTTCAATTATTTTCTACATGAGATTTTTTTATGCAGTCTCTATTCACTGCATAAAAAATTCTTTTTAATTGTGTAGGAAAAACTATTTTCTATAACTACATTGATGAATTTTTGTGATTTTTCATGCAGTCTCAATCTACAACACAAAGATAGGTTTAAGAGTACTTAAAATATTGATAGATTCAAATTGGGGCTTTACTCATTTTCAGTAGGTGCTGTCTGAATGAAGATTTATTTCGCAATTTTAAACAAAATTTGACAGGAAAACAATGTCACATTTTCTTCAATTGTAAATCAACTCTATTCTTAGTCTCAATTCTCAAGTATTTTTCATATTTCATTATTTAAATGTTTCTTAACCATTCCATAATCTATAGCCTTTAGTTTTATTACTCTTTTGATCCCTGCCTGGTAAAGCTACATGAGATATTTTCAAAGTGTGTACAATTGTTCAATTAATTAAAATGAAATATTTTAAAATGCGATCTTATATGTTACGGATTAAGCTTCATAAGCAGTATTACTTTTTATTTCACATTTTGTTTTCTAATACATATGTCAGTAATTTAACTTTCTATCATTGGATCATGAAGAATTCCTGTCATATGTAAATAAAGGGAAATATTGGAAATCAGGATAGCTAATGTCCCAAATTATGTATAAATAGCATAATTCAGATTGGCAAGAAAATCTTAGAGCACTTGATGCAAGAAATGAAGGATTAGATGCACTGTACAGTCACCCTTGGTGCAATGGTTTTTGGCGCCAAATTTGGCGAAAATTTTTACTGACAACCAGGCAAACTAGTATTTTGGAAACCCTATTTGTAAAATACTATTTGTATCAGTGATTTTGTTTTAGTTAAACCACGATGTTTCCGGTAAGGTGTTTTTTTCCAGCTCCCTCATTCTTTTCGAAATATTTTTGTGATGGCTGGCGCATGGGGTATGTCTGATGTAAGTACGAGAATATTTGGAAATAGTGATGTTATGTGGTATGATGAGAATGAGAATTTAAGCTATTTTTATGGATTGGATGAAAGGAATGAGACATTTGAATTTAGCATGAAAGTTGGTTTTATTGCAGATAGATATGAGTGCTATTAGTATGGTAAAGATAAAACTGGTTAAAAGGAAGTATATAAGTTATGGTTATGAATGGAGGTGTAAATCTAAAATAAAAAGAGAAGTATATGATGTTAAAAAAAGGAGGATATTATGGTATTTGTGTTTGTTCCGCCAAATGACATATTTTATCGCCTTTTTTGCCAAATCTAAGCAATTAGAGTTATAGCATGGTGACCCAGTTAACTGGACAGGTGATTATCGCACTGTGTGACAATGCATTGTAGGCGGAGCCATTGATGCCTGAGGAAAATGTGATTGGGTTGATTCATTTTATCATTATAAAATGTGATTGGACGTAGTATATTTAGCAGCGTTTTTTCTTTTTCTAAGATATTTCATTCTTAATTATATTGGGATTTTTCTGATAATTTTATAGGGCGATTTTCTTACTTTATAAATGCATCCTTTCTTCTTCTTCTTCAGGTTGGATTTGTATGTCATTGGCACCTCTGCTTTAATCAGCATTTTGTACCATTAACTCCAAATCCAATGTTTCCTAGTTCCAGTTACTCGGGTCACCCACTTTATTAATATAGTCCGATAACCCTTTAATGGAGTCTAGGTGTAACTCTCTAGAATGGATAATGCCTAAAGAAGTAAATCTAGGGAGGGCAAGAGCCTAGCATTCATAAATGATATGCTTGGCTGTTTCCTCTTGCATATGACCCTTCCTGCAGATAAGGTCTTGCTGAAACAGTCCCATTTTATGGAAGTGTTTTCTGAAATAGTAGTGCCCAGTTATGAAGCCTACGATTAAACGTATCTTCTGCCTAGAGCATCTAAGAATTTCAGAGGCAATCCTCGCTGATGATCCACAGATCATACTTTTAGCGTGGGTTTAACCAGGAGTGTTGAGCCAAGCTTCATACATCTTCCGTTTTTCCCATCTAAGAACATTGGTTTTTGTGGTCTTCAAACTGATCCCACAAAAAGGTTCTGCACCAATGGGAACAAAAGACGATTAGTTTACCTTAAAAGTATTAATTTTATGCACATAAGTGTATTCTTAATGTAAACGACGTGTTACTGAAATTTTTTGAAAAGGTTACTGAAAGTACTGAAAATATCTCCGATTAGTACTGATTGTGATGCTCAGAGGTTGGCATCTCTGTATATGTAGTACATATTGTTTATCATGGATTCTTTATTTATGAAATGCCTTATTTATTATTATGTCTTTGTTTATAAAGACAAAAATGCATCCTTTATTCAAAAATTTGTCGTTTCTAACTTTATATCTAGTTGTTGAAATTGAAGACAAAGTTAAACACTTGATGCAAGATATAGGTATTTTATCTAAGATGTTTGATGTTGCTCTTAAATGTCTGAAATGTGGATCAAAATCTGTTTTGATATAAATGTGAATGAAATCATATATATATATATATACGCACACACACATATATATATATATATTATTAAATAAAATAACATTTTAAGCGTAAATAAATGCCATATTTAGTTTTTATGTTAACATTGAAAAAATTATTATTTAATTTATATTTATAATTTATTGAGTTTATCAGAGAAATGAAATAGTGATTATTTTCAATAAACTTGCACAATAGATCTTATTTACTATTAATTGTTAACTGGAGTAAGTTTCAGTACTTGATATTTCATAAAATTTTAACTCAAGAAAATTGCAAAATTTTTCAAGAAGTTAAAAATTGACTCTTCTAATACTGTAATGTATAATATAGTTTCAAATATTTGTTGCTTCATTCATATTTAATTATGATGTACATGAATATTTATGTGATAATATAAAGGTAAATCAGTATTAGGATTTTCCTAATCTATTTGATTGCAAAAGAAAATCTGTTATGATTATTAAAATAAGTGATAAATATTTATTTCTGAAACAAATTCTCAACAATGTATATTTCTAATATTTGCTATGCTGATAATATTGTTTTATTATATAGTGGAAAAGATTCGAAAAATAATTCTTTGCCTTCTTGCACTACAAATATTAAAAGTACAGGGTGATCTTTTTTTAAAGTGACAGTGTATGGAGCGTCCTGTAGCACGATCTAGTAGCCGAAATTACACCAAACTTGGTATTTAGACTAATCAAGACATTAAAAAAAAATTCAGTTACAAAAGTTACCGTTAGGGCATTTTGTGGCGCTACTGTAGCTTACAATAACTAGAAGTAGCATAAAACACGGGTATCAAAGCAAAATACAAATGTTGTGCGATGACAGTGCCAGGGACTAGGGGCTATAAAAGCAAGTAGTAGACAACTCCGACAAATCTCAGCTGAAGTAAACGAGCTCCAGTGGCCATGCCTCTCACATTACTGGAACATGCGTTTATGTTGGTGGAGTATCAAAATTGTCTATTCTAAAGGACAACATAACAAAGACAGTGCAGAATATTCCTCGTGATATGTTACGCACGGCTGAGGAGAACATTGTGCACAAAATGCACGGTGTTATTTCCAAGAACGGTGCTCACATTGAAAGTGGTCTAATTCCTCAGCGAGGAAGTTTATGTAATAAATAAACATTAATAATTTCACTGTACGATTGTATTTTTTAGTATTTTTCTTTTCTCACATTTTACACATTGTAATGTGGCATAAAATACCCTAGCGGCGATTTTTGGGACTAAAATTTTTTTTTCACGAAATCCTTTTTCCCGTGTTTTGATTAGTCTGAAAACCAAGTTTGGTGCCATTTAGACTATTAGATCGCGCTAAAGGACGCTCCAAACACTGTCACTTTTAAAAAGATCACCCTGTATATCATCAGCATTAATAGATGTTCATTTACAAATATAAAATTTTAAAAATTATATTCTAAGTAAAAATAACTGAAAATAAAAGAGAGTTTTTGATTTTTATATTTGTACATAACATAACACAACAGAAACATAGACAACTCTATCATATCTTACATCCAAGTGTACATGATTTCGAGAACTTAAATAAATACCTTTCTTGTTGGTTTAGCTTATCTTTAAAAAAACAATGATTTTATTAATGCATGTGGCACCAGTGGTTATGATATTCCAATATTAATACTTGGTACATTTTAAAGAAAAAGTTAAGTATAGCATAATCAATAGTATTGTATGTCTTCTCTAAATAAAATTATTTCATCAAAACTCATTACATGCTTTTAAAAGCAATGAAAAGAGATATCAGATAACTTAAATTGAAATTTGCATGGTAGTTTAAGTACATACTGATGATTTTTCCACATTTTTTACGTAATTAAATTTAAAATTGTTTTTGCTATATTATATCTGATAATCATGTAAATTACATGTATAAATATTAGCCTATTTATACTTTATAGCTTTTATCTGAAAGTATATAATATATTAAATAAGTATTATTAAATACTATAATTTAGATATGTATTCTCCTATTTACCAAAATCGAATGTATGTAATAAGGGAATACATTTTTTTAAATTAAACCTGTGAACTAAATATATTTATTGTAAATATTTGTGTGTTGAAGTTACTAATCACAGATTTTTTGCAATGGCATAAATGTTTCAACATTTCTCATTACGCAAACTCCGAATCATTCATACTTAAGATATCATCTCTTGTTAATGCAATAAAACCTTATTTTGTAACATTTGCAGAGCTTATAATTTAATTTCCAAGTTTTTTGCTCAGCTCACATAAAACTCGACATTATATATATATTTAAATGACTTTTAATTATTTCATTTATATAGTTTGCTTATATAAGTAGTTACAAATATGCAAAAGAAACTAAAGGGCTGTAAGTACTAAAAATCTATTATCAATAATGATGGATATTTGTCTTCAGCTCTTATTATTAACAATCATGCAACTTGTAGGTTTATTTTTATGCATAAAGAATTTATTATTACAAGAGATTTTCCCATGCTTTCTCGAGAAATTTTGATCTGCAAACTCCAACACTATGAGAACAAAATCATTAGAATGTGTACAATGACTCCAGCATAGATTAATTAAATTGTGAAATTAATCAGCCAAAATTAAAGCATTATCACTCTTACTTGCAAACCTCTTTAAATTAATTCCCACTTAAGTATCAATTAAAATTAAGAAATTTTAATTTTTAACTTATTAATCCGCAAATTGCAAATAATTTAAGTCTCAAAATGTAAATAAATAAATAATGAAAAGTTCTTCCTCCTTCAAATCATTCTGATTCAATATACAAAATATAATTATAGCAAAATTATAATTTTATTCAAATGTTTATATCACTACTTGCATCTAAATATATGTGCAGAACTGTACTGACCATTACTGTAAATATTGTTAAAAATGCATGTGCATAAGTATTTATATTACTAATCTAATCTAAAAAATGTGTGAACAAATGTATGAAAACAAGAAATTTTTACTTATATCAATTTATGAAATAATATTTACTGTTTGTGTATATATTATGATTAAAATAATCTAGAAATATTTTCTGCAAATAAACTCAACTAAATGTTTGAATTATTTAAGAATATGCATTCAAGATATCTGACCTTGTGTAAATAGTCTCTTTTATTTTTATTTATAAATAAAGAATATGAATGAGTGTGATATCACACGGCTTGGCCATACCAGATAAAAATACAAAGCTCAGCGATTAACCAAATGATTGGTAAATAGAAATAATTGTTATATAATAACAACAAAGATTCCAGTAAGGAATGATATTTTTTACAAAATTAGAAACAGAAATCATTTGGTATTAGTAATTTAATATGAAAAACTTACATTCAACATTTTCCCCCAAAATTTAAACTGAAGTCAGTAGCTTACTATTTGCCCTAAAATCTATTGTTAGGCTATTAAGTTAGATTTTCTATATTTTTTTTTCTAATTATTAAAAATATACAAGTTTGTCAAAATTCTTCAGTTTGTATGCATTAAAGCATCCAAATCACTTCTTTTAATGATTTTGAAAATTATTTGATGATTTTAGAAATATAATGTTGATTTAACATTAATTAAACAACAAATTAACTAGTTATTACAGCTATTTAAAAAATTTTCTGGTTTTTGTTAAAAAGAAATGATGCATTTAACTGCTTTAGAACAATGATTAAAATCATTTGATCTAATCTCATATGTATACATATAATCTGTTAGTTGTGCTTCTTTATCAGAAAAACTGCAAACGTAATGTACCCTTTTACCTATGATTAAAATTTTGAAAAAGAATTACAATGTATTAAGAAATCGCAATTTATTTAAGTTGTTGAAATTAATTTAATTATATATATATTGAAATTCTGTTCTAAGATAAGTAGTGAAAATTACAACATTAATGAATCTTGAAAATTGTGATTTTTAAGTTAGTTAAATAATCTATTTGAGTAATTTTTAAAGTGATATAAATAAAGAAAAAAATAAAAGAAATATTATAGAGATTTGATGTATATATGTGTGAACTAGTGAGAATACTAGAATATTTTTCAAACCATCGTATGATTAGTTAAGCCCCGAAAATCAGATAAATTCTTTATTGTAATGTAATATGAAAAAACCAGCTATAATTTTAGGAAAAATAGAATGCTTGTTAAATTTTAAATGATATATCTACTAAAACAAAAAAATAATTTTAATTTATTCAGTATTTGTGATTCAGGTTTGGCTTATATTTTATATAGTCTTTGAAAATAATTGAAAAATTATTTTCGGTTAACAGCTGTAGATAAATAAATTAAACATTTATAACACGCAGCTTTTTAATAATTTATATCACCGAGAATTTCTTTCTGAATGTATATTTCCTAAAGTAAATCCTTTTCTTTGGAAAGAAAAATTTTAAATAAGGAAAAATATTGCTTATTCAAAAGTAAATTTTAATTTTCATATTTAAGAAAATTATACAATTGATCTTATACTACTCTATAAAGATATAAATACCATAAACAAGAAAATTATTAACTATGACTATCAGATCTGATTAAATTCATTGAAAATAGCAATAATTTCTTTTATCAGATAAGGACATCAACAATTTTTAAATATTGGATCAAATTTGGACTTCAAAATCTACCTTACTCTTACGAAAACTTATGCGTAAAAGATACGACATTAAAAACAGATACATGAAACTACTGTTTTTTAGAATCAGTATTGATAATATATAATCATTTTTGTAATAGATGGTGTAATAAAGTAAAACATTGTGCTATTTCTAATCAATAAAGGGTGATGATCAAAAAAATAAGAAATAATTTTGCATGCTTTGGATGAGTATAAATCTTTAAGCATTTATTCTAAGTTTTATTTTAATACATAGTTAATTCCACACTTTTTAAGGGTTTGAAATTAAGAACTGAATTTAAATTTTTTTATCAACTGAAATTTTATAAATTATTGAAATATATGAAGCCACAAATAAATGGCACATTAAATTGATAAAATAAAAACACATTATTAAAATGATTTTAGATAAAGTAAATTGATAGAAGATTAGAAATTTTATTTTAGAAGTAATTAAATAAATGATCTATTTTGATTACAGAATTTATTCTATAACAATTTTATGCAATTTAAAAGAAATATAAATTTTACAATCATTCTGTCATTAATAATTTGTGAATCAAAAATATTAAATTTTTTTATTAAAGAGAAAAAATTCAATACATGTATCATTATAATAAGCGATTTTAAATAATATTGCATTAATTTGTTTTTTGATTCATAAAATTTGCTAGTGTTTTCCACATTTGCATACATAATTATACCTGCCCTACTAGGTAACGTCATTGGTCACACCCCTTTTAAGACAACCCCTTTAGGTTTGCATTAAATAAGAACCCGCGCAAAATATACCAAGTACGGTTATAGTTTACCTTGACAATACAACTTCGGTAAAACTCTAAAAAAAAGTGTGAGAAAAGGTTCGTTTTATGAATTGAGTAAATTGACAATGAATAAAATTTTAGTTCAAGTTTATATGTTGGTGAGTGAGACATTACAGAAGTACAGTGTTAATATGAAAGAGAGTAAATGTTCTTCAAAGACTGTGTGATTTTCGTTCTTTTTGCCGTGAGGTTTGTGTGGCAGAAATGATTGAAAGCAGCATGAAACTGAGTGGAAGCAGTGTGGTTGAGATAGAGAGCTAATTTGGTAAGCATAAATTTAATCAGGGTAAACGTGTAGAAGGTAAATGGGTGTTTGGGGGGATTGAACGTGATGGGGGATTAAGGGTAAATGTTTTGTGAAAGTTATGGATGATAGAATGTTTGATATTTTGTTAAGTGTGATCAGAGTTTATTCTCCATGTTCCATAATAATTTCAGACTGTTGGAAGAGCTACGATTGTCTTTCTAATGAAGGCTTCGTGCATCTGAAGGTAAATCACAGTTTGAATTTCAAGGACACGGATACAGATGCCCACACTAATACAATAGAAGGAATGTGGGAAGCAGTGAAATGCGGAATGACTTCATCATGGCAGCAAGAAGTGGTCTGGATTATTACCTTGCAGAATGTGTGTGGAGGAAAAAAAATAAAATAAAATGTGTAATAAATTCCTTGCGTTCATCGATTCTATTATATAGGTCTACCCGTCAAAAACATCTGACCAGAAGCTAGCATTAGCGGCTTCAATGGCAAAATAGGAGCTGGAGAGAGGTATGTTTATTGTTCATTATTTACATAATTAATAATAAATTAAATGGTCATCATGAAGTGAATTTCTCATGAATAGTTACAGATTTAAATTCATTAATATAAAATTTAACCAAACAATCTTATGGATAACTCAACATTTCAACTTTATTATTTTAACATTGCTGTTTGAAATCTATAAATCTGCGTTTTTTGTTGTCAAATTAGTTAAGAATATTGTTAGATACAAATAATGTATAAAATATTTGTCACTATTTCAGCCCATACGGTCACCCTTGGGGACTTTTTTAAATTTTCGTCAAGGGCGACCAAACGGTAAATTTTTACCAAAAATAATAATCAGTTCTAAAAATCAATTATTTCGATACAGCCTGATTAATTTTATGAGCAAAACTCATGTAAAAATTTATTCTTAGACTTTAGAATCTGATACTAATACAGCAAGATGATAAACATTATAGAAATCAAAATAAAAACATCATTGTAGAAATATATTACCCTATAAAATGATACAGTAGGATATAAAATTTCTCTTCTGCACATGTATGTTATGCACTGTTTAGCTGCTACACAAACGTTCATATTGAAGATTAAGTGTTTGTAATAAATATAAAAATATATATCATTTGAAGAGATTTCTTTTGGTTAGTCAAACAATAAACTAAATAATTGTGGAAAATCAATTCGTATGGCTGAAACTAAAACACATACATTTGTTGAGCGATAACCATGAAAATTCACTGAAGAAAGTACCATGCTTGTATGCACTTTTAAAAATTTGTCATATTTCAGGCATTGATAAAACAATAAGATAAGTTGTTTAGATATTGTCAGCAACGATTTCTTAGTAATTCAAATATTAAAATTTATACGCTAAAACATTTTCTCAAGAAAAATAGATTTATATTTTCCAAATTTATATCAAGTTTTGGTATTCAGATTATGTATTTACACAAGCGAAAAGATGCACAATTATCTTAACGGCAGTTCAATTATAAAATCCTTTCAAGAGATATTTCAGATATAATTCAATGTGCAACAAGCTTTAATTAAATTTTCTCTATGTTTCAAAATCATAACATTTTAGTCACAAAAACAATGTCAATAAAATATAAATGTCACCAAAACAATGCTTAATTATATCAAATGTTAATCCAGAAAAGATATTTGTGAAAAAAATAAAAAAATATTAATTTTTCTCCAAACTGTACATATTTTAAAAAGGTATTTATAAGGTTTACTTCTTTCCAAAAGAAATGTTATTCTCATGGATTTTGCAAAACTACTCTTGATACCCATCTCAGGCTTTAAATCCCATAATATATACAGGGGTTTTTGATACAATATAAATTAACATAAAGATAGCTTGATAGTGACACACTTCTGCTCTGAAGTTGGCAGCAGCAGCTAGAAAAACTTTCTACCTGAACATTGGCAACGCCAATCTTCTCCGAATAATATATCACGGTGAGCAACGGAGCACATTCACGTTTTCCCCGACGATGTGAACGGACTAGTTCAGAAATTGTTTCTCTCTCGGAGAATTTTGTATTTGCGACCTTTTTTTTTGCATATCTTTAACTAGCAATAAAATCCAGTTAATTTCAATATATAGTGTGCGCTGCCATTATTTAAAAACCAGTTTACTTGCGCACCATAAGCTCTATCTAATATCTAATCTTATTAAATAAGTTTGTAAATATTTATAGACTGAAATATTTTTATAAAAATTAAAATATGTGAGGAGTTCAACATTTAAATGATAAAATAAATCTGTATTTTGTGCAAAATACAAATATATTTTGTTTATAAATAGGATACACATATGGGTATCCTATATATAAAGCCCATAATCGAAATTGAACTTCTGCCACTCAAAGGGCCATATATTCTTTTCTATTAAACTGAAGAGAAAAATATTTTTCTGTTTTAAAAATACGCCCAAAACATACACCAAACCCTTGCAAGTTACATATGTGACCATATGATGCGTATTCATTCTTTCCTTCATTCTTGGACCATACTTTTATGAAAAAAGGATCTCTCAAGGATTTCATACCTTTTTTTAGTACCTGTAACGTGCTGCAGTTTCATGACATACTATGGACCTACGTGATTCCTACTCTTTAGCAACAAATCTGCAACAACCATATTGATGCAAGATGAAACCCCAACTTTCATCAAAACACAAGTCCATAACAATTGTTATAAAGTGAAAGGAACTGTGTCTAGCCGCTGAGCAAGCGCTGTTTGACACTTCATGTTTTCTGTTCTTTTGTAGTGCTGTTGAAGAGTAAAAATGCTGTAATAAAGTTGTGCTTTGTGTTTATTGCTAAATTTTTTGTTTTCCTTAATGAATCTTATTTGAAAATACTTTATCATCATATCAAAATATCTCCAGCATCAGGTAGATGCAAACCCATGAAAAAGAACATTGAAAGTATTTGTCCAAAATACTTATTTTCCATTTTGAAAGTGCAGCAACAATTGTTGAAACGTATATTATGGACACATGGGTAATCAATCAATGTTTTTCAACAGTTTGGTCTCCGTAATCACCTGATCCCACGTTTTAGGATTTCTGGTTATGGAGTTTTTTTAAGGACAACGTTTACCAGTAATCTTTTGACAGCTGTGATCGATTTAGAGGACTATATTAGCCGCCATATTCACAAAATTTATGCTGACCCTAGTAGCAATTCAACACTGGGGTGGTGATTGGGTTAACGACTTGAACCGATGGAATCTCAGCGGCCCCTGTGCGGCAAAAGTGCATGGAACAGTGGACCTTTTGTCACCTCGGCCAGAGAGCGGCTGCGGTGTCGCCGCCCGTTCAGTTGAAGTGCACGGTGTGATGAGTTTATGGCGTATGGCCCGATGACTTTTTTAAAATTCGATGAAAAGGGAGTGAGTGCATCGATGATATTTGCCATTCAATTTTGTATTCTACTCGTGTACCTGTGCTGTTTTCCGGCTTAAATATAAAAAATACACTATCGTTAAAAATAATTTAACAATAGTGTATTTTTGATAAGCCTGACAATATTTAGGAAAACTTATTTTAAATATTTATATATTTATAAGTGTTTTAAGTGATAAAAACTATTTGTGTTAAAGGATTTTTTAATACTTATAAATAAATTCAAAATGTAATAATTTATATAGTACAGTTATGTAAGTGAAATTAATATGAAATGTATTTTACCCAATATCTAATATTTTTTCACTATAGGACATTTCAGTATTTTCAAGTTTTCATTGCAGGACACAAAATTAACTTTCAATAATTTCAGTTTTATAGATTTGCTTTAATTTTTTTCACTGTTATGAAAAATCAAATAAATGACAATATTAAGATTTTTTTTAAATAATTCCCAGTTTTAGAAAAAATAAATTAGCAGGTTGATTTTCCTAATGTTTTCTTAACAAGTTTTACACTGGAAATTTAATTGCAAATATCTAAATTTTTTATTGCTTTTGTGAGATATATATTTTAACATGCGTGCATAGATTCAGTTTTAGAAATTAAAATCCTACAAATTCAATTAGTTTCAATATATCTGTAACAATAGGTATAAATTATTTATAGAACCTTTCTACACTAGATACATTTGATAAATTTAAAATAAAACATTGATTCGTTATTTTAATATAGAACACAGACAATATTCATTAAGATTTTATTTTAAAAATAATTTCCAATTTTAGAAAAAATAAATTAGGAAATTGTTCATTGTTATGATTTTCAAAATGTTTTCTTAGCAAATTTAACTGCAAAAAATCTAAATTTTTTTATTGCTTTTATAAGATATATATTTTAACATGTGTGCATAGATTCAGTTTTAGAAATTAAAATCATAGAAATTCAATTAATTTTAATATATTTGTAAAAATAGGTATAAATTATTCTCAACTAGATACATTTGATAAATTTAAAATAAAACATTGATTCTATATTTTAATATAGAACAGACAACTTTGATTCTATGGTCTTAGCTTAATGTTTTATATATATATATTGATATTTTCTATTAATAGTTGAAAAATTGACTTAAATATGAATATTCTAGAACATTTCTAAAAGCAATATTTGCAGAGCTAAAAGTGATAAAAGAAATGAGTTACAAATTTTTGGTAACAAGTGTATTAAATACATTATTGTAATAAGATTAAAAATTCAGTTATATATTCAGATAAAGTGTCCCTATTTTACAGCATTTTTTATTTTAATATTTGTTAAACTATCTACTTCAATATTTATGAATTTATTCACAAAAACAAAATGTTCACAAAAGATAAATCTTTATTATTATTATAACATATTAACATTAGACTGGGCTTTTTCCAAAGCCCATTTCAAGTGCCCCCCCCCATCTCTATCTGGAGCACGCATCAGCCATTTCTTGATGTCCTGCTGTACATCCATATCTGTTATACGGCTGACATGGTGGCAAGTAGAAGCTACAAATAAACAAATTTTACTCATATAAATGTTAAATAAAGTAACATCAGAAACAAAGTAAGGTTAACATTTTTATAATTGATATTATTAACATTACATGGAAATATCACAAAAATTAAATTTTAAGTTGTTAAAATATTAAAATTAAGATTTAAATTTGGGGAAAAAATAAATTTATTAAATTTAATTTATGTACTACAATCAACATTTTGATCCAATGGTAAACTTGGCATTTAAAAAATACAAAAGTAATCCATAAATGAAAATAGAAAATAACAATTTTTCCCAATTTTAAGTTACAAACACAATATAAATTTAAATTACATACGTTAAACCTAGAATAATAAAAATATGCAATTAAAATTATTTCAGAAACATGAAATATTATGTTCTTATGATTTGTTACAGTGATTATGATTTAGAAATATTTTGATTAAATTCAATTCATAAACTTTTACGTTTGAATTTAATGTTTTCATATTGCACTATATTACTTTTAAAATTTATTTCTACAAGCAGTTAGCTTTAGAAAGTTTAAAAACAAAATGCTAACCTGTTATCAAATTCATAACATTCTGAAGGGTGGAAAAGGGATGCTTTACACCTCTACTGTCCTTCCAGTTGTATTGTTTTGACAACTTGTTTGTCATCAGTTCCATCAGAATTCTTTTTATAACATCACTGGAACTTGTTCCACCTTTATTAGTCAAAATAGTCATCTGAAAATAATAACAAAATATCAGAAAAATAAATTCAAATGAAGTTCCAGTTTCCAAATCCATGTTAAAGCTAATTTACCTGTCAAATATTTTTATATAGAAACTTAATGTTTTTAAACTTTATTTTTTTGTATTTCAATTGGTTTAAATTGCTAGGAAATTTAAATTATGTTGAAAAAAATTCCAGAAAAATTTAAAGCTAAATCAGCTTTCTAGAATTATTTCTAAAAAACATATCACAGTAAAAATTTAAATACAGTTTTCTTTGCAAAAAATAGATCAACACATATTTCTTCAATATAATATTTGTATATTATTTTGTTATATATATTACAAAATTTGCATCATAACTTATATTAATATATTGCTTTGGCTTACTCCTTAAAATTTATCATTGATCAACTAGTAAAACAAAGAAACTGGCATTTCTTTTTTCATTTTTGGATAAGAACTTTATTACTCTATTACTAATTTATTATTACTTTATTACTAAAAAGAAAAATTATAAATATTAAAATTAAACTTAAAAAAATCCACATCTTACAAAGAAAAAAACTATTAATCTCCTTATTAAATGAAATTTAAAAATACACAGAATTTTTCAAAATTGTAATAATATTTATGATGAACACAGTAATTACAAAATATAACTAACTTAAGTATGAACAAATCATAGCTAATAAAACCAAGATAATAACAAACCACAAGATGACAGGCAACGACATGAGACCTTCATCCAATTTTCATTAGGAACTTCAAAGTCTTCAATAGCACGCCTAATTCTGTTAGGCGTCTTATAAGGAGGCCAGTAACACATATTTCCATCCATCCAATTAGATGCGACAACTGCCACACTTTTATCACCTGTTTCCTCTACGAATTCTACAACTTGAAAGCTATGTGAAAAATATTTAATGAATAAATTCTGTTTCTGTTTTTAGGATAAGTAGTTTTTTAATTGTAAATAGATTGTTATTGACCATTTTGTTAAAAATATTTTATTTTATATTCTTTTAATCAAAGTTTATTCTATAAAAACAATGATTCACTTTGAAGCTCACATATTTGGTAAAATTATGAAAAACACAATATTTATATGTAACATGCAAACTTTTTGCAAAATCCTGTCAAGGCATTATATATATATATATAGAAGAGTATGATTAAGTTTCAAAAATCTTATTAATTAATTAACCATTTAATACTTTTTAAATGAACCTATTTTTAAAATATTTAATAAAGTATTTTTACATGTTTCAAGTTTTAGTAAACTGGAAGTGTTGATCCCTAATGATTACAAAAACAAAAATGGAATACCTCTTTACAATTTTGAGAGATGCTTCCAAAAAGTTCTATAATTTTGAATGCAAGTCAAGAAATCATTACTGCATATTATTTCCCAAATTTTATATACCACCATTTTCATTTGCTGATATGAATTTTATCATTAAATGTAAACTTGCAATGAATCTCACCTTGATTATAGAAGGTTATAAAAAATAGATATGAATTAAATAAAGTATATGAAGATAATTATACTTACTCTGTAAACATAACTTAATACTTTCTTATCAAAAATAGAATTTGATCATCTTTAAGGTCTCAAAGACATTTTATCTATTACTAATTTTGCTGAGAATGATAAAGTAACCCAATCAACAATTTAGTTCTCCAGTTATAAAATAGTAACACTCAAAACAATACATTTTTACTCTGTTTAATAAAAGCTTTTACATTAGATTTTTACATTAGTCTTTTTACATTAGATTGGATTTTACGAAATTTATTCCGTCTGGAATAAATATTTTGATCGTTTAATTTATATGAAAATTCTAACCTGTTCATTTCCAAGCTTCAAATATTAATCTTAGAAACAAAAACAAAAAAAGTCATATTAAAAATAACACATACCAAAAATACACAAAAAAAATTGTCAACATAACACTTTATGGATGTTTTACCATGCGGTACGATACAAGTATGCATTAAAATTTTTTTAATTGTTATAATAATTGTAGATTATTAATGGATATTATGGGTATTTATAAATTTCAAAAACAATGAACAAATTAAAGCATAATTTCACAATAAAGTTATTTTGTATCATTTAAAATAGACTGTTTGCAATGTTTATTCTAACTTAATTGCACAAATACAATGATTAGCTTGATAATAATGTGACATAATTAATTACAGGAAATATATTTAATTTTAAGGATATATACTCGTTATTTATTTAAAAAACTGATAGTACTTACCAAAAAATTCTGTAAAATATAATTCCTCGTAAGACAATTAAGAATAGCTAACTACCCAGTGGAAATAAATATACAGAGAAAATTAAAGTAAACAATAGATTTTAAATATGGCCGCCACGCATGCGTAGACCTATTAATAAGTCTGCGCATGATTTTACTTTCCTTCAATCTCAATGGTAAATGCTGCAGCCGACGACCAGCAACCACTCTATCAGACAAGCGTCTCGAGCCAGAGCCCGGAGCCTCGGCTCCCAGAATATTTTGGCTATGATTCAGTGACTTGGCGATGTAAAGAAAGCGATAAGTTTCTCTGGCTAGGAAGTTTATCTCATTGTTAAACATGGCGGATTTCACAGCTACGCTTTCCGTTTTCCTTTAGAAAAATGTATCGATTTAGTATTGTTATATTTTTATAAATATAAAAAATTATTAGTTAATTAATTCATTGGGAATATAATTTCTTTGTATTATAAAAACAATGGATGTGTGTGTATTGCGTTTACATGATCTTTTCCTCTCTAAAGATTAAAAGACTTAGTATTGTTATATTTTCGTAAAAATAAGAAAGAATTTGTTTATTAATTCATTGTGAATATAATGTCTATGCATTATTAGAACTATTAATTATTTATTAATAAATAATTTACTATTGTTTATAAATATGCAAGCTGTTATGTTTATTAAACAGATTATGCATAAACCCTTTTGACATTATTGCAAACAAAGTAGCTGAAAAATATTTTATACGAAATCTCTATTTAAAGAAAGAATTTTATTTTTTAAAATTTATTTAGCTTGATATTTTGATTTATCTAAAGGAAGAGAAGAATTGCAGTTAATATTATATGATTCATTGTTTCTTTACAAAAATATTTCTCCTAATTCAGATTCTTTATTTTAATCACTGTTCAAATTCATCACCATCATGAGAACAGTATATTTTTTCATCAAGTACATCCTCACTGGGTACCTTCTGCTGAAATAGTTTTCTTCGAGAATTCATCTCTTTCATTTTCAGTTAATTTTATGTTTGTACACTATTCTTTAGAAGTAAAACGGCTAACAAGAATAGGAAAATAATCTGGAGCTCAAAATTGAGCTGCTTATGAAAAAAGTTTTGAAGCAATATTTGTGGCTTTGGGCACGGAGTCATCCCAATGTTATATGAATTCTGAGAAATTTAGTGAAAAAAATTTATTTTGTTTCACCCTCAGTTTTTTACATACGATATTTTATTCCCATTTATATTTATAATATCTTTATTAAAAAACAAAAATCAGAATGAAATGTTATACTGAGTGTCTTTTTATTCATATAAATGAAATTTATAAATTTTCCCGTTTTTAAAGAATATAAATCTTTTTGTATTTCAAATAAATGAGTCGCATTCTTAAATTGAACTACAGATGTTCAATACTTACAACTTGTGTTATATCTTATTTTGAATTTAAAAAATAGACAATGTACCAATGTACACACTAAATAGCAAAACATTTTTTATTCAGCGGTTTTTTATTGAAATTTATATTACATACAAAGTTTATTAAAACAAATCATGTGTGCAAAAAATGCTTTAAACAATTTTTATTTTGAATTAACAGATATTTTCATTTTGGCTTTGGAAAAAAAACTAGAGATGCTAATTTATAATTAAAGCATGATAGTGTCAAAAACAATTTAGTCAAATTAATTTTATCATGGGAATACAGAAATAAAAAGGAAACGTGATAATGCAATTCACACTTCTTTGTTACTTTCATATTATCACATCCACCTTATCTGCGAAAAAATAAATGTCTTCAGCACCATATAAAATACAAATAAAGTTGTTATCTATTTCTATTTTAAATATGGTGCTAAGATATAAGCAAACTATTCCGCTTTTCCTTCATATTTCGAAAAAATATTAAAACTTGCAAACCTATATAAGCAAATCGACTAACACGAACCTCGTTTCAAATTAGACTGGGGAATAAGAAAACATAGGGTTACTAATATTAAGTCTGAACAATAGTCACATTTTACACCGCCAAATTATTGCAACTACTCTCTTCAAGTGCGCATGCGTCAGAATTCCCATTTGGAGCCGACGTTCCGGGCCCGGTCTCGAGACGCTTGTCTCTATCAGTGGCCGACGATGGTGTCGTTCAGAATAGGCGGTAGAAAATACAGTGACCGTGTCATGTGTAAGTTAATGGGCACGCACCGCGACTTTTGAAACCCTCGAAGATTCAGCACCTTGGCGACTACGCTGAAAGTCGCCAATAAAGTAGTTGCGCCAAACTTGTATTTTTGTCATAGTAGTAAACCTAAAGAAAGGATTGCATAGGTATATTCCTAAATACGCATTTTAATGTGTTCATTTTCTATGCTCAAATAAGTAACTAATTATATGCTACTATTTTTCTAATATGGCTGAAAATATAAATGAAATTAATCTTTTAAACGATGTAATTCTATACCTAAGTTATAAAGGAGAAACATGGAGTGTGCATTGTCGATGATAGGAAATCTTCGAAATAAATCGCAGTTTTTAGGGTAAGCCGAGGATTTTAAGAATACGTTTTCGCAAATAACCAATACAGAATGGATAACATATTTTTGTAGTACCAATATTCAGAGATAAATATTTTGATGCTATTATGTGTATGTATAACTGTTGTTTACTATATTAAAATTCATGATACATGTTTTTAAATAATTTTTATTGCTTTAATGAGTGTTTCTCGACACTTACAAAACAATGGAGCATTTAAAAATGTAGTTATTCTGATATTCTCATCTGTTTTTAGTATTTCTATTTATTTAAATTAACTTAAGCTAAATTTATATCTAATAGAATGAAATTTAATAAAACATGGAAATGAAAACATAGCAAATTGAATAATACAAAGAATTCTAAAAGAAATGCAGAGTGCACATCTATCTTAATAAATTGTTATTAAAAAAATTACTGAAGATACTTTATAAAAAAATCTCTTTCTTAAATTAACTCCACTTTTGATTGGAGAAATAAAAGTTTCTCTGAGTCATTCACATAAAACTAGTTCTGCTGAAGCATTAAGAATGTTAAGAGTCAGTGATTATGTAAGACTAATTCTATTATTTATTTAAATAATGCATATTATGTGTGAATGAGATTTATAAATTTTAATTTTCTTTAGGTGTAAGAAAAGTTTTTTGGGTACTTTGATTCTGGCTTGGGATTAGCAAAAACTATTTGTTGTCACGAAAATGCATTTTTATTAGAGAAAGGTTTTTGTAGCTTGCCAAATTCCTCTTTAAATCCAACACAATCACAAGTTAATTACTTGCATAAATGCTGGAGGAGATAATTTAGGAACTTGGACCTCAATCCATTTGATAAAGAAAAAAATTCATCATTTTGAATCATAAGGTAAGGTATCATGTATTTTTAACTTTCTTTTTTGAATAAACTACTATTTTTAACTTAGTATGAAAATGAAGTATGATAAAAAATTTTTATATTATAGTTTGTAATTCTAAAAGTAATTTACACAAATTATAATTTATGAATCTTATTATAAACTTAAGATCACTTATTTTTAAGTACTGTTGTCTATTTAATGATTTAAGTACTGTTGTCTAATTTATGATAAATTCATTTTGTTTAAACTGAATAATTTTCATTTTGTTTTTAAATCTAAATTAAAATTAAAATTTTTTATGCATTGGCAATTTTGAACTTAACCAAAACAATACTTGAACATTTGTATTAAAATTTAGGTTCAAAATGTTTAGCGATTTCTTGCACATAAATTTTACTATACATATTTTAAGTAATTCATTTCTGTACAATTGATATTTCAGGAACAACAATAAAGTTTCTCAAAGGTGATTCTTGGGCTGCCTTATTAGTCACTTCAGTAATGAAAAGAGCTCAGTTATTAGAGTCATCATAAGAAATAATTTTCCTAGATTCCACAAGCAGCTGTGAAGCCTCTTCATAATATTTAACGATTCTTTTAACCGTGACAAAAGTTGGAGCCATACCAATTGCTGTTTTAATATATACAAATCTAATGAAATCAAATTATGTTGATGCATTAGATCTATTGACAAAAAATTTTCCTCTTTGGTGGAAAAGAGGTTGGTATTTAATCTCTAATTTCATTATATGTAACTTTTAATTATTAAAAATTTTTGCAAAATGATTAAATATTATGAATTTTTAACAGAAACTTAAAACTTGTCAAACATTTTTACAGAGAGGAAAATTGTTTTCTCTTATTTATTGCTGAGAGAAAAAAGTAGTTGAAGAAAATATATTCCACTAGGAGAAAAATTTATTACTGAAAAATATCACACACACATATAGAATGGACAAAACTAAATAAAGGTGTAATATGTAAACTAAATTGTGATTTCCATCAAGGCCGTCTGTTATCCATTTTATAAAACATAAATGGCATTTTCAAAATTTCAGTGTAAGTTTTTCTGTTCGAAAATTTTTTTATATTATCTGCAGCAGTGTATAATAGACACAGCGAAATTTCAAACTTTTTTAACAAATCTGTGGGTTGTATACAGGAAAATACTGCATTTATATTTTTATGTGCTTACTTTGAATACTAAGTTAAAAGCATAAAATATACAATAATTATCAGAAATTCAAGGTACCACTATAAAGCAAAGAGTAATTTTAATTTTGCTTAAATTTAAATATTTGCATACTGTTCCATTGTACTTGCAAATTTTAAAGTTTGTTTTTTGTTTTATATAAAATTATTGCAATATTTCTATATTCTCATGGATATTTATTTTTTTAGGTGATGTATGCAGATGAAAATATTCTTGCTACAGCCTTTAAAGATGTCATCAATAGAGTTTTTAAATATCTAGCTTTTGTCCAAAGATTTCTTTCATTTTATGCAAGGAAGGTTGAATGGATGTTATTAGAGCACAAATCACTGGCAACAAGCCAAAATAATACAAACAATTTTGCAGAGAATTATTAGAATTCTTCAAGATATTGTTCTAAATAGAACTAATGTTTTTAATGTAGTTGCACTATACGATTTCTGCATTAATATTTAGGAAACATACTTAATAAAAAAATTGTTAGAGTTAGCCCATTTAAGGAGGAGAGAAACCAATCTCTTATATGAAAATATTACTAAACGTGCAAGTGTCATTTCTGATTCTGGTGTATCTGAAATAGAATCTAATATTTTCATCATCAAAAGTTTAAATAAAAATTTGTATCACAAGTTAATACTGATATTTGCACTTGTCCTGGAGAATCTAGGGCATTTTGTAAGCACCAGTGTTTTTTTTATTGAATAATAAACTCTTCTTGCCCAATTCTCCTCCAGTCACTCCAAAAATATTCCTTGGCAATGTTAGCTGTTGGGGAAAAATTTTCCACCTACATCATTTTTTTCAAATTTCGTTGAAAATTAAGAAATTAATATCAAGTTACCTTTTGAAAATAATAATGTACAAGACAATACTTAAAATCCTACACTAGCTTATCCTCAAAATATGGCATCAACTCAACAAATACAAAAAGTAAAAGATGAGTTAAACAGAATAACTCATTTGATTGACAGTGGATGTTCAAGTAACTCTGTTGCCAATTTTTTAAATATTTTGAGGAAAATAAAATCTGAAGATTTAAAAAGCCTTATTTTAATGTCATATTTAAGATAAAGGAGTAAAAGAATTAATGTTCAACCAACAGGAATAGCCAGGCGTAGGTTAGAGATTACAAAATCCTCTAAAAGAATCTCACCTGGCCTTCCTAAAGTAGATAAAAAGAAGAAACTTTTAAAACGAAGAAGGAATCTTAGCTAGAATGTCAATATTAATTTGCCGAATGCCAAGTCTTGTGGAAAGAAAATTTAATTTGTAATTTTTCATTCATTTTTTACTTTTAATAAAAAAAAATTTGAAATATGTCATTATTTGTTTCTTATTTATATTTAGTTTTGCATTTTAATATGTTAAACATGGAAGTTTTTATCTTAATTTTATTACGTAGAATTTCTGAAAATTTTATTATGAAATTTTCTCAAGTTTCAGCATTTGTACAATTAAAAAAATTCATTTTGTAATTTATTAGACTCTTTTCAGATGACATACAAAATTATTTTATTCTTAAGAATTTATTCAAATTAAGTAAACAATTGCAACAAAGTTAAGTTACTTTTTTTTTATTAAATTGTGTGCCACTGTAAATCTACAATTTAGAAGCAAGCTCTTAATAATCACTCATTTTTCAATATTAACAGTGGTAAAAATGTATAATTAGATGTGTTTTACTGCTATTTAGGTATCTCAGTAATTATTTTTAAAACTATTAAAAACATCAGAACATAAGTTTATAAGATATTTATGAAACAAAATTGTCATGGTCTTAATGCTAAATATCATTTAATTTTCAGTATATAAAAATGCCTTTTTTCAATACAGAAGTATTTAGTTACTGTGGTATGTTATGACATATTTAACTTGCGGTTAGAAAAATGGTGTTCTAATTTTCTAAATCCTACACTTTACTTGCATTAGATAACTGTTTAATCTCTGAAATGAAATTTCTAAGATTTAAATAAACTTGGCTATTTAATAATTATTTAAACAGATCAAGAACTGCTACATATAATATTCTTCTCAAGTTACTTGTAGGAAATTTTTGGAAGAAATAAGAGCTAACAAATGTTTTGCTACAATTAATATATGCTCAATTCAAAAAAGTTTTTTTTTTCTAAAATCAAATAACTACCAATCATTTGTGCTTATTTTACATATATTTAATATTTTTCAAGCTGCTGAAATTTAGCAGTTTTGAAAATAGTGTATAACTTTTCTTACTAAAAATCTTTTGTCACTGAAATGATCATTGCAAAAGTAATTTTAAATGCTGTAAATTTTCTCGCCCTGTTAATTTTGCTACAATCAATTTTGTTGGAGAACTTAAATCTTATTTGATGTGATATCTTCAACATTGAACATTAGCATTTGATAATCCTTTGCGAGAGGCTCTCTTCAAATATTTTTTTAATTCTTAATATGAGTTATACTTATTTCGATAGCCTGTTTAATTGTTTAACCTGTATTCTTTTAAAGGCTTATTTGGATTTTTTTTACTAATTGATATAAGTAGTAGTAATGTGTAAAAATATAAGTAGATTAAGACTCTAAATTAGCTAATTATTTTAATACATTCATTTACTGTAATTAATTTTATGAGTGAAATGTATAAGATTTTTGGGTCAATGAATTTTTCAACAAGAATACTTAGTCAAATTATTCACAAATTTATAGTTTGATTTCATTAATAGAAAACTTTTAGATTACATTTAGAGGTTTGGAATCAAAATATAATTCTCACCACTACTTAAAACGAAAAGAATTTTTATAAGTTTACCACTCAAATTCAATTTAATTTAACGTTGAGAGCTTTTATCATTTATTTTGTATTAATTTTTAATAAGGAATATTAAAAGTACGAGTTATAACAAATATGTGCTGCAAAAAGAAAATTTATCAGAATTTAATATTCAAATTAATATTTTAAAATTTGTTAATAAGAGTTATTTTCAAAATATATAATTTATTTAATAATAATATATCATAATCATTTAGTTCTTATTTAATTGTAAAAAATACATTGTTTAAATTCTAATAAGAGTATTAGTATAAAATAAACTAATTTCAATTAAAAACTTTATTGCAATAATACACATGATATTTCTGCTAAAGAGAATGCATATTGTCTTTAGTGTTACAAACTTACAAGTTAAAAAAATTTAGTGTTACAGAATGAATATTCTTTTTTATAAATAATAGAAGAATTTATATACTATATTCCACATTTTAATAAGCATAATTTGTAAATGTAAATTTTTATTCTATCAGAAAAGACTCTGAATACAACTCTGGTTCAAATTATACAGTAAAGGAAATTTTCAATTTCTGTAATCCAATGAATAAAAAAATTTTTTATTTTATTCAAAACATTTAGGATATTTTATAAGTCAAATTAAGATTACGAAAATTAACATATTTCATAATCAGAAATGTCATACATTTCAGAGAATAAAAGCTTACAAGTTTATTTTTATAATGTTTACATTTATATATTTATTTTGATAATCAACTAAACATTATAATAACATCGAATTTATCTCTAATTTAAACTCTCTATATATTACATTTAAAGCTTTTTTCCCTCTATTTCATGAGATAATTAATATTAACCAAAAAAATAAACACTAAGGTTCTACTGCCTTTTTTATTATTCAAATCCTGGCATAAACATTTTCCCTCACAAATGGTAAAAATATTCACGCTAACAAACAATTCTTTAAAATAATGTAAGCTTGATGCACAACTAAAACACGTATTTCATCTCCTAATGTTTATCTCATTGCTTAGTTTATGATTGGCTTAGAGGGATAAGAAAGCACGTTTGCCAGATTTCTTTCCCTATCATTGGCGCAAGTGCCTGAACTTTCAATTTTGTCGCCAAGGTGCTGAATCTTCGAGGGTTTCAAAAGTCGCGCACGCACCGGTGAAAAAATCCGGTGTCAAGTGAGTTACCAATGAAACCGGTAAATGGCCACTGTAGTACCACTCAGCCTCTGCATCTAGGGGACACTCTTTGGTCAACGCTTTGCTGTAGAAATTACAATTTTCAGAATAGAATGCGCTGTTGAGCAAGATAATACTCTTATTAAACATCTTTTAAAGGACTAATTTGATGCTTAATCATGTCATTTAAATAGAGGGGTTTTGTTTGTTTAATAAATTGCTGGTGCTGTACTGTAATTGTTTATTATCCTTATTCGTTTCCTTTTGTGGAAGATTTCTGGTACTCCACTGCTTGGGGATCATATGAATCTTTGACCAATTTTTTTTACATGAATACTAACAATATCATCTAGTGGTGATAATTTGAATTATTTTTTGTTCCAGAAATCTCGAGCGCAATCTCACGAGTGTCAGTTGCTCAAATATTTTTCTATTTCACAAGTAGAATTACCTCCAGGTGCCTTTGAGTAGTGACAGTTTAACATAGATAACCTTGCACAAAAGTCCGAAGCATTTACAAATGATGATATTATTAGGTAATCATTATCATCAAATTATTTGTAAAAATAGAAGTAACGTGCACAACTAGTGATGCCTTAAAATATCTGATTTCCCATGGAATTACCAGAAAAGTATTCATGCAAAAATCAGAAACATATCATTCTTATTATGTTGTATAACAATAACTGAAATCATATCTGAGACCCTCTCCAAATAACATGATCGTACCATTCATATATCTCTTAATGATCCCTTTATAAAGTAATTTGACACTTCACAGTGAAAAAACTAATAAATGAAAGCGGTAGTAAAGCCTTTTTATGAATTAATTGCGTATTTCTTTTCTAGTTTGACTTTTTATCGATAATGGGCTGTATTTCCACATTTGCTTAACACCCGCCGTACTAGTTAACGTCATTAGCCACACCCCTTTTTAGACAACCCCTTCAGGTTTGTATTAAATAAGAACCCTTGCCAAAATATATCAAATATGGTTACAGTTTACCTTGACAACACGACTTCGGTAAAACTCTCTAAATTTTACCAATGGTCTTGTGAATGTGCAAGTATTAAGATAATTTATGATGTCCCCCACACACGCTTACTTTACATAGCTTTAAAGTAAGACTGGGAATAAAGCCTATTTGACATGTTTATGAAAATATTAGTTTCTTTGTTGAGCAATTTATAGTAACATTTAAGAAATTCTATGACTTGTGGTGAAATTCTTTAAATCCTGCATTTATTTTTGCTTTTTAATTTGTTGTTGAGATTTTTTAACGTTGATTTAATTTTCAGGACTTCCAGAATATTCTACTTTGTTTGGTTTCATAAGTTGTTTTCCTGGTTTAAGCAGTCTAAAATGCATGTCTTTTAAAGCTACAGGTACTGATGTTCAATCAGAAGTTGAAAGTGGAAAACATAAGAAGCGGTAGAATACAGCCGAAAACTTTATTTAGATGGCAGTTCGCCTTCAAGAAAGCAAGCTTAAGAGCACCACTCCAAATAAATAATGTAAGCAAAAATGTAAAACGTTGAGTAAATATTTCAATACTTTTTAATAGACTAATTCATATTTTAATTCATCCTGATGTAGTTTAGAAAAAAAAAAAAAAAAAAACACTTGCCTAATTTAAAAAGAGATTCCAGAAGAATCGAAATGGAAAGTTTTGTTTTCTTCATTAGGCGATCTCTTGGTTGACTTACTAATGAATATAATTATGGAACTCATGAATCATTTGTGTTTGGGGAATTTGAACAGTAAGTACAAATCTACTTGGAGAATTTTCAAGAAAGCTGCACGCAATACTAATATAACTTTTGTTGAAGAATATCTCATCATCTGTAGGTCAAACATATTGTAAGAAAGAAAGAGGGAGATGAATTTTTGCGTTACTTTATTCATTTACAATAAGCGCGACGAATTGAAACCGAACTATAGTATTTCGAAACTTATAACCAGTGGTATGAAAACGCGAAAGTTGTTAAGGACCTGTAGAGTGCTATTTATTTTGTTTATCGTAGGAAATCTTGCAGTTGTATCAAAAATTTAGAAAAAAAAAGAAAAAGACTTTTGTTTCTAATTACTATTTGGCATGACAAAATGAAAATAACTCCATGAGTCCAAAGATTTTCAGAAAAAATTTGGAAAACACATTGTGAAATTTAAAATCTATACAATTTAAAATAACCTCAGGTGAAGCTTAATAAGAATTACCTCCTCTATATTTGGAAAAAACATGAAGTGTTAAAAATTTTGAAAAGACTTTTCTTTTCTAAAAAACATAATTAGCATTGGGGAAATCAAAAATAAAATGGTAGATTTTTTGATGAAACTTACTATTTATATAAAAATTGAAGGAGTAAAAGCAAATTAATCATTGAAATGCTTTATTTGTTGTTCAGTCTAAAGTGTACCTCGTTACTGTGTACACAATTTCAATAGAGAAGCTACAGAAGTAGAAACTTCATAAAGAAATTTTAAAAATGTTAGTCAGGTTCATTCGTCAAATACCGGAATGAAAATAGAAAATTTTATTATAAAGGTTAATTCATTCCATGAAGTGACTCAAAAAGATATCTTAAATATTCCCATGTGATATAAGTTTGTCTGTATGGGAGGAAAGCTTATATATTTCAGACAATAAAATAAAAGTGGTTCAGCTAAAGTTTTACTCAGTAAAGTTTACTGAAAGGTTTAAATGCAGAGGCACAAGAACGCTGTTTTCCAAAGGAATCTTCTGATCTCTGGATCTGCTGTGAAATATTCTCAAAACTATTATAACCCTCTGTGTTGCCACGTATTTTAGCCACGTATAACAAAATTACAAAATTAACTTCGCACTTCGAATAGTTTTTACTACTTATATGTCAAATGCTATCGATCTGAAAGTTCATTCAACAAAATGTTTAAGAAAGAAGAGCGCCTAAATGATTCAATATTTTGAAATGTGCCCGGCAAAATAAATAAATAAATAAATAAAAATAAAATAATTGATAAAAAATTAAAATTAAAATATTGAGCTATGTGTAGTAAATGATATATCTGTTTATACCAAAATCAAGAAAAATGTATGCATAGTAATCAATTATATTTATGTAATATTATATTATTGATTAAAAATACGTCTACTAATGTATAGTATATATCACTTTCTTTACATTGCTTAGAAGGGTGCATTTTTTAAAATCATTATAAAAATGTGTGTTAAAATAAAGTCTTTTTAACTGATTTCATATTACCACATATTCGGTTTTTTTCACTAACACTGGCACATTTCAGAATTTAATCCTTGTATATTTTAAACAAGATATTTTATCTGAAATTTAATTGTGTGCTTAGTCTAAGTTTCAATTAATCTGTATTTTGGACAATTTTAAATTATACACTGCCTTCCATTATTTTATTTTTACTAAAAGTGTATTCTATGTGTTAAGTTTTATGGCAAGCGTCGAAAAGGAGTTTTATCTGATCGTCTAAACGGTTGCTGTTGGATTCTACACGCTTCCTTGGCAAACAGTGCTGACAAAAGTAATAATGTATGTAATAGACGTTATGTATTATGTACTTTGAGGGAAAATTAATAATGATTATAAGTTGCTTAATGAACATTCTCTTTTGTAAATGCCAGAGTAAGAAAAATGTGGAAAATTAATAATAATTATAAGTTGCTTGATTAACATTTTCTTTTCGTAAATGCCAGAGTAAGAAAAATATGGAAAATTAATAATAATTATAAGTTGCTTAATGAACATTCTCTTTTGTAAATTCCAGAGTAAGAAAAATATAGAAAATTCATTTAATTTATATCTATATGCGAATGACAGATATGACTAGTTTAAAGTAATCGTCATTATGATTGAAAAAATCATGGTTTGAAAAATTTACTCAACAAATTAAAATAATTTACATCAAATATATATATTAAAATCTAGAATCAACTGAATGTCAAATACATTTCATTACAACAATCAATAAGCATCATTTTAAGTGCATGAATCACAGTTATCACGATAACAGTTATCGCAAATCGGGTCCCAAGCTCTTCCTGATCCTCTTCAGCAGAGTGTTGTGCCAGTCGGTGAGCCGCGTCACGGACTCGTAGCTACGAATAGCCTCGTTGAAGGCGTCCATGTCGTCTTCCTGAACGGCCTCCGCCATTTTGGTGAGCATGGCGCACTCCCTGCTGTCTGAGAAAGCAGGACTCGTCTCTCTCCACTCGGATATCTTCTCCAGAAGTCCAGTCCCGTCTTGGGGGTTATTCGCCAACCGGCAGAGTCCGGCTTTGACGAAATGCTCACAAGCTGTGTATTTTAGCAGCTTATTAGAGAGGGATTCATTGCCGAGTTGTTCGAAAATCTCCTCCGCTCGCTGGTGGTCGCCAAGTGTCGCGCTATGTTTGGCTACATTCAGTAAGCACTTTGTAACAGACGAAGTCAGCTCCTAGAATCATAGAACCTGACAATTAATTCATGGATTTAACATAAATTGGTTTCTGATTTCTTACAATGGGAAAATATTTGATAGAAGCACTATTAATTAAACAATTAAAGCCATGTGTGTTTCGTTGATTTAATATTAATTTACATCAATTAATTATAATTCTTTATATATATACGATGTTTGTCCGGAAAATACGTATAAAAGTTGAATACTAACTTTATTTTACAGTTTGCAGTCACCGCCAGGTGGCACTACTGCTATAACCAATCCCATCAACACTTAAGTTCGAGTCAGAACTCTCTGCGTGTAAGTAGGAGTGTGCGGTTGCTTGTTGAAAGTTAGCCTTTTTCAACTGCCGTCGGCATGGAGCTCTCTCTGATTGAGGAACAGAGCCAGAGAGTGAACGGAAATTTTTATGTTGAAGTTTTGACACGGCTCAGAGCTCGTATGGCCCAAGTTCGACCAGATTTGGCAAAAAGGGGCAGGTGGATGCTTCATAACGACAATGCGCCCGTTCACACGTCGCTCGTTGTGCGTGACTTTTTGGCCCGAAGCTCAATCACCGTTACAGACCATCAGCCTTATTCGCCTGATTTAGCCCCTTGTGACTTCTTCTTGTTCCCTAAACGCAAAATGGTGTTTCGCGGGCGGCACTTGGGAGATGTGGAAGGCATCAAGGCAGAAACGACACGGCAATTGAACAGCATCACAACTGAAGACTTTCAGCAATGTTATCAACAGTGGAAACGGCGTTGGCAGAAGTGTATCTCGTCTCAGAGTGAGTACTTTGAAGGAGACCCTATTGTAATACCTGAATAATTGTAAAATAAAGTTAGTATTCAACTTTTATACGCATTTTCCGGACACACCTCGCACAATATATATATATATATATATATATATATATATATATATATATATATATATATATATATATATATACATATATACATATATATATAATGTCCATTTTTGGAATAAAACAAAATACAAATTTCGTAACGTGAATAAACTTTAAATAATATAACCATTATTAATGATTTCTTGCTAACCTGAGGGCAACTTATATCCCATTTTTGAAAAATGTTTAATTTTTTCATGCGAAAAAGAGAAACAGTGCTTGATTGATATCTTCTTGATTTTTAAATATTTTACCCTTCAAAAAATTCTGTAAGGACAAAAACTAAAAATAGTTGGAGGGTGATATTTCCGAAGAATAGGGTGTATGAGACAGAAATTTTCAGCCCAGTTCTACAATTTTTTGACGAACTCTTTTCTTGGCTTCTTTCTTGGAACATTGTCGGCCTCTCTTCTTGGACTGCTCCCTTGACATTATCCAGTAGCTGACAAAATTTTTCAAATCGAGCTTTTTGATCACTTTTTAGCGCTCATACCTCAAATGTTCTACCAAATACACAACATTCTCTTATATTTAGAGTCAAATTTGTTTTAGAGTTTTAAAGGCTAGGTTTTTCGCATAATATACTCTTTTCCCAATGATGTTTTCGTAGGTAATCAACTTTTCATCTCCAGTTATGATCCGGTTCAAGAAGGGGTCGATTTTGTTCCGAACAAGCAGAGATATAGGCATATGATGACTCAATCATCAAAATTCTTTTGACTCAATTCCTCCGGCACCCATTTTGAATGTTTCCACACCAATCCTGTCCTCCACATATAGTCCAAAATAGTTTGCTGAGCTGAATTAAATGAATTAATCTCCGATGTTGCTCTAATGTGGTTTTAACAACATCGTCATCGATCAACGGACAGAGCTTTCCGATCTATCTGTCTGTCTGTCTGCATGTGTGTGTTAATGAAAATGAAAAAGATATTTTATTTGTTTGTTCAGTATCAATAACATTATGTTTCTGTACTTCCTATTAATTTAAGATATTATTGTTAGATTCGACAATAAATGTAAACCATTTTGTCCATTCATACACTTTGTTTACCATCTCACTTAATTTTTATAATTACATTTAATAAGATACACAATTCTTACTTCATTCCATTTTACGATAATAATATAACTGATGTCACTTAAAATAAACTAAAATGAAAATCAGAATTAAAGGTTTAAATTAGTTAGCTACACTTAACATACTCCCACCTTTTGATAAAAGAGTGTTTTTGAAATAACTTAATAAATATTTATTAAACAAGTATTTAATCTTAGAGTCACTTTTAAAGTTCAAAGTTACAGAATCTCAAAGCCACCTTATAGCTCGACCACTTCTGGTGACTCTCTCTTTCAACATCCCCTGAAGATTTCCCTTTCCTTCTTTAACGACCTTCCTTTCAAGACTTTCTTCGGATTGTATTTCCAATGGATACAAAGGTTTATCAGATCGCAGGAATTCTCGAAGGAATTAAATTTAACCAATCTAATGTTACTATCTTTTTCATGGTTAACTGATTTATTCAACCCAAAGGCCAAAATATTCATTATTTATCTTCACTTTCGATTATCACCAACTTTTAATTTAATGGATGATCTTCCACTTGCTTGTTTGTGAGAATGAGATTACAAGACATTCAGCCCTGAATCGTTTTTTTAATCCATTGCGAAGTTTTTGCTGATATCATAATATTTTTAAGTTTATCTTGTCTATATGGTGTAAGATCAGGAACACCAGCTTCTGGAAATTCTTGTAGAGACATTGCTGGAGTAATTGCTTTAACCTCGTCTAGATCTTCTGATTTGCAAGTTAATGGCTTTGTATTTGTAATAGTCTCATATTCGCAAAGAAAATTAAGCAACTCTTCATAGGTTAAGGATGCATTCTTCGAGATTCTCACCATGTTCTTAACGATTTGGACTAAACGTTCCCAGAAACCACCCCACCAGCAAGCTGAGGGAATATTAAACGTCCATGTATCTCTTTTATTAGATGCTTCCTTTCAAGCATTTTCCAATCAATAGCCTCGAAAAGATTATTAGCTCTTGTGAAGTTCACACCATTCATTGTGAAGTTCATTTATGTTCACTTTACAATGAAATTGGATACTTAAGTTTTCTAAATTCTTCCTCTCCGTTAATTTTGTCTTCACTCGAAATGTACCAACGATTATATCTATAGATAAACCGATTTTAATTTAATCTGCTGTTATGGAAATATTTGTTCTGAACTATTTTTATAGTTATTTTCTTAATTTCATTTAATTCATCCGCTTTCAATTCACCACTTTGACACGTTTTCTTTTTTTATTATTATTATTTTCATTTTTTATACATGCATTCTTATAAAATTTCAACAGCCTACCTACATTTCTAAATATTTTGCGATAATTGGAGAAATAAATTAAAAGCCCTTCTAAAGCATAAGTTCTTTTTCTAATATAATCGGTGTTACATTTTCTTCGAATGTTTCTTCAGTCAACTTATTTTCTGTATTTGGCCTATCTCATTCCTTCTCCTTTAACTATCTCACTTAATTTGTATAGTTACATTTAATAAGATGCACAAATTTTATTTCATTACCTTTTACAATAATAACATAACTGATGCCACTCAAAATAAACTAAACTAAAAGGAAAACAACGAATTAATAGCACGGCTAAAATTAATCAGTTATATATGATAAATGTTTTGAATGCAGAACTAGTTGGTCTTAAGATCCCTGATAATGACATAATTAGAAGAATTTCCCTACTTCAGCAAGTTATTGGTTCCCGGAACTTTTTTCATTTTAATTTGAAATAATATTTTTTTACTATTATTTGCATTCTTCATATGCTTATTTATATCAGTTTCTTGCTTTATACGACTAATTTCATTGATTTGTTCCTTATTTATGGATTTAATACGTTTATTTCTACTCTTCTTTTTTGAACGCATTTCTGATTTTACAGATTCAAACATATTTCATTTCGTGTATTTCGCTTGCTATTAAAGTAGAAATATTTTCAATATCTCCCGTTATGTCTTTCAAGTTTTATTGGCACACAGAAACGACACGTCCGTTGTTTTGAAATTTTATTGTTTGACTGACAAAAAAACCATGGCTTGTGTTAGCGCCATCTGGTGCACAAAGAAATTAAATGTTTACATTGTGTATACAGGGTCGGAACATGCCGCCCACCTTGAAATATTATTTCAAAGAAATAGGTTATATGCAACATTTATATACAAATAAAGATTAGTTATACAACATAAATGAAAAAGTATATAACAAACACATAAATGTAGAAAAGTTTTATATGGAAATATACAATAGTAGTATAAAATTGTACATATATAAGAAATGAAATTTTATTTAAATTGAAGTATGAAATTGGCATTACACAGGAAGTTGGCATAATTTTGTTATGTTTCTTTTGTATATACCATCTGATGTTTTAAGCGTTACTACCCTAAATTATTGTCAAATCCAGGGTGCAATTGAATTATTCTACCCATTTTCCATTTTGTTGGGGGTAAATTGTCCTCTTTTAAAAGGCATAAATCATTTATTTGATAATTTTTAGTCGGCAGTAGCCATTTTGGCCTTTGTTGCAACCGCTATTTTATGCATCCTAAATTTAATAAGCAATGTAGTTAAATCAGACTGTATTTGCGGTCCCACCATGAGTATATCATTAAGAGAAACACCATTGGATGATTTAGCAGATCCATCAAACACTACCCGGAACTTGTCACCACTTTTGTTGGGAACCGGATGGTGTGGAAGATAAAAGCTAGATTTGGCTGGAACATTAACTTCACTTTCAGGAATTAATTCCATGTGTCCCAGTTTTATGTAGTCATCCATGAATTTATGATATTGTTCAAGTAGAGATTGATTTTTAGAAAAGCGACGTTCAATTTGTTGAAGACGGCGCAATGCAATGTCTCTAGATGATCCAAGCTCATTGTTTGAGTCATTAAATGGAAATTTGACAGTGAATCTGCCTGTAGATCACGAAAGAATGTTTTTTCGAAGTGATTTTCACATGCTATTTCTTTTTTTGAATAAGGTTTTGTTTCAGAAACTTCTTCTAGTTGCCAAAATTTATCAAGTTGATACTCGATTGTGGTACAACTAGCGTGATTTGTAATTATTGTTTTTGAGATGTTGTTTGTTTTGCCTAAAACAACCCATCCGAAAATTGTCTCTAGTGCAGTTAATGAATGTCCAGGAATAATAATGTTTTTATTGATCATGATTTCTCCAAACACATCTGCACCTAGGAGAATGTCTATAGGACCAGGCTGCAAGCAAGTAATATCGGCCAATTGTATTTCTTTGAATGAAGTTAATGCTGAAGCATCAATTTTGAATTGAGGAAGGTCACAAGTGATTTTGGGTATAATTAATGCATCTACAGTGATATGTGTGTTTTTATAAAATAGAGATGATATTTGCAATGATACCGAACCTGAGACCTTACCTACATTTTGAGAACTAAGCCCATCAACATTAATGTTAACTCTATTACGTTTAAGTTGCAATAAATTTACACAACTTTCCCTAATAAATGAGCCTTGGCTGGCTGAATCGATAAGAATTCTGCATTTATGTAATGTACCATTAATGTCCTTAACATTAACAATTGCTGTTGGCAATAAAACTGTTTTTGTTACAGGTACAACTACATTATTGCTACTAATAGAAATTTCATCTGTTGTTTGTGTGTCAGTTTTTGTATCATGTGTATTTTTTGAACACAATAATGTATTATGCGGTTTCGAACATAATTTACACATGCTTGCGCGACATTTAGAAACAGGATGAGTTTTATTATCTTTTAAACAATTAGCGCATAAATGGTGTTTTTTAATTACATTCCATTTTTCTTTTACTGGAAGATCTAAAAAACTATCACAATGATATAATCGCGAATGAGAATCATTTCGACAATAAATGCATAAGTTAGAAACGATCTGAGATGAAAAAGAATATTTATTTTGTTTTTGATTTGCAATACTTTTCCCATCAAATTGACCTACTTTATCTTTTTGGCACTTCGCCAAAGACGAAAGCGCACACGATCTATTCAACATGAATGTTTTGAATTCAGCGAAAGAAGAAACTTTTTTGTTCGATTGTTCTAACGCCCATACTCTCAGTGTTTCATTATCAAGCTTACTCTTTAGAAGAAATATAATAATTGTATCCCAATGCTCAACAGGCTGTTTCAGGATTTTCAATGTATCAATACACTGCTGTGTTGTATCAATTAATTTCCTCAAACCTGCTGCTGATTCATGTTTAAGAATAGGTTGAGAAATTAATTTATTTAATGCTGCGTTTATGATTTCTGTTTCGTTTTCGAAACGCTCAGTAAGCATATCCCAAGCTAATTTGAAATTCTCATCTGTAATTTGAATAGACTGTAATAATGTATATGCTTCTCCCTTAATGGAAAGTTTAAGGTATTGTAATTTTTGACTATTACTTAAATTATCATTATTACCAACACTCGATAAAAATAAATCACGAAAAGAAATCCAATCTATGTAATTAGAAGTGAAAACTGGTAATTCTATTCTAGGAAGTTTAACATTGTTGACATTAGTTAATTCTTTATGACAATCATTTTTTGAAAGTTTCCTTGATTCGTCTTTAAGAATAATTTTTAGATTATTTATTTTCGAAAGCAGTTCATGCATTTCGCTTTCAAATGTATCGAATTCTGAATCAGAACATGCATACAGAATATCATTATTTAGTTTGTTTATTTCATTGTCTAAAGAATTTACGTTATTTTCATACACTTCAATAATAGAAAGAGAATTTGTTTGATTTTGTAAGCTATTTACTTGCGAAATTAAACGAGTTAGCTTACCTTTTATGATCTTTTTGGTTTTAAGGAGGGTATCCATTTTGGTTTTGTGACCTTCATTCAATAAATCGTTTTGTTGTTGTTTTTTGATTCAACAGTCGTTGGCCGCTTCTATGTATTCACCATAATAATTTTAAGTTAGTTTCATACTCCAACTCTAGACGGACCATAATATTGGCACACAGAAACGACACGTCCGTTGTTTTGAAATTTTATTGTTTGACTGACAAAAAAACCATGGTTTGTGTTAGCGCCATCTGGTGCACAAAGAAATTAAATGTTTACATTGAGTATACAGGGTCGGAACAAGTTTTCTGTGTCGCGTTCTTTGTCTGTGATTATTTTTTTATCTTCAGCGACTTGATTTTTTATTTGTTTTGGGAATGTTATGTATGTCAGTTTTCTTTTCTTGCTAGAAAATTTGTAAGAAGTATTAATTTTTCTCATCACTTGCAAAAGTTCATTTAATATATTTTATTAAATTCTTTAAGCCAAACATTTCTGTCCTATTTTCTTTCCCTATCTGAAGTAATTCCTTTCTTATTGAGATTTTAATAAATATCTGGTGACAATATAATGTTTATCTGCAATTACAATTAAAATCACTAAGACCATTGAATAAATTTTGTAAATTACTTTTTTCTACGTAGTCTGGTGGAGGAGGTAGCACAAAAAAGGCAGGTGATCTTTTTTCTATATATATATATATATATATATATATATATATATATATATATATATATATATATATATATATATATATATATATATATATATATATATATATATATATATATATATATATATATATATATATATATATATATATATATATATATATATATATATATATATATATATATATATATATTATTATTATTATTATTATTATTATTATTATTATTACACATTTAACGTAAAATTTAACTATGAAACATTATAATAAGTTTTATTAGAAAATAATATAATTTTTATTTCAAAAGGCTTACAAATCTTTAAAGTGATAATTTTAAAATTTTAATTTTCTTTGTTTTTAAATATGAATGAAGTTTAAGCAATTATAAATGTATTAGTTCAGATTATTCTATTGTTTTTTAAATATTCTATATATGATAAAATTAAACAATAATAAAATAAAATTATTTAAAAATAATAAATTGATTAATAATAATAAAAGAAAATTATTTACATTTTAAAGAAAATTGAAATTAAATGAACTTTGAAAATGTTCTTATCAAAGCAAATCATTTCGTTTTTTTAATTTTGTACATGCTTAAATAATTCTTACTTACCCTACAGAAATAGGGATTAGAACTTCATAGTTAGGAAACAAAAATGTTCCGTAAAATATTGTCATCGCTTGGGTAAAACAACTCCATAAACTATTAATTCAATTTTTTTGTCGTGTATCACTAGCGCACAAAGAAGCAGAACTACTTCTGCTCCAGACAGGAACAGAAGACTACGCTGCATTCTTTTCCGAAACAAGAATCCATTACAGGCAGAAAGTGTGACTTTTCTCCACTTTAGCATCTTATCCTTATTCGAACCCGAGCCCATTCGATGAGATCCGAGGGTCATAATCACCAATATGGGCAGAGCGGCAGGTAAGTTAATGAGAGGAATAAATATATTAGTAAGTCTAAAATTTATTGATGACATAAAAATTTTTTCTTTTTTTAAAAAAAAGGATATTTATCTGCAAAACTGATTCTTAAACTTGAAACATGTGGCTAATCAAAATGATAACATTATATGGAAAATCTTACATGAAAAACGTCAATGACGAAATGGTAGCATGAACTCATTCTCAAAGACTTTCGTATTCAGCATTTACAACACTTTCTGGTGGACCAGATATTGGCAACAGCTTAGAAATCAAACGTCAATTTTTGAAATTAAAATGTCACCAAACACATTTATATACATTGCCTATGTAAGCTATTTTTTATTAAAAAAAATAATTATTTTTGGTGTTATTTTGCCGTGACGATGTTAAAATTTTGCGACATAGCATATTTCATTCTTTAACTCTAAATCATTGATTTTCATTTCTATAAACCAAAATAAAAATAGTCCCTTAAAAATCACTAAATTCGGAAAACAAAACAAAGTCAGAATATTTATGTAAATCCAGGCAACATTTTGAAAAAAAAAAAATCACATGGATATTAAAAGTTAAGTTTTCGCAATATTGTCCCAACATAAGGAATTAAGTTCAGATTTTGATTTCATGGTCTTTGGATTCAATTAAAATCTTCCGATAATGTTGATTTTTTGGTTGATAATCGTTTTAAGACAACAGCTCCAAAATCTAATTACTTCATTGATGGGGACATTGATTCATTCCAGTTTTGTTAAAAAAATCAGCTATTATGTTAAAAAAATATCATTTCATTATAATCAAGGATTGCACCACTAAACTTTGAAACTATAATTCTATTCATAAGAAAATATTTTTAATGTGTTTAAAAAGATAAAATTTTAAAAAAACTAAAAATGAGGAAATATAAATTTATATGATATTCTGAATGGGCAAACAATTTTTGGCAAACATAAGAAGAATTATTTTTGAAAAAAGTATCACATTCCGTGCAAAAAATTTTAATTTTATTATTTTTATATCTTTGGTACGTAACTCAACAGCCTTTTTCGGGTTTTAGACATTTTGTCAGACACTGAATGTCTTTTGATCCACCAGATTTGACTTCACATATTTTTGTGCAGAATTCTTCGCCATATGTGGATCTAACAACGAGATAATATTTCGAATTTTGGTATATTTTTATCTGCATATTGATATGGAGGGTTTTTTTAAACTTCAAAGCAATTGTTTGTATACGTTGAATTTGAAATGGAAAAAGCCATTGGCTGTTTGTTGCCTGTTTAAGCAGTAATATATGATGCAGAAGTTTCATCTATTGCTGTTTATACCTTTTTTGTTACATTTTCAAACTGAATTATTTCCGTTCTTTCTTAATTCTTCTAAAGTCAGGAAGGGAAGCAGTTTAGTCTCTTTTTAAAGTTTATAATTCTCCCATGAAAATAAAGTTTTCATGAATCGCATTATTATAAATAATAGCTATTTATAATAATGTGATATATTTCATTCCCGTTTCCAACCAAGAACTACAGTCTCCAATTGTTATGAAAGTATGAGATTTTTCTGGAAATATATATATGATTCTAAGACAAATGTCGTTAATGTAATTCAATCATTGACGAGAAATATATTCCATTAGCCATTTCAATAGCTGATGAAAACGTAAATTATTATTTAAAAAAAGAAAATAACTTTTACCTCTGCCTGAAACATATCTGCAGCTTTCTGGTATTCATCCACAGCTTTTTTCAAATTACCTTGTTCTTCATGCAGCTCTCCCAAGGTCAAATGTTGCTTAGCAGCAGTCTTCCCCCGGCCGACCTCATCGTAAACCTCACTGGCTTTGTTTAGACACTGCTCGCATTCTGTAGGGCTAACCTAAAATACGACGAATTTCAAACTATTTATGGTTAACTATATATATAATTCACTGTTTAAATCAATACTATAAGTCCTCAATAAAGCTTATTGCCGCTTAGGCTAACTTTTGCCTTAAAATGATGTAATCAAAATAATTCAAATCTTTCATATTAACACTCTTTGAAAACAGAATTCTCACAGAGATCCAATTATCAGTGAATTTAACGCAGAATTCAATACTTGAGTAGATTAAGAATATGAATAGAAAAATCATGTTAAAATTCGGCCAGAGATTTTAAATTCAAAACTAAGTGAATAATATTTGTTAAGACTTTGTAAAGTTTTTAATATGATTTTCCGTAAATTTAGTTACAAATATGATTATATGATTTAATTATTAACAAAAATTGGATCTGAAAATGTCCAACTCTTAACTTTTCGAAGATAATTATGAAATCTTGCGGCCTGACCCATAAAAACTGAAATTGGTTGACATAATACTACTTTTAATCCTTGTTTTTTAAGCAATATTTTTTTCCACACGATCGAGGAACTAATTTAGATTTTTCCCTACCAATGAAAGGTTTTTAATCATTACCAATATTTCTCAAAAAACGTATGAAACATCTAATTATAATAATTTAAAAATAAACATAAGTTAACTGTTTATTTTTCTTTCTTGAATGATGACTCATTATTACCGAAACTTTCTTTCACGCTACATTTTATTGGTCACTTTGAAATAATTCCCTCAAGGCTTATTCTGAGCGAGCAAGCCTCCAGGCTGGCAAGAATTATTTGACCTTGCCTTAACTTTGTGGCAACAATAATTGTTGAATAATAGTTGAAGTTAACTGAAATCTGTATTTAAATGGATTTATCTGAGTGGATATCTGAAATCTGTATGCCATTGGGAGTTGCCAGGTGGACTCTGTCTTAAGTTTTAATAAATTTGATTTAGCTTGTGTGGTTTTGCTTGTTTCTCATATCCTACATTTCACAACCGAGCGGACTTATATGTTTTTAAATAATTCCTAAGACATTAGTTAATTACACATGAAAGAAGAAATAAACATAAAAATGTTTCATTTGAAAGTTAAGCATTTTCTATTAGTTACCATTCATTTAAATGATATTTGGATGAATCCACAAATTGTTCACTGCACCGAGTCTTCAGTAAGGCGATCAATTATTGATAATAAAAGTTTGAAAGCCTGACTACTTGATTATTTTTTAAATATTTCTCTTGTGAGACAGTAAAAGAAAAACATTTCTCTGATTGATTTAAAGCGGAGATCAGTCTATGAAACATCAATTGACACTCACGGTAAACTGATACTGACTAATTTAGTCAATGATATCTATCGAAGATTTAGTAATAAGACCTTAATCAATCAAGAAAACTATGCTAAAATTTTACTTTTTTTAATATTTTATTGCTGATATTGTAGAATAGATTGTTTCGTCAATTAAAAGAAGTTTTTCGAATATATAGGCTTTATTAGTTTAATTAAAACTCCGTGGTCTTACAGCAAGCATTTTAAAGAAACTTCCTACGATGAGAGTTTAAAACTGAGAATTCCTGAATTGAATGTCAAAATATTCATCATTAATCATTTTGCACAATCTTTTTTAACTTGAAAATAATAATGAGATGGATTAAAATAATTAAAACACATCAATCATTTTGGAATAGGCTGGTGCATATAAATATGTGAAAATTGAGCATCTTATCTCATAAATTTACTCATATGAACGTAAAAATTGTATCAAATACATAAATACTGATTTGTTGAATAAATTCCAGTCAGTGTTATTGATGAAAGCGTGTTGTTATTGTTTTAAATTATCTATTTTCCTACATTTGCGTCATACTTTCATTCTATTTCAGTACTGCATTTAGTAGTAAAGTTTTCATCATTTCCACTGCAAGGGTTTTGGTTAAATTAACTTAAAGATTTTGGTAATTAAAAATAATTTATAATACCTTTTTGTAGCATTTGGCAGCTTCTACATAATTCATCCCTGATTCTGTTTTCCTGTCGTTCTTCAGTTGAATAGCAGCAGCTTCAGCGAATGCATTCCCAGCTTTATGCCATTCTTTTGCCATCTTGAATGCGTTGGCTGCCTTCACGTATAGATCACAAGCTTCTTCTTCATGCGCGCGTGAGCGACCGCCTCCACAACAGGCTCCCCCGCCTTTGTTGAGCTTTGCTTCTGCCTCTGCCATAAGGTTTTCACCTTTAGACAGCTGTGAGTCAGCCATGTTCCCTGATTAAGAAATCTGCAATAGAAAGATAACTGCAATTGTTAAATTGCACACCGCAATATCTAACTATCAACATAATATATATATATATATATTTGCGTGCGTGTGTGTGTGTGTGTGTAAGCGGTAATCAGAAAGGCATTTAGAACTTGAACATCGACAGTAAAGCTAGTAAGCTGTTTTAATTCTTTTGTGTTAAAGTGATGAATATATACTAAGACATTACTTCTGCAAGTTGATAGTGCTACATCTAACAGAACAAGTATTTTTACTGTTTCTTTTTGTACCGTTACAGTTCTCTTAATGCTGTCAATTATCGAATGAAAACACAATAATAAAATCTTTAAAAATTTTAAAAAACACAAAAATAACTAAATTTATATCTAATGTTAATTAATACTAATCACTTAATTAAAAATTTTTCCGTTTATATATAAACATTGATGTAAAAATATGAAAAATCAGCAGCCGTTTATGTAATAATCTATAATTAATGCCCTATAAAAGAAAAAGATTTTTCGTCAATGAACATTATTGCATACCTTTCTTCTAATTTTTTTATAAATAAGGATTTTATTTAGATAATAAGTGAGAAAAGCTTGCTTGTAATTTTTAAGAATTTTTTTCATAAACTTATTTTTAATATTCAAATTTAAAACATATGCACAGGTTTAAGTTACTTCTCGGAGGCAGCTGCGGGTTGAGTAGGAACTTGTGCCTCATGAAATTTTGGTCCTTTCCTTCACCAGGAGGAAAAGAAACAACAACAAAAGGCTTAAACTTATTTATATTTTAATAAATTTCAATAAAACAAAAAGCTTTAAGAATATTAGCCATGACCAGGGAATAAAAGGAAGAAGGAATTTAAAAAATGTTAACCTAGTTGCACACTAATTTTTTAGAATATTATTTACTTATTTTGCAAATTTTTAGAAAAAAAAAATCAAGAATAAGACAAAATAGCGATAACGAAAATTACTTTAGAGGTCAAGCAATTAAATTTGATAATTATTTTAGATATTAATCCAAGAAAAAATAGGCATTTTCAAATTATAAAAACTAAAATTTTCCTAAAATATCAAGTTTAAATATTGAAAATGTAAAAATATATTTTACAAGTACATGAACTCAATTTTAACATTCCAATAATAAAACCATTTAACATGATTAAAAATTAAGAGAATTTTAGTATATATTTAAAATATTATAAAAATAACTAAGTAATTTATACGGAAAAAATTCATTGAAATTAAAAATCTTAATAAGATTAATAGATACTATTGGAAAAAATATAAATTAATAAATAATAAAATGCAAGATTTGTATGATGAGTTTGTTTGTGTAAATGAATTCTCTAATTGTCACAAATCAAATTAAGCTTTCAATTTATGTTTTTAAATTGTAATCATTCAAGCAGAAAAATCTTTAAGAGAAATTAAGTAAAAATAGAATTATATGACATTTTTAAGTCCTACATGAAAATGTCGTCAAATAATTTTAAAAATCATTATTAAAATTCATACAGCAATGATAAGATTAGCATGATGACTTCAACAACTAATGGGGACATAGGAGTTATAAATGGGTTGAGAATGTATGCAGTAGATATGACTTAAAATTTGTATTTAATGACAACTAGTTATAACTGCTCACGTACTGCTTGTGGCTTTCATATTTCCATGACTGCATTGAATTGACATCACAGGGTTTTTTTTCCATACATTATTTTCCCCACGTGAATTCGGCACAATACGACTTTAGATAATGGTATTTCGAATGTTCCTTTTTCGAGCTTGCAACTTTTTGATATGCATCTTCACATATATTCTTTTACATAATGTTTTATTTCGTGTCTACCAATGCTTAATCTTGAAATACAACTCTTTTGTCGCTCTTCTAAATAGGATATCTTAAGTTCGATACTATCTACTGTCCAATAAACTGGAAGTGTTTGTTCTTTGTTTATTGCATATACGTCAATGTGAATGAGTACATTGGAATTTCTAGAGTTACCCCTTATATTACAGAAGAGTGAAACTTTATATGTATATATATATATATATATATATATATATATATATATATATATATATATATATATATATATATATATATATATATATATATATATATATATATATATATATATATATAATTTATTGATGTATCATAAATGCTTTTAAATTTGATTTAACTGATACGAAAATGCAAAATTTTAAAGGAAGGTGAATAGCCATTTCAAAGAAATTGATGAAAACAACAAACAGCTAATGATTTTAAAAATTAAGAAACGTGTTTACATATCTGTGTGTGTATAAAATCTCATAATAAAATTTCTCATTAAGATTGTTCGTAAATATGTTAATTGTGTGAGCTAGACTTGAGAAGAGAATTCATAATTTAGAATATTTTTACCGAAATATGACGAAACTCATTGGAATAAGACATTTTTCCATTAAATTTCACCATATTCTTTAATTTATGATCTTAAATTGTGTGGATTTTCATTAAAAATCTATGTCAATGAAATAAAAATATATATTTCTTAACAAGAATAGTAATGGGGATAATGGTTAAAATTATTTAAGATCTTTTTTTTATAATTATAAAAAAACGATCTTAAAATAATATATTATCTTTTTTAAACAATTATAAAAATATTTAAGGTAAATTTCTGAATTATTTCCATTTAGAAATGAATAATAGTGATTATTCGATAATAAAAATATGGTTATAAATGAACTGTAAGAGGTAAATAGAAAATTTACAATTTACGATTTTATTGATAAATATAACATTTTTTATACTTTTGAATAGAAATATGAAATTAGTAACATTGTTAAAATTTCGTAAAATGTAGAAAAAATGTAAAAAAACTTTAAAAATGTGTTTGAAAGTAAAAAAATGATTGATACGTTTTAAAAATGTTTAAAAAAAATGGTAATATTTTAAGCTATTGTAACTCACTCATATATTTTTTATATGATTATTAATTATAAAGAAATATATGAGGATACATTTATTTCATAAATTAATAACACATATTATTTTTGGAATGTAAGCTGCATAGGGGAAAAATTATGCATAATACAGATATATATACAAACCTAAATAGGATCAATAATTTGAAAAAGTACAAATGTCCTGTCGAATCTGTTATAGAATGCTGTTATTTGCAGCTGACGGTGTTTTTAAATAGAAAATCGTGAAAAGAAAATTTACGCACTGCAGACGACATAATCATTGATCGCTTCCCTTTATTCCGATGCCATTCCTCAAAAGCTAATATCTCTTAATAAAAGAAGAGTAAAAACTCATTTTACTAAAAGAACGTTTCTTATGAACGTTTTTTTAGTAAAATGAGTTTTCACGTTAAAAATTAAAACATTAAAAATTATTTAAAATGTTTAAGAAAACATAATAGTTTTATTGTTAATCTCATGATTAAACTTAAAAATTATGAAATAGTTAAATATAATTTTGAATTAGTTATATTTACTTGCAAAAAAATAACAAAGAAATAATGTAAAATAATAAATTAATGAGCACTGATAATATTAAATGCTTTTGACAAAAATTATTTAAAATAAAATAAAATGCAGATCAAATTCAATTAAAATATACTTAAAATTACAAATAAAATTCTCCAAATAAAAATTACAACCGACATTTCTATTTTAAACTATTTCCATTTAACTATCGTAATTTTTATCATAAAATTATTAAATAGTTTAAAAAGTGAAAAAATATGTTAATTAAATTAAGTTTGTTTCGTTTTTGAATTATAGTTTAAAATTCCAAACTGAGAATATTTATTGCTTTCATTCTCACTCAATATTTTCTATCTGTAGTAATTGATACAATGCGAAAAAAATAAAACTGTTAGTTTACAGGAAATAATTTTATATAGCACGATTTAAAATTTTCAGAGCATTATGTATTAATTTCAGTGCAATAATTTATGAATATAAATGGTGTAAAATAATTTAAAATAAAAATATTAAACAATAGTATTACTCAATAAAGCATTTTATTACCTAAACATATAATGTGGAATATTATTTTATGATAATTTTCACATATTTTTACCCAATAATATCACGTGATCCTTTGTTAAAAGCCGGAATCTTCCTGAAAAGCGCAATGAGTCTCGACAGGGACATGGGACCGCGACACATCTTTTAAGCAGACCTTCTGTACGTACCATTATTAGGAGTCGATCTCGTCAATGGCACTTGGCAGTGTTTAACGGCTTCAGTCGGTAACAAGCTACAGTCAAAATGAACGAACAACACAATAATTCTGGGAAATTTCGGATACCGTTGACAATGCAGAAAGCATAGTAGGGAGTTCGATACAACTGAAGAACAAGAATTAATAAGCATACTGAAAATTCATAATTAGAGAATTTTCTTATTTCGAAAATTTTTAGATGTACATCAGTAACTCTGTATATATTTATTAAATAAATAATGACGAGAAATTTTTAAGAAATGTATGATAAAAACTTTTAACGTATTTGTTCTTTATTTCTATTACTATTATTTCTATTAGTAAAAACACAAATGCTTATAAAATAATTATAAGAATTTTTTTCACGTTAAAAATTTTTTATTTTAAATTTTTGACATTTTTTTTAAATGTTAAAATAGCTCTAGATTACAATATAAAAGAAAGGTGGATGAGTTGTTTTATTTGGAAAATTTTTACCGATATTTGAATATCTCTCGATATATTAAAAAATTTCTTGATTAAATAATTCAAATAATTTTATATTAAAAATTCGATCTGCAGCTGAATAACTCTATATCTATAAGAAATTAAAAATACGAAAGACTTCTTTAACTCGAAAGATCTTTCGACACAACGCAGTACAAGAACCGATCATCATTATAGAGCATTTTTGAATAAATGGTCTTTTGGAACTAGTAGAACTGATTCATGTACTTCAAAGGAGAAAAACTGGAAAACTCCCAAGCACCCACACTGACAGCTGAGCATGCACAACTCGATAGATTTTATCAGTGATCTGATATTTCTGGATCTACTCCTAAAAATTAAAATTTTTAAAATCTTAAAGACATTCAATTAAGATTATTTTATATTGAGATTTGTTTTACATTTTTTAAGAGATCTGAAGCTACTTATAAAAAAATATGCCTACATAGCGGTGCAAGTGAGGCCCGGACTGTACCTTTAGGTTAACAGGTTTGGTATACTCGCCTATCACCAAATGCCTCGTAATTTTGAACCACGGTCAGGTGACGAGAACACACCTGAGCTGGCACCCTTCTCTCCACAGCCACGCCACAGCAACGGAAGGACTTTGGACGCTACATACTAACGGTTTCACGTCCCCAAAGCCTGAGAGCGTGAGTTATGAATGATCAAAACACCTGTTTAAATCCTCGCTGTCGCTGGTACATTAACAAAAGTTTTAATGCATAAAATCATCAAATGTGTAATTTTTTTTTGTAAATTAAGTTAAATATCACATTAAATTTGAAAGCCAAAAGTTACTTTTAACTTTAGAAAATAAGATTAGACCTGTTAAAGAATTAACTTAAAGAATTAGTTCATTACTTAAAGGTAAAAGAATTTTAACCTGATATTGTTTTAGAATTGTAAAACATATTTAAAAAATGAGATTTTAAAGTTATTTACTCTTTTATTTGTAATTAAAATAGTTACATGAAATTTAATATTAGAATTTTAATAACACAATTTTATCAAATAGCATTTCCTCGATTTTAAAACAAGAAGTGCATTACTCTAAAATTGAAACAAATTTAAGTTTAAAATGTTTTTAAATTGAAAATATATATAGACACACACATTATATATATATATATATATATATATATATATATATATATATATATATATATATATATATATATATATATATATATATATATATATATATATATATATATATATATATATATATATATATATATATATATGTATATTTATAATCTCAAAAATAGGAAACATTTTTATATTAATAATATTGAATTAAATTATAAGCTTACTTACATTTTTTCTTCTCATTAATGTAGGATTTGAATATAGGAATGTTGGAATTTTTAAAAGAAAACATTATAATTATTAACAATTGCAGAAAAATGTTAGAATTAGCGACACATTAGAACTAACAATTTATTATATGACTTTAGAATTAACAAACTTAAATTACTTTTATTTGCAGAAAATAATTTTATAGATTTGTTAAAATAGTATTTAATTAAGTTAACGAATTAGATGGTTAAGTAGAGATAGAAGAGTTTTACTACCCTTGGAAGATTTATGAAAAAATAAAAAGACATAATAAAATGAGAGTTTTTATCCTGTCAATTATTTGTTACGAGAATATGTCTATGAAATTTAATATTAAAGTTTTAATGTCCTAATTAGATCAGATTGCATATTCTTGATTTTAAAACAGTAAGTTAATAAAACAAAACAAATAAAAACACAACATTAAGTAAAAAAGCATTTATTTATAGAATTTGAAAAAAATATACAAGAATATTTATATACTGATTATTCATTGTTATATTACTGGATACAATTCAAAAATATATATGAGGAACACAATTTTATAAATAGGAATGAAAAACAATATATATACACACACGCACATGTATATATATATATATATATATATATATATATATATATATATATATATATATATATATATATATATATATATATATATATATATATATATATATATATACATATATATATAGAAAAATAAACTATATTTTTTATATAAATAATATATCATATATTTATTATATTTATTCTTCATATCATTAAACTAGTGTATGATTTGCTTAAAAGAATACTTTATGTTATACTAACAACAAACAGAAACAAAAATATAAGAATTTGTAATAAAAATTTAATTAGTATTAGACATATTCAATGACATGTTATTTTCCAGATGTTTTTAATTTATGTTTTCTTTGAGTTTTTTTTTTATTTTTTAAAAAGCTAAATAGCTAAAAAAAACTGCAAGAAAACGTATAAATTATGATACTTTTAATTTTATAATTTTTCAGAAGTATATTAGAAGTCACCCAAACAATTCGTCTTACTATATCTTCAGGTGTATGATCAGATAAACAAGTATCTACATTATTGTAAATTTCAAAGTTACTCATCAAAAACATAATTGAGTCATAATTTTTTTTTTGGTTAGACTCCTTAAAAATTTCCCTTCGTAGTCAGGTGACAATGATTTTTGGGCTATTATGAAAGAAAACTTTACAACTCTAATGATATCTGAATCCCTCTCTTTAAACCTGTAGTTAACTTATAAATATCTTCGACTGCCGTATAAGCTAAAATTGACAAACTAGATTGAATATTTCTAAAATCTGAATGATCAACTGAAATTTATATGAATTAAAATTTGCCACGCTTTTCTTATAAGGCATTTCAATATCAAATATAGACAAAAATTCTTATATTACCAAAGTTTGAGGATATCAAGGGATTAGATTCTGATTCATATTTGTCGGATGGATAGATACACGATCCTGTCAGCACATTTTGTATTTTCTAAATCTAATTCAAGTGCATCTCTTTGCAATTTACCAGGTAGCAAATAATCGACTTTGAGTTCATCAAAAGAATGTGAGACAAGTTCTAACATTATATAGATAGTATGTGATAAAGCTGTATGCGTTTCTTTTGTTAGACTACCTGTTGAGCAATTTGAAATTTGCCATATGTCTCTAGCCAAGACAAAAATTGTTTTAAAAATTCTTTCCTTTCATCAAAATTAGAATTTGTTATGGGGTGGATATAAATATTCTTTAGAAAAATGCCATAATTTGCTTATGGCATTTTTCTTCTGTTTTTACGTTTATTACCCACCACCATCGAAGGATTATTTTGATAAATGCTGTTGTCTCCTTATCGTTATTCAATACATGTTTTTCATGTATTTCATTACTGGAATTAGATGTTTTTCATCTAATTCCAGTAATGCCTCAATAGTAAATTCATTAAAAATTTGCAATGCAAATTTAACATTCTGTCATTTTAAGTTACTTGGATTTTATGCTTTAAGGGTTGATCCTTAACCAAATTTAATTAAACTAATGTGTTCTAACTCCTGGAGTTTTCTTTAGAATTGAAAATGAAGAGTGTCCTAATTTACTTTTATGACTCTCCATTACTTTGCTGAAATTAGGGAAAAAACATGTATTGAGAATCTTTTTTTATTTATCCAAATATTTCTTATACCTTTTATAAGATGTACAGGGTCTATAATGGAAAAAGGGGTCTTTTAAAATCAACTGGATGAGGAAAGACAATTTTTAATTGTAGTGGATTTAGAAAGTTAGACATGGCTTTCCGGATAATTGAATTGTTATCGCTAACGACAGCTATAACAAAGAAACCAAGGATTTCAATTTTAAGAATAATTTTTTTAATAATATCATGAAGTATTTCTGTTGATAAAGACTTAAAGATGTAGTACATATATTACCTGTTATTTGTTGAAAGCATGTTCTGTATCATAAAAATATGAGCACTAGTAGCAACTTCCTCACAGTTAAAAGCCATGCTTACATTACTTCCTTTAAAGTCAAAATATGGTTTAATGTAAATTTAGTAAAAGTAACTACTTTTTCATCTTTTTTTTAAATATTTAAATTTCTTTGCGATGTACTTTAAAAATTCGCAATCTGTTTGTTCATAACAGGGATTGGTATGCATGTTAAATGTTATTCTTATTGTTGTTGGATGGGGCAATGTAATATTAGAATGTCTGAGAATTCGATAAGCATTTGGAGATATAGAAAAAAGTAAAGCAGAGAAAATAACATTTTGTGGGGAATAATGGCACTAATTAAATTTAAATTAAGTAACTGCTTTTGTTCTTTTTTTTAAAAAAGGCTGTGTCACTTTTTAATTTATTATTAATTTTATCTAAATAAGTTTCGATTAAATTAATTAACATATCTGTGTCAATCACTTTATTATTTTCTAAAGATTCTAAATTATTCAAGATATAGGAAATTTTTAATAAGGAGTTGACAGATTTTGGTAACTTTATATCATTCCAAATGTTTATTTCAATTGTTTGATGACACACTTTTAGGATTAACTCATTACTTTCAGCTACAGACGATGCTATAACAGGAGAATTTTTAGATTCAATGTAAACAAAAGTATAAGTATTCTACAGTCTGATTTTGTAAAAATTATCCAATGGGGTGAAATTGTAAAACTTTTTAAGCAATCTAGAAAATCATCCTGAGAATTGAAATTTAATATTTTTATCTTCGCTGACTCTTTTCACTTAATTTGATGCCAAGCTGAAGCTGCTATTCTTTCTTCAGGTGATTCTCTTTCTTGCTTATTTACAGACAAATATGAAAGGCAACCAGCTAATTGTGATGGTACAGCATTCTTTTTTAAATTTTGATAGCGCAATGGAGCAAAAGTTTTCCCTGCAGTTTTGGTATCATACATGCATATGTTTCTCTTTCAATATGATCCTCCTTAGTGTAATTCGCAAACCTAAAGCAAAATATGATATTTTGATTTAACAAAATTTTTTTATTATCTATATTTGCTATTTAATCATATCAGCAATACATGTTTAAATTTTGTTTCAAGTAAATATTAATATCGTAATCATTTCCATACCACAGTCATTTTAAGAGCAGGCTGATAGAAATATTCAGCACTAGAAGTAAATTAAATAATTAATATTCATTGCTTTAGAAAATTTAGAAAGCAAGTAACATACTTAAAAAAGAATTTCATTTCCAAAAAAAGCTAAATAATACTTTTCACATATTTTTTTCTTTTTATTTATAATTAAGATGTTAAAGATTAACTGTTATTTCTCTTAAACTTTAAAATATCCGGAAACAATTTAACGTTCAATTGTTTGTAATATAATATGAGTTAACTCTTGCATTCTAAATGAGAATATTAATTAAATGTATGAAACTTACCCTTGATGACTTCGTGGGTTGAAAATCCTTTCTTGGAATAGTAAAAATCCATTTTTTAAAGAATTTCTTCATCCCTTGAAAAATTAAAGACACTAACAATAGTATCACTACTGTCGTAATAACTTTGCAAAAAGAAACGCAGCAGCTAGATGACATTATTCAGCAGTTTTTTTAGGAAAATGTACAATCCAAGAAGAAAACATTCTACAGAAATCAACATAAAAATTACATAAGTTAAATCAAAAATATTTAAAAATTATAAGAACTCTACCTCGTTGTTTACACGTTTCACGTTGAAAATGTAAAAAACTCTCTCATTCCAGTTTAGCAAAACAGGTCTTCCCTTCGTGACGTCAGAACCACTTCCCGTTCAGGCTCTCAGGCAGTTCTCCCCTAGACAGCGACATGCAAATTGAAAAGGCGAAAAATTAAAATTGTGCTTAAAAGTAAAACGAAACTTGAAGTGAAAGAGAAAAATGTTGCCACTGAAAAAGAGTATATAGGTGACGTTAAAAGGTGCAAAACACCAAAAAAATGAAATCTGGCAACCAAAAAATCTAAAAAGTAGCAAAAGTCGAATTTGGAAATACTACAATCAAAACAAAGGGCACTAGATTTATATTTGCACCCTTTTGGAAATCTATAGCAAATTTTTTAGAATTACTTATATTTATCAAAAAGGAACATGAATTTGTTTGCAAATTATACATTTCTTTCATCAAACATTTTAAGAATAGAACACAATCGAGTGAAGACAATGCTTTCTGTCGAATTAGTTTTACCGAAGTCGTGTAGCCAAGGTAAACTGTAACCGTACTTGATATATTTTGGCGAGGGATCTTATTTAATACAAACCCAAAGGGGCAGTCTAAAAAGGGGTGTGGCTAATGACGTTAACTAGTAGGGCGGGTGTTATAATGTAAGCAAATGAGGAAAACGCTAATAGAAATTAATGAATTCAAAAGCAAATTAGTGCAATAATATTTAAATGATTCATGTATTCAATTTTTTTCTCTTTAATAAAAGAATTAAATATTTTTGATTCATAAATTATTAATGTCAGAATGATTGTAAAATTTATCTTCTGTTTAAATTGCATAAAATTTGTATGGAATATATTCTGTAATCAATATAGATCATTTATCTAACTACTTCCAAAATAAAATTTCTAATCTTTTCTTCCATCAATTTACTTTATCTTATATCATACTAATAATTTATTTTTATTTTATCAATTTAATTTGCCATTTATTTGTAGATTCATATATTTCAATAACTTATAAAATTTCAACTGATAAAAAATTTTTAATTCAGTACTTAATATAAATTATTTCATTAACTTTAAAAAATAAACTTTAAAAAGTGTGGAATTAACTATGTAATAAAATAAAACTTATAACTGGAATAAATGTTTAAAGATTTGTACTCATACAAAGCATGGAAAATTATTTTTTATTTATTTTGATAAACCCCTTTACTGATTAGACATTTTTTTATTTTATTACTCCATTTATTACAAAAATGATAATATATTATCAATACTCATTCTAGATAACAGTAGTTTAATGTATCTTTGTTTTTAATATCGTATCTCTTTTACGCATATGTTTTCGCAAGAGTAAGGCAGATTTTGAAGTACAAATTTGATCCAATATTTAAAAACTATTGATGTTCTTGGTCTAATATTAAAAAAATGTTATTTTGAATGAATTTAATCAGATATGATAGTCATAGTAAAAAATTAATTTTTCTTTTTAATGGTATTTATATCTTTATAGAGTATTATAAGATTGATTGTGCAATTTTCTTAAATCTGAAAATTAAAATTTACTTTTGAATAAGCAATATCTTTGCCTTATTTTAATTTTTTCTTCCAAAAGAAAGAGATTTATTTTTGGTAATATACATTCAGAAAGAAATTCTCAGGGATATAAATTATTAAAAAGCTGCGCGTTATAAATGTTTAGTTTATTTGCCTTCAGAGCTGTTAACAGAAAATAATTTTTAAATTTTTTTCAAAGACTATATAAAATATGTTCTGAGTCTGAATCACAAATACTGAATAAATAAACTTTTTTAATTGATATATCGTTTAAAATTTAACAGGCATTCTATTTTTCCTAAAATTATAGCTGATTTTCATATTATTTTACAATAATGAATTTCTTCTGATTTTCGGCGCTAAGAATCTTAACTAATCAGTAAATGGTATGAAAAATATTTTATTATTCAATAGTTCACATACATATACATCAAATCTCTCTAATATTTCTTTTTTTTTCTTTATTTATATCTCTTTAAAAATTACTTAAATAGATTATTTAACTAACTTAAAAACCAATTTTCAAGACTCATTAATGTTGTAATTTTCATTACTTATCATAGAACAGAATTTCAATATTTATACAATTAAATGAATTTCAACAACCTAAATGAATTGTGATTTATTAATACATTGTAATTCTTTTTCAAAATTTTAATTATAAATAAAAGAATATACCGCGTTTGATAAAGCAGCATTACTTCTTTATCAGAAAAACTGTAAACGTGATATATTTTTTTACCTGTAGTTAAAATTTTTGAAAAAAAAAAAAAAAAACAAGCATTACTTAAAAATATTATCCTTGAAATGTACTGGCCAAATTGCTTTTTCTTAATAAGAAACTAAGCATCCTTTGTTAAAATATTATCTCTCATATTATTTTTTAAATTGTTTATCAAGAATTAACTTTATTAACTAATAAAAACATTTTTTACCATTAAAACTCGTTTATTGCAATTTTTAAGGTAAAATTATCTCTGCTTCCATAAATTCCAAATCCTTTTAATTTATTATCCTTTTATTTAAAAATTATTCTCTCTCTCTCTCTTTCATTTAGGAGATTTATCCACTTAAATCAGTCATTAGTAATTTACAAAATACCTCCAAAAATAATGAAAACTGTACTAAAAGTATGTAAATGATTATGGAAAAGGAGGAAAGTTGATGAAAAGAAACTTTATTTTTTACACTTTGCAGTTATAAAACAACTTTATACATTTGAAATGTCTTCTGTTTTAGCTTAAAGTTATATAGCAAATTATTTTTTGTTGATGTTGTATATCTTGATTTATGGATCAATAATCCAGGGAGGTTCCTAAAAAGTAAGCTCATGAGATATAACTTATTGCGTTCTCTTGAGATATCCAGCAAGATTCATTGTTCTTTTTACGCAAGTCCTAATTTTTTACCAGTCGTTTAAGTCAAGTTACATGTCTATGAAAAATTATAATATGGATTAATTAAATAAATCTTTCCTATTCAAAAAAAAATGAATATAACATCTAATAAATATTGCTTCGGCTGATAAATATATCATCAGCACTTCTCTCTGGATAAGATTATTTACTATTTAAAAAAAATGAAAATGAAAGTTTTTTTAGATGTTATAATTTTTCTTGAAGTATTATTGAACATTCTATTAATTTTTTTTATAAGAGATTAAATCCTTTTATTTAACAAACAAAATTTTGTTAATATTTTATATTTTCTTTTGCAAATAAAAAATGCTAACTTTTAATTGTATTTTGACAACAATAACATTAGGAAATATAGCTCCCAAATAAAGAAACTTCATAAAATTAAAATATCATTTATGAAATCTTCTTAGAATAAAATTAAATTATAAATAAAAAAATTTCGTTAGATGTCCTTAAAATTTGAATCGTTAATAATCAATAAGAAACTCATATAAACTGAGAAAATTATCTTTTCCAAAAAATTTAATGAATATGTAAGTTATGTATAATTTTACTCACTACAATTTCGATTATACTGCATAAAAATATAAGAATGGAATTATAGAATCCCTAATTTTATAATATAAATAAACTCTACACTCTTAAGAAACACCTAGATCATTAACTTCCTAAACTACCATATAGGATATGCCCAATAACATCCTAAAAAAGGAATGAAATACAAATATTTACTTAAATATTATTACATTCAATAGTTAGAGCTTCATCAAATCTAAAGCTGGATGATAGTAAGTCAAAATTTTGGGAATTTTCATTTTAAAAGAAAAAATAATATTGCATAAAAATAAAATGATTTCTACCTCAGATTTTTTCACTTGATGATTAAATTAATTACATACTTAGATCCTTTTCTTTCCAGACAAAGAAGGAACCCGACAAGGATGTGGAAAGGAAAATTTAAAAACAAATCAATTTCTTGAAATTATAAATTTTCATGTAATTTATATTTCATAAAAATCATTTAAATGTGTTGATAGTATCAGAGAAGTCATAGATTCATCTTTAGTATCAAGAACCATAATAGAAACAGTTGTTATTGAGTCTTGAGAAATTTATGACATCTCAGAAATTGTACATCGCCTCAAAATAAAAGCTCTTTAATTTTTTTTTAATCTCAAGTTTTATTTAGGTCATTTAGTTTAGCGACATGTTATATTCATGAGAAAATTCCTATATAAAAATATGTCTCATTAACCAAGTTCTATCTGAAATCATCGATTATAACCAGTGACCGCCAACAAAAGAAAAGGGGAATTTCTATTTAAAAATTCCAGGAAAAGAACTGTTTTCCTGAAATCGAAATGTGATACAACTATGGAAACTGAAAAGTAGTAACCACTGAATTCGAGGAAAATACATATATTTAGTTTCCATTTGCTTTTTACTGTTTGTGCATCGTTAATATTCATTACTTCTTCCCAAATTTCAGTTTTTTAAAGGATTGCTGTAAATGAAAACATTTAATTTTAATGTATAAAGCTTAATTTTTATTTTCTAATAAAGAAATTATAAATTTTTATTAAACATAAATATTATCATTTTTACCATGATATTTTTTAAAAGATAATTATATTTTTATGTTTAATTAGTAAAAACGCTTCTCTATAACATATAGTCCGTCTATAATATACTATTATTAGTAAATACTATTATTTACTATAATTAGCATCAAATTTTACTAAAATCTGATGAGAAAATTTTATCATTTAACACAATAACATACATCAAACGAAGTGTGCATTATTTTTTCCATGTCTTAGTATCTAAAAAAACCCACATATATATTTTACATTTAGGTTTCGAGGTTTTTCCAAAAATGTTTCACTTTTCGCAAAGAATATATTGTGAAAAATGCAATGATTTGATATTTTTTTTAAAATCTACACTTAAAAAGTATGCGTTTTCACTAAAACAACTTGAGAAAAAACTTAAAACTTGTAAATGAAAAATTATAAGTTGAAGAAAATAATTATAGGTTGACAAAATTATTAAAAAATTGAAACAAAAAATAAAATTAAAGTTAAATTTTTTTTGATGTTTTTTTTTTAATTTTTAGTAAGTAATTTTATAAACTAATCTTTGTTTTACATATTTTTAAGCTATTAAATTACTATTCGAAGCATATTAAAGTAAAATTCAAACATGTGAATTTAGATAATTGATTTATCAATGTTTTTTACCAATTTAAACGTCCCGTGTCCCCTAAGTAATGTTAACTTATAGAACAAAATAACTATCAAATTTTATTTTCTGTCTACCACGCATTCGTTACATTTACTTATTTAACACATATTTTTAATTATTTCAATGTATAACAAAAACCTGTTTTAACTTGAGAAAAATTATTCTACAGGAATGTAATGAAATCGGGCATAATTATTATTCTGCACTGTAAAAAATTAAAAAGATCTTTGAATGTATTAATTATTGAATTAAAAAAATAAACCATTGGAAAAAACAATATGAAAATAATTCAAAATAAAAATAAGCTCTTTTGAATAAAAAAATTATTTCAAAATCGTAAGAATGTCATATTAAAAATTAAAAATCAGTACAGATTCCTCATAAGTAAAGTAAACGACTGAGAAAACTTCTCAAAGAGTAAAATCATGAGCGGTGAATGTTAAGATTTCTTTTCTTATATGAATACCCGCATTCTTAGCTTGATATGTTTGTCGTTAAACGGTCTTTTTTTGTACACGAGGTGTAATTAGATCGGGACCAACACTTCAAAGTTTAATACGCAATGAGAATTTGAATCAATAGAAAACTTAAATACTGAGTGTATCAGTTTTGTAAAAATAAAAGAAATATTACAAATTTACATTTTTTAGCGGAGAGTATTTATAATTTTATTAAAAAAATTATATAAGTAGATACCTCAATGCTTCAAAGAATTTAAATCTTAAACTCCATTGAAACTTTTAACTTGCATAATCTAGTACGGTGAAAATGTTTTTAAAACTATAAGTGAATAAATAATCGTTACTATTTCAACGTCAATGGTTAGTTGCGAACATTCGTTTAGTAAATTAAAATTAATTCTGACATTTACGATCAAACATGGGACAAAATTATTTGAGAGACTTATTATTTTTAAATGTGGAATTTGAAAAAATCGAGTGATCGACACTGATGAAGTAATTACTCAATTTCATCATTAACGGCAAATAAAATCTATGTATAACTAATTAATATATCATAACTCACTGTTATTTATAAATACATTTAATCTCTCTAGATAATGTATGTTAACATCATTCGTTGTAAAATATTTAGGTTTTATAAAAAAAATTATATTAATATATAAAATAAATAATTTTTTTAATTATTTATAAATCATAACAAATTTTATTATTCTCCTTTCACATTTCCAAATCTAATTCTAGAGTTCTGATTGTTTTTTATTCGATTTTTACTGTTTCAAATTTAAAAGCATAACCTAAACCTTCAAAATAAGCTACAGCTTGAATTATTTTAAAGAAAGTGCTTTTATTATTTGCATTAATCTCATTATGAGTTTATATTATATTACTATTTATGATGGGGGACCACCAAAATAGATATCCTTCAAATTCCCATGAACTGGGAAAACGGAGACTACATCTGCGTCTGGGTAGATCATTTTATAATTGCTTACTTTATTGACAGGATATATTCTAGTTCATGGAAAAGAGTCATCTCCCCCTAGTTTTTTTTCGATTTTAAATTATTACCAGATGTGTGAAAAGCAGTTTAACTTCTTGTGGTATTTGTACTCAAAATTTATCAAGGGAGGCTGATTGCCATTTTGGATGACCGAGTTCCAGTGCTCCAGGCACTCACCACAAATTTATTTGCTAAAACTCCCAATGGGGTGTAATTATTAGTCACAGATACAGACCAATATGGTCACAGAGAAAGATTTTAATGAGGATATAACAATTATTTCCATTTACCTATCATTTGGTTAATTTTCGAGCCTTGTATTTTTATCTTGTCCCGCCAAACCGCGTGACACACTTTCATATTCTTTATTTATAAATAAAAATAAAAGAGATTATTTACAAGGAGGGAAACAAAACAAATTTTCTGTATACAGATATCTTGAATGCATATTCTTAAATAATTCAACATTTAGTAGAGTTGATCAGCAGAAAATATTTCTAGATTATTTTAATTATAATATATATACAAACAGTAAATATTATTTCATAAATTGATATAAGTAAATATTTGTTGTTGCCATACACTTGTTCACACATTTTCTTGATTAGATTAGTTAGACAATTAAAATTTCTTAATTTTAATTGATACATGAATGGAAATTAATTTAAAGAGGTTTGCAAGTAAGATTGATAATGCCTCAATTCTGGCCCACATTAATTTCGTAATTAAGTTAATCTTCCCCACTCAGGGATGGGGAGTTAATGAATGATCCGTGACGAATCACTTGTCTGAAAGGAAAGTTTTCTGGGAAGCTGCTCAACGAGCATTGAATTTAAATTTACAGAATGAGAAACATATAAAAATAAAATGAAGATTTAAGCATTATATATTTCTAAGAATAGCTTTCGGACGTCACCTGTTTTCAGGTTCGTTGTAGTTGTATTGTGGTTGGTTACTTATGAGAATATTTGAAATTTGGTTTAAATTATTACAAAAATTTTCCGTTAACTTTACTATGCGTTCTGTAATATATTCACTGTTAAATTTGCTGAATATGCCCTGAGAAATTATGGGCAATATAAAAACTAAATATGGCATTCATTTACACTTAGAATGTTATTTTATTTAATTAATTATGTACATGATTTCATTCACATTTATATCAAAACAGATTCACATTTCGGACATTTAGGAGCAACATCAATACTCTTGTACCTAAATATTGCATCAATTGCTTAACTTTGTCTTTAATTCCACAACAACTAGATATAAAGTCAGAAATTACAAATTCTTGAGCAAAGGGGGATATTATAGTATTTGTGTTTGTTCCGCTAAATGACACATTTTATCGCCTTTTTCGCCAAATCTAAGCGATTGGAGTCCTAGCCTGGTGACCCAGCTAACTGGATATGTGATTATCGCGCTGTGTGACGATGCGTTGTAGGTGGGGCCATTGAAGCCTGGGGAAAATATGATTGAGTTAATATACGCGGAATTATATGTGATTGATAGTATTATATTAAGCAGCATTTTTTCTTGTTCTAAGATATTTCTTTCTTAATTATATTAAAATTGTTTTTGATAATTTTATAGGGCGATTTTCTTACTTTAAATATGAATCCTTTGCTCGAGAGTTTTACCGAAGTCGTGTTGTCAAGTTAAACTGTAACCGTACTTGGTATATTTTTTTGGCGAGTGTTCGTATTTAATACAAACCTAAAGGGGTTGTCTAAAAAGGTGTGTGGCTAATGACGTTAACATGACTATGATGTCATAAAATCGCATTCCTCCAGTGACGTCACTCGTAACTATATTTGAATCATTATCGCTGCTTGGCAATCAAGCTTTGCGAAAATCTTGGCGACAGATTTAAGAATATCCCTTGTTTGTTAGTGCATGAGTAGTACAATAAAATTTTATTTTAATTGTATGAGTACGTGAATTATTAAATTGGAGTTTTAGAGATAGCTTCCATTTAATAATGCTCGCGGACTTATATTCTTACTCCGTTTTTATTTTATTGTCTAAAATTACTTCACCAGTCCATTATATTTATTTTATAGCTTTAGAAAGCGCAAAATCAGGGTGAATTAAGTGAAGCATTATGGAGACACATTCCGGTGGAGATAATTTCAAATTTATATGGGCAATTGAAAACTATAATTTTTTCCATCCTGAAAGAGGAAAATGTTTGAAAAGCCCTGAGTTTTTCGTTAACGTTTTAGGACCTATTTACCTGGAACTTTACCCAAAAGGTGATGTGTTTGACGAAGAGGAATATGTCATTCTTTGTGTGAACTCTTCCTGTAAACTTCAAGATTTTTCCATTGATTGTGACATGAAACTCGCTACCAAATTGGGTGAGTCCATATTTGCCAAAGAGGAAACTAGCCAGGTTCCTAGATGGAAGTTTAAAAAAATTACATTTCATGCGATGAAAGACGGAGTCGAGGAAGGGATGTTGCACGCAAAAGCTACGCTGACAATTAAGTGTCATTTCTCTCAAAATACAACCAATCAGAAAGTTGAATTCACCCCTGAGGATAAAGAAGACCTACTTCATTTATCTGACGCTATTGGAGAAATGTGCTGCAATCCACATCTTTCTGATTTCACTTTGAAATTTAAGGATGAAAAGTATCAGCTACATAAAGTTATTTTATACGCTCGAGTCCCGAAACTCGCTGAAAATTTAAAAATATCTGAGTGCTCTGAAGCAACAGTTGAAGATGCTATTTCTCCAAATATTAGTACTTCTGTTTTCAAATCTTTTTTGGTTTATATTTATTCTGGAAAAGTACCTACGCTAGCTACAGATATAATTAGTGGACTTCATTATTTAGCTGATATGTATGAAGTGACCAGTTTGAGGAGAAAGCTACGATGTTATCCAAATGAAACTGTTGCTCGGACTGTTATTAAAGTTGACCGTAAGTCTTTCACATGGTCTATAAAAGATTTTGACAAACTTAATCTTAATAAGAAATTTTTTGGCCCTGCTTTCAGTAGTGGCAATTTGCCAAAGTCTGATGTACAGTTTGTCGGGATGCATTGAAGAAGATGCTGCAGGAGATCATGACGTGAAAGTTTCCATTCGTCGTCTCTCTCCTGATAAAGACGAACCTATCTTTATAAAGTGCAAGTTAATGGTTGTGAACTTTACAGGTGAAGAAAAATACCATTGCATTGCAGAACACTACTTCAATAAAGATACTGAATGGACTATGCCTTCATTTATTAAGTTGAAAAAAATTGATCCAGACAAAGGGATGTATTTGCTAAAGAGTGGACATGTGTTATGTTTGAGAGGAAAGAGTTTTCTCCTTAATGTAGAATTCTTTATTTCTGGGAAGGAGATTGCTTCCCAAATAGAAGACACGGGAAGTTTTCTAACACCATTCACTATTTTTTCACATTGCTCTGATGATGTTAAAAGCTTGTCTGTCGATCTTGGTAAACTGTATAATATATTCCTTCCCAAGATGTCAGATGTTATTCTTCTTATTGGTGATGTGAGGTTCCCTGCCCATCTTGTAATACTGTCTGCTCGGTCAACTGTCTTTTCCCGAATGTTTGAACATGAAATGTTGGAGCGGAAGAGTGACACTGTGGAAATAACTGACATAGATGTGGCTACCCTTAATCTCATGCTGATGTACATGTATTCTGCGAAAGTAGATATGGTTTTGAGTTATGATAATGCTCTGAAACTTTATGCAGCTGCTGACAAATATGATATTGCACCCTTAAGAAGAAAGTGTACTACAATGTTAAAATCAAATTTAACCCATGAAAATGTGTGCAGTCTTTTAGTGCTTGCAGATATGCATTCTGACTTTTTTTTAAAAAATCATGCTAAAGATTTCATTTGTGCTGAATCAGATGTCGTTTTGTGCTTACCAGAGTGGAAAGAACTTTTGAATAGTAGACCTGATTTGGCTACTGATATTATACAATCATTAATGACCATTGTCTTGATGCATAAGGAGGACTGTGCTAAGTGCTTAAAAAAATCTGAAGATGCTAAAATAAAAGAAAAGTTGAAAAAAGAAAAAAAAGGTACCTCTACACAAACTTAAATTATATATCGTATTAATATTTCTCAGAAATATTAATTGTCCTTGAATTTTCTTCAACATAATTCATCAAATTAATTTAAAAGTTCAAAACTGGTGTAAATATTTAATTCATTCTGTTTTAAATTTAAAAATTAATCTTGATTAATTTTTTTTTTTCTATTTAAGCTTCAAGTTGAAACATTAAAAGCCATACAAGTTTTATAAAAACTTATTGAATGAAAGGAGATGTATACTCACAATGAAAATTTCATTAGAAGTGTGTACACCCTGTACAGTAGCTGTGTTATGTTATATAGATAATCAAAATTGTATGCATTAAATGATGCAAGACATGGGAATTCCAATTAAATAATTATCTATTTAATTAAGATTCCAATAACTTTGGTATAATCACAGCATTTAATAGTCTTAAATTATTATATAATTATAGTCTTAAATTATTATATATTTAAGACTATTAAATGCTGTGAGGCAAAATATATTATGGCCATTAAAGTTATCTTAATGTAACAATTATTTAAGACTAAAGATGAGGTTTTCATAAAAGTATTTTATTTTACATTAAATTGTTCATTTTGACTGCATATTTTTAATTTTTATTTTTGTACTATTTTATTTAAATCTTAAAAATATCATTGCCTTAAGAACTTATTAATTTTTACTCTTCTCAACATCAAAGCAAAAGATATATTATGACAACTATCATACACCATTTTTTGGATGAAAATTTTATTTAAAAAAAAGAAGTGTTCATTTCTAAGTCACATTTACCAGATTTGATATAAAAAAATTTTAAATGTAAATCACTTAAACTTACTTGGAACTATATAGCAGTTTGCTAGTAGTGTGAGTTTTTGAGAAGGATGTTTATAATCTCATAATCACTGCAGACAATGAATGGTCTTTGTTTACAATTTTTCTTCATGATTTTTTTAATCAGTTTTGAGTTTAATTGTGATAAAAAAGAAATTTATTTGAAGTTGTTGAATATAAAATTATTAAAATTTTTTCTGATATATTTTCCTTTAATTTAAACATTCTATTCCAATTAATTTATGTTCATAAAGTTAATGTTTTGGCATTATTTTACAATGAAGCTAAATATATACGAAGGAAGAGTAAATGATTGTATTAGTCATAAATTTTTAAATGCAATTTTTTATGAAATTATGTGTTGGAGAATACAAACATATTACAATATCCATTGGCATAGTTAAATAAACCTTTAACTATGATTTTTTTAATTATCAAATAAATGTTTCTAAACTTAGGTAATCACATATAATAGTTTATTTTCAAGGGTCAATAAAATATGTTATGTCTGTAAACACTTAAATATATTAATGCTGAGTAAGATGAATAATGAAAGTATAGAATTTTTAAACAAGCGAGATAAAAACTAGTGAAATTAAAGTAAGAATTTAAAAGAAACTGATAGTACACATTACATTGCATATTTTAGAATTGGTAAATAAAATGTAAAACATCACTCATAACAGTTGAATTACCAAAAAGAAAAGAAATGCCTACAAAAAATTCATAAAATACAAAGTTGTATATGAAGAATTATATATTAACTGAGCCTATTTCTTATGATAGTGCAGAAAGGGAAGTTGCAATGTTTAATGATTCATACTATCATACTTGATGTATGTGTTATATATATATATATATTTGTTTCATTCATGTATTTTGTATTCCCTTATCATTTGGAAATTGTTGAATGTTTATTCATTATTTCAATCTCAAATACATTCAGATGCCCTATAATCCAGGATTCCAAATTCTGAATTTTTTGTCAATGAAGAAAAGTTGCCAAGATGACATATTGTGATATGCTCAATGACGTAAATACTAGAGTTGCCAAAATAGAACTTTCTGCTTAATTCTAATAGGTCTACATATTTATGACACAGTAAAAACCAAATTGCCACTTACATATCAAAATCCGCCAAGAAATCACCAAACTCAAAATTTGGCATTGGATTATACGGCATCTGTGCCTAGAATATTGCAAAATTATATTACTCTTTTTTTAAAGTAATTTTATTGTGTTTAAAGTTTACTTTGTTTATAATGATAATTTTATACTCAATAGAACACTGCATATATAAACCACAATATGCGAATATTTATATGCATAATGTAAATGGCATTGCTGTTTATTATATTTAAAATTAGTTTATCTGCAGAAGTGTAGAAAATTTGTTTTTTCCCCTCAGCCAATTTTCACACAACAGTTCTTAAATTTTTTTGTAATTTTACTGTGCTTTATTATTTTTGTAAAATAAGAAAGATAAATATTAAAAAAGTAATTTAAATATTTTTCAATTTAGAGAATCATTTCAAATTTTTTTTTTAAATTTAAAATGGGTTACAAACATTTTAAAATGGATTCAATTGAACAGTAGATGCAATCTTACCCATTGGTGATGGCTTGGTACCATTTTCACTTTCCCAATTATCAAATTTATACTTTTAATATGACAATTTGTTACATTTTATTTAATTTTCTTACCAAAAGAATGTTTCATTAGAATACTAAAAGGAATATATCATATAATTTCCCAAAATGTATTAATGAAATTAAATGAAAACTATTTAGAAATTTTTCCTCTTAAGTCTTGAATCAAGATAAAGAAAACATTAGTTTATTATATTAATTAATTTTTATTAACTTTGTTAATGAAATTAGAGTTTTGGCTCTTAAAAATCATCCATTCTAAAAATACTAAACAAGGGCCTCCAAAAATATAATAGTGTTAAGTAAAAATTGTGATTTACATTGTTTTTTTCTTGTAATTTGTCTTTGATTAATATTTAACTTATTATTATTTAACTGCTTTAAAACTACTGGCCTCAAGTCTTTTTCTATAGTAATAGTCCTAACCTTAAATCTGAATAACATTTTTATTACTTATTCATCATTAATTAAACAGAAAACAACCAGAAAATCATTTAATTAAATTTAATTGGAGAAAACATTGCATACTTAAATTTATACATTTATAAACAATAAAAATTAATTCACCTTAAAAAATTTTTTTAGCAATGTACAATTGATAGTAAATATTTTTAGAAGTATTGAAAGTTTTAGTTTTCTTCTTAAGAACTTAGTTTTTATCAATCTTAAAATAAAAATTAAATTTTCACATTTGATAATGAATTCTACTAATTGATAATAAAAGTATTAGAACTTAACAATTGAAAGTTATGAAAGAATCCATGATTCCAATGAGCATGTATTTTGACAAATTATTTGTCAATGTTCATTATATTAATTTACAGAATCATATCCTCTATTGTATAGAAAATTTCTTTTCAAAATAATATTTACAAGCATTTTAACAATATTATACATCATTTAAAACTTTTTTGTTGAAAATACTGAAGTTTTATAAAAGCTTAAATATTGCTTGCATAAAAAAATAAATTTTTAAAATTATTCTATTTTTTTAATCTTTTAATTGTATCCAAGATTATATTAGATTAAACATGAAAAATTATATGTGTGAAAAGTTTTGAACTTTTTATATATGAAATCTTAGAATAATTTAAGTATAGTTGAGTCTTAGTTAAATTTATGGTTTATTCATTTGGTTAAGTATTTAGATAATGTTTTAATTTTAAAATCCTTGTTTTTAACTTAAGATAATGTTATAAAAAAACTTGTTTAATAATAGAATTCGTTAGATTTTCAGCATTCTGTTTCAAGCAGTTCTTGAAAGTTAATGAACATATTTTAAATTGTGGCTCTGTTAAAATTAGATGTAAATGAAATGAAAATTAAACTAGATTATTAATGTAAAACAAATATTTGTGTAAAAGTTATTGCTGTATGTGTGTTATATGTGATATAATAATTGTATGTGCTCTTAAGATAATATTTCACATTGTAATTTACTTAGAATTTAGATATCATGAGCAAATGCCTAAATGGCAAGCACTTTATTCTTCAGTAGTTTCTGAGTTGATACTCATTACCTGAATGATTGCTTTGAGTGGTTTGTATTGTTCTTTATATAATGTTTCAATTAAACTAGTCTTCATGTTCATAAAAACTTTCATATTCAGAAAGTAGACATGCCTCTATGATTGTTGAGCAAAATGAAATATTCATCTATAATTATTATACATTTATTGTAAGAGTAAAGCTTAATTTATATATATATCATTATTGATAATTGTTAGTTATAAAGATCAATTATAAATTATCTTATATATTATGCAAAGAATATGTGTCCTGTCTTTATAGTTTTCAGTTTTTCACTTGTATTTTAAGTAAAATATAAATTTAAAAATGTTTTATGTGTGTGCTTTCTCGATGTCTGATTATTGTAGGATGAATATGAATTTAAAATATTGATGTTTATTTAACAATCTTGATAAATGGGACTTTTAACATTTGTTCTGAATTTTTATGTGATTTTGAGTAATTATAGTACAAGTGCAGGTATTATAATATAAAACATTATGTTTGGGTCAAATCAACTGTAAGTGCAAAAGTGAGTATCAAAAAACCAATTAGTTATCAAATATAACAGTATTTTTTAATCGAGCCTTAATCAATCTTTAAGAAAATTAGAAATTGTGAGCTATTTTATTACTCTAAAATAATATTTTCCTTATGCTGTATTGTGGAATATTAATTAAGTAATTATTTAAGTCTCCAAAACTTGTTAATCTTAACTGATCAGCCATATGAATAAATTAATTATTTATATAGCTGATTAGCGCTGTTCATAAACATAGCAACAATCATAAATATTATAGATAAGAAAAATTTCTTTTTATCAGATGTGTTTTATTAATAATACTTGATTAACTGTAAGCATTACTATTTTAATGTAACATGTCACTGCACTTAGTTTGATAGGTGTAAGCAATCTTGTACCTCTTTTCTGTAAATAACACATTCTTTGCATTATGACGTTGCTTTAAAATTTATAAACTGTTATAATAGTTTGAAATTTATCTCAGTGCTTTACAACATAAAATAATTTTAAATTTCAATATTAAATGTTTTTTATTGAAGTATTTTAATTTTTTATAACCTGGAAATTTCCGTTTCAATTTTCTCACAATCATCGCTTAATGGTTGATTTTTGTTTACATTTATGGGCTTTGTTTTAGAAAATGAAAGATTTTTTAAATAAAAGTCCGTCTTCCCTTTGCAGCTACAATTTCAGAATTATTACATATTTGTATCACTTTTCTCATTTTTTAATTTGTGATGGTATGTGATATTTTTATCAATGTTTTAAGTAATAACCATTTGAAATTATAAAGTGTTAACACTTTATTTTTAGGTGGTTAGGAACTAAAGGGTTAATTACAGGTAATGATCATTGTAGAAAACAATGTTATTAATTTGCAGTTGTTTTTATATAAATAAGGTGTTAATTATTTTTTGTTTTATCAATTCATGCCAAAAACAATCAATACATTTGTTTCTAGTCATTTGTTGAAGTATTTAGCTATTCTAAAAAATCTCCTTGACCAAAAACATTTTCAAATTTAGATATCATTAAAACTTGCAAAAAAATAACAAATAGATATGACCAAAAAAAGTAAATAAATAAAGCTTATACTCCAGAAAGCCAAAAACGAATCTTAAGAATTTCATGCTAATTTATTCATCACAAATTTTATTTTATTCAAACCTATTTTGGTGGCTAATTTTGTTGATTTATTCATCAAAATGAACCTCATATGTAATCAATTTATAAGTTATATAATTTATTACTTTTTTATTATTAAACTTCCTAAAAAAAATTCATGTGTGATATTAGCAAGCATTGATAGGGAAATAATTGTTTTCTTCTAGAAGAATGACAACTTTATATTTTTAATGTATATTAAATGATGTCTGTATGACATACTCATTTAATTAAATTTTCTGCATATATTCCATTTCATTTCAATATTTGTGAATAATAGTTAAATGCAAGTCTAGTTATTTTGATTTGAATGTTTCTTTACTACCTTGAAAAGTGCATTTCATGACAATCAACTTACATTATTTTTCTGTGCCTGTCAGTCCTTTTTAAATTTTAAAATAGTGTTTTTAGGTATTTTGTTTAGTTTATGAAATTATATGGGCTCAAAATTTTAGAAATAATTTATTTAAAATATTGAATTATTTTTCCTATTACTTGTTTTATTTATATATTTACTTTAGTGGAATTTTACAAAAAGTAAACTATTTTAAAAAGTTTTTATTTAGTATTTTATATTATAAAGTAGTTCCTCCCAACAATATGTTGTATTTTATTTAAACGTTTTGCTCATAAAGTTGTAATCTGAATAGTATTTTATTTTTTGAATGGCATATTTTTTGTTTGTGAAAAAATTCTGTATGGGCTCTTAAGTTTCTGAAAAATGTATTACATTTATATCAAGTGTAGTTTCACTTTTTAAATTTTGCTTTTTCTTCATGTGAAATTAAATGCTAGTTAATTTTAAATTATATTTGCTCTGAATGTAATTTCTTACTTCCATTGTTGTGATTAAAAATTTTCGAAGTTAACCTTATATTTATTTTTGATGTGCATTTATAAATCAAAAAACATGTATGGTGTCATGTTCATAATTCAATAAAAATGTCTTTGTCTTGTTACCATTTCAATTGTTACTACTTTAAATAACATCAAGATATTAATTTATAATTATGACAGTTATTCAAATTATCATGAATAATATTTAAAGAAAACTAGGCTTCCGTGTAATTTTTAATATTTTTTCTCTTCTATATTACAACTACTAATATATTTGAATTTTATTTTATGCAATTCATAAATGTATTTATATATGTTTTCATTTTTCACTTTGGAATTGTTAAGTGATTCTTGAAAGCCCTATAAATTTTGACATTTTGTACTTTATCTAAAATTTTTTAACTATTTTAAATGACTTTTGGAAAAACAGGAATTTTTCTATTGCCTAACAGACTGATTATATGTTAATATAAAATGTATATTTTTTAAACTGCTTCAATAATCAATTTAATTATCAACACCATTGCTGAGCTACTATTTGTATGGACACCATTTTAGTCATGGATTCAATTCCCACCTTTGTTGCTGTTTTTCATTTTTGGACTTTGTGCCAGAAAACACACCAACCTCCCAATTCTATCTTTGTGGATGTTTACAATGGTTCTGAGAAGGACAAGTTAAGCCAATATTAATGCAATTAAATTAAAAAAATTTCTTATTTACGTATCTCAGTATCTAATGTAACGTGAATTAAATTTATTTATCCATTATGAGAGATACAAAATGTAAAATTTGAGCATTTATGTGTTTACTTTCATCTTGGATTATTCTGTGATCTCTTGTGCAAGTGTGTGCTTAAAATACATATTCAGACTTACTATGTTTCTGTTTTCCTAGAAACATGAGTACTTGCAAAAGATTTCATATTAATATACATATTTATTATATATGATTAATATTTCCAGCTGATAGGTGAATGGTCAGCATCTTATGGAAACCATTTTAGTCATCAAGTTACAAACATATATAATTGATGGCACTACTGTTCAGTGACATATTCATAAAATTGTTATTTTAAAAGGTTGTTTCGCTATTAGACTAAGAAAGTAATGCAATGAATCAGTTGAAAGAATTTGTAGGAAGGATTTGTGGTAGAAATTCAGACTTTTTGAGTGTATATGTATGTATGTGTTTGTGTTGTCACAGTATATAAAGTACAAATTAATGTTCATGGAAAATTTAAACATTGAATAAAGATTGAAGTCTGTATTGGCATTCAATAAAAATATTTTATGCTTAATTTAATGCAAACTTGGTGAGATATTAAACCTGGAAGAATTTTCTGATCTTTTGTAGATCAGAGTACAAAATCTTTTTTCAGAGTCAAACACACAGTCACCATTTTGGTTTTCAGTTTTCAACAGTTCTCACCTCAAGTAGGGATTATATTGTAATAATTTTGAACTTAATACTGCAAAACTGTTAGCAAAAGGCAATGGAATGTATTTGAAATCCACTATGTGTTGTTTTCCGAGAGGATCATTCATAGTCTGGTATATTCACTTATGGGAAAAAATCCAAAAGATTTACAAGTACCCATTTCAATATATGTGGAGAAATACAAACAACCATGTGCTTTTCATGATTGACTCCATGGAAACATATTTGCGTTTTTAAGGGCAATAGGTTTTTTATTTAAATTATATTTTGAATTTTTTTATTATATAAATATTTATATATTTTTTACTTTTTTAATATTATATAAATTTGTATTTTAATGCTTGTGATTTTTCAAAAATGATTATTACACAAAGTTTTAGTTTGGGTGCAGCTTATCCTTTTTTGGACCTTGCACCACAAAATCCTACCAATAATATCCACCACCACTGCAGTTCAAGATTTGTGGAGATCAAACTCTAAATCTTCCATTCCAAAGAATGGGATACTACCATTATTATACCAAGTCACACGTTGATCATAGTTAGTTTCCCAACTTAATTTAACCCTGTTGAATTATTTCTCATTCACATCGAGTAGCCATATCTAAACAAACTGAAATTTGTATGTTGACTAATAGGTAGAAAATATTACATAAAATTATTGCTGTTAAATTCATAATCTTCTAAAATTGAAGCAGTATGCCCTAAGTGCAATTTTGACACCTCGTAGTGGACAGCATACAATGGCCTTTGTAAAACATTTTAGCTTATGCCGCATAAATTTTCTTCCAGAAAGCCTTTTCATACATGGTAGACCATGTCTCGAGAGAAGGCCTGGAAAACTCACAAGTAGTCACCCCATCAGAAGTACATGAAAGTGTCAGAAGCGAAACATTCATCTTCTACTATTCAACAGTGATTGAAACTGGAACCAAAGAATGCTGTCCTACCACTAGGCTATTGTGTGTCTTCGGGTACTATTGTAAAGATGTCAAAAAGAAAACTTAAAAATTCCCTATGATTTTCAAAGCCTTCAGTAAGTTTAAAACCTTTTAGAAATTTTGAAAAATTTAAAATTCTTGCTATTAAATTGTTCAAAATTCAATTTCCCCCCTGTAACTTAAATCCTATTCCATTGTTGTCAGAAATTCTATGAAAAGGAAATCATCTTCACGTTTCTTTCATGGATTTCTACTATATAGAAATAAACATTATTTAATCTGTTAATTTATTGGTAAAATCAAAGAAAATTCATTTGAGGATAATATACCATGGTTTTTTTCTTTCGAATGTGTATTTTTCATCGTGTCGATAAATGAAAGAAATTAAGACAATTTGTAGATTAAATTAAATAAAATAGCAATTTTTGCAAAAATTTCAAAATTGATTTTTTTTGTTGCAAATATTTTAATGTTTAAAATATTACTGTGGGAGTTTCAAATGATTTTTAAACTATTGTAGTTTGTTAGGAATATTCATAAAAATATTTTTTTCACTTAGCAAAACGTTATTTAAGAAATTTTTTAAGTTATAGTACACCATTAATAAAAGGCAAATAATTTTCCATGTGAATAAAGCATAATGAATAATATAACGAATACAAACTAATGAATAATATAAGTTAAAGAAATTATATATGTTCGCTAAAATAATTGTCCTCCTCTCCCACTGATTGCTAAATGTGAATATATGACTTTGTATCAAAAAAGAAATCTGTGACCGTCTCTTTTCTATTAAATATTAATTCATATATTATTAATGTAGCCGTGCGATGGCTGAGTGAGGTTAACGTTCCTGACTCCAAGATTGTTAGTCCCGTGTTCGAATCCCGGTTCGTCCGTAGATGTTTATCTCTTGCCCTTTCTCCTGCGATGGTGAATAAATGTGGCCTGATCTATAAACGGGTTTGTGGTAGTATGGCGTTATTCGCCTCCGTGATTTCGATGCCCTCCGTGTAACGATAAATGAGGCCTTGTGGTGAAAGGCCCGTCCTTTAAATTATTAATATTTTTAAATCTTCGTTTTTATCAATACGAAATATTTAAATTTTAGTACGATAAAAATTATTTTGCGTGTATTATAATTTATTTTACTCTTTATTATATATATGGGCAGTAAACTATTAATGGTCATTTTCCCCCTTAAGAATTGCCAGAAATGTTTCACCCCAAGTGCCTGCAGTGAAGTTAATAGACGGTTTTGAGCGAAATCAAATTCAGTAAACTAATTTTTTCAGTATGTTTATTTAGTTGGAAATGAAATTTTTTAAAAAAACTTAAGTTAGGGTAATAGAAAAGTAGCTGTTAAATGTGAGAAAATTTGTAAAAGTAACGAAAATGCTTATCACAATCTTTCTCTCTCTATATATATATGAAAACTTTGTTACATTTGATTGCTATTTTTCTGTGTTATCCTAACCGAAGTGTGTACTAATCTAATGACTGAGTTCAGTGAGCTTGGATGTCAATTCAGATCACTCATTACTTCATGTTGCTACTCTTTGAGGTCAAAAGTTGGCGTATGCAATTTCTCATCTTTTTTGTTTAACTTCATTCCTCGCTGAGCTGTGAATGACGCGGTCATTGCATTACATCAGGGTCAAGGGGAGCACGATCGGCCGGTGGGCCGCCAACCTATTTTGGTGTAATCGTCGAACCGCGTACCTACCTGAAAATGCGCATGCTTGACTCCGATCGTTACTGGAGGATGATCGCGCTACAAAAAAATGGCTTGTGACAAAAAAAAAGTTGAGATACACATACTTTTTCTAGATTGAAATTTTCAGGGAAAAAATATTCATTAACGATAAATGTTTTAAAAGGAAACGAAATGTTTAGATATTTTTTAATCATAACATAAAACGGAATTTTTTGAACTAATCATAAAGGATTCTTCTTAATGGGCTTGCACGCTACTGGGCACCTTTGCTCAATAGTATTTTGTGCCATAGCCCATGAACTCTTAGGCAGTCCGCAAATTCGTAGATGATCGCATGAGACTTGTCTCGCGAGATGCTCAGAGCGTCTTGCGAGAATCGCATCAGACCAAATGACGTCATTGTGGTTATAGTTTCGTCAGAAAAGGGGTGGAGCGCGAGACGTTTCTAGATTTCGAGCAGGTTTGAAATATCTGGCAACTTTCCGCGGTTTAAAATTCCATGACGTCAGATACAACGTTTTAGCTACGTCACACTAAGACATCGAGGAGATTACATTTGTCTACAATAAGACGGCGTCTCAATCGGATTGTCTACCGAGTTTGTGGCCTGCCTTAGTTCCAATAAATTGAAAAACTTAAAAATATTAAAACTTTCTTCTTTTTTTGTTTATTTTGTGTTGGCAGAGTAGTGCGAGTGTTACGTTAATGTATTTATTGCGGTGCAGGTGATTTTTGGATTATTTGCTTTTGCGGTAAAAAATATTCTCTAGAGGTCGCTACTGTCAGCCGTTCAAGCGATGTTTTCGCATTCGAAAAACCAATATTAGTCCAATATAACTAGATGTACATCAACCAGTATAGTACCAAGATTATTTTGCTTTGGGTTTTGGCCGTTAACAGTCAAAGAATTAATCTATGCAAATGGCAGGCAAAACACAGTTTCGAACGAATCAACCGAAATACGTGTGTTTTGCAGTATTTTAAATTTATAAGTACAACAACTTATAGCACTTTTCAGTTCCTACTCTTAGTCACACACCCTATATATATATATATATACACTAGCTGACCCAGCCATGCGTTGCAGTGGCTGAGTAATTATAATACATTGAATAAATTTTTTACTAATTCTTTGGTACAATCAAATTAATATTTTCTAGAAAAATTTAAAATTGGTTCATTCATATGAGATTAAAAATAAAACAGAGTGAAACCTGCCTTCATCTATAACTCTGAGGACATGGTTGCAAACAAGAGACCTCTCCTACCACGGTCACCAACTGACCTCGCATAAACTGATGATTGTACACCACAGGCAGAGGCAAGAACCACTCGTACAGGAAGAACTGTACGGTTCCCAAGTTGGTATCGTTGACACTGGGAGGGGAGTATGCAGCAATGTACAACTCAACCCCGATCGTCAGACTGTTTTACCTCATAACACTAGTACCGACGACTCCCTTCGCTCGTGCCGCTCGCCTGTTAACGACAGTGTTTTGAATCCATCTGATTCTGTTTCACTTAACTGTAGACTTTTCTTAAAAACTAAATTGGAGATGGGAGATGGTTTGTTGTTTATAAAGTGTGGTGCTAAATACAACGCCCACACATCAATAAAATGTTCTCGAACATCAGGTGATACACGACGCTTCAATTGATCAGTTACCATAAGATTCGATTGCTGTTCAAACGTTGAAAATTTTAATTCCAATATCCAATCTTTGAAATAATTCTGTATTTCAAAAACGAAATCGTTCCAAGGCATTTCAGGCGTTCTTTAATGTTTAAAAAACATTTGGCGAAACTTTTCAGAGCTGAGTTAAAAATTTTTAATGTAGCTTTTTCACAGTGTCATAGTCTTCTGTCTTTTCTTCCAGTTCCCTTGCAATAATTTGAGTGATCGCGTAAGGTAAAAAAAGACCTAAGAGATAAAAAAAAACAAACCCAATCTGACTTTTCAATTAACTGACCTTCCCAGTCTGACTCTGGCGCTCAAATAAAATTAAATGAAACCTGATATCATATTCTTTATCATAAAACCTTCGCATAACTTCACTTATATCATACCTTGTTCTTACTTGATTGATACATCCCCACGTTTAATTTGTAATTTTTTCAATTCGAACTCATATTTCCATATTTCTGCTTCAACGCGTTACTATCTTCTTCAATGCGTTTCTTATCTTCCTCATCTTTCATTCTCAGCATTATAATATTATTTAATATAATTCCTTCACAAAAACTCTTCTTCAGAGTCGAGGATTAACCTTTTTAATCTTCCTGTTTTAAATCTTCGAAATTGGAACACCCCATCTCATAGGCTCAGAATTGTAAATCTTTTTTAGCTTTTCTTAAACAAGTCATTTTATAATTTCGAAATAACTACGCCAATCAAGAATTACTAATTTACTGAATCCAAGAGTGAAATTAAATATCACTAAGAAAAGCTGTTAAAAAAATTCCAATAAAACTTTTATTTTAAAAATTCAACAATTTATGCGTAAATAAATGAAAATTAAATTAAAATATACTAAATACAATATTTAATATAGCTTATGCAAATTTATAATTATAATAAATTGCACTATTATTATTTTCACAATTAAAATTTAATTATTGATGAAATTTAAATCTTGGAGCAAAACATAAAAAGCAATAAATGACATTTGTTTTTAAACCGAATAAAATTTTTTATTAATAAAGATCATAAATTAGTTTCCTTTTTCTGAAAGATGAAAAATTTATACATATAAAATATAAACGCGTATTTCTATTTTTCAACTATTTTTAATTCAAATTAGTCCTCACAATACCCATAAATCATTTATGATCAAAATAGAAAGAAATTTCTAACCGAAATCAAAATAAAAAGAATTGCAGGAAGAAGCAGAATTCTATTAGAAAGGAAGTGCTTACGAATCATCATAAATGATGAAAACAAAACATATTGACTTGTATAATACCTCATTTAATTAATATGCATGAATATTTCAAAAAAAGTCACATTCAAACATTACTTTAAACTTAAGAAATTGTATAACATTTTAGCAAAATTATTAAATTAAAAACTTTAAAATTATTACTTTTGAAATAAAACTTACTTTCATTCATTCATATATATATATATATATATATATATATATATATATATATATATATATATATATATATATATATATATATATATATATATATATATATATGTGGTGGGTGAACCACTTAATAGCTGACGTCACTATTTCAAGTGCCCACTTGAGATGGAGCTCGAGAGGCGCAACAGCTTCCCCAGTGAGCGGGGCAGAAGAGAAATTATTTAAAAGACGTGAAGACGTTCCTTTTTGATAGCAGCAAGACGACTGCTCCTGTCCCCCATAACTTTAAACTTGAACTTTAAATTTCAATCTATTAAGATGATTAATTGTAAATATCTCAAACTTGTATATATTTATATTTGTAAATACATGTTAATTAAATATTAGGCTTTGTATAAGAATTGTTAATTAGTTAATCTCGCCTTGGCCACTCCCCGTCCCACAAAACTCAGAAGCGGGATTGAGTGAGATTGAAATGATTAGCTGGATTACAAAAATTTTGTAGTGATTGGAATAATTATCGCATCAGATAGTTAGAAGGATTTTCATTAGAAGAAGACGTTACGTTACGTTATCGGTTTGGAACGAGAGAAAGACGTGGATCCTCATCGAACATCTTTGAGAGGTACGTGAACATTTTTCAAAGTACATGATGATATTAAACGATATAAAAGAAATAAGCGTTGCATTGAAAAATTTTAAAGCAGATAAAATCACAATTTTGCATAGATTGATTTTTGATCATGATGGAGATAGATTAAATCGTAAAAGAATTAGAAATTTTGATGGTTTTGATTTTGATATCGAAAGTAATGAGTATCGAGACAAATTAAAAAATATAAACAATGAGTTTTCGCTTGGCGAACTTATTACTGCATCGAACATTTTGAATATTTCTTTTCAAGGATCCAAAGCAGAGCTCGCAGAAAGAATTTTGTCTCTGTTATGTGACCTTGAACTCTTAGCTCAAAACACTAAAGAGGATTCGGAAACTGCTGACTCGGAAAGTGAAGTGGAAGAAGAAATAAGTAGAAATGATTTTTCAATGCAATGCAATATAAGTAAAAAGAAAAGTGCATCTGACTATTTTAAGAAGAATGAAAATGTTTGTGAAAATGATTTTTATGCACATACTGTTATTCCAAGTGTTAATATTAATTATGAAGATATCGAAAGCACTATTACTAAATTTAATGCAGAATCACATGAAAATGTAATTAATTGGATTGATCATTTTGAGGATATGTCGAAATTATTTAATTTATCAGACTTACAAAAATTTGTTATGGCTAAAAGATCGTTAGGAGGAAATGCTCTATTATTCGTTCGGACAGAACCACAAATAAATTCTTGGAAAAAATTGAGACGAGCCTTGATCGATGAATTTTCGTTTGAAGTAAACTCAGCTAACTTACACGATCTTTTGCGTAAAAGGAAAATGCGTGATTATGAATCTGTTCAGGAGTATTTTTTAAAAATGAAGGAGTTGTGCAATTGCGGTAAAATTGAAGAATCTGCCTTAATGCATTATGTTATTAATGGAATAAATGATAAACAAGAATACAAAATTGTTTTGTATGGATGTAAGAATTTAAGTGAATTTAAAGAAAAACTCAAAGTTTATGAAGTAATAAAAAGTGATTCTGTTAAAAGTAAAAATGCTTTCGATGAAACGAAAACAAAATATAATTCTCATGATAAATATAATAATTTTGATAAAACGAAATCAAAATATGAATATAGTAATAGAGTTAATTCTAAGAATGAAAATGTAAATAAAATAAGATACAATGATGGTTTTGGAAAAATGAAATACAGTGATTTTGATGATTGTAAAGATAAAATTTGTTTTAATTGTGGTGAAAAAAATCATATTTCTAAATTTTGTGAACATAAAGAGAAGGGTATTAAATGTTTTCGATGTAATAATTTTGGACATAAAGCTTCATTGTGTCCAGTAACTAATTCTAAACCTGAAGTAGCAACAATGAATGTTAATGTTAAAACAATACTGAATGATGTAATTATTAATAATTTGAATGTTAATGCATTAATAGATACTGGAAGCCAAGTAACTTTGATTCGTAAATCTGTCTTTGATAAATTAAATGTTGTAGAGTTATTTTCATTAAATTCTTCTCTAAGTGGTTTTGGTAAATGTGTTGTAAAGCCGTTGGGCTATTTTAAGGGAAATATTAAAATAGATGATTTTAAGTGTGAAGAAGATATTTATGTGGTTGAAAATAATGTTATGTCATATGATGCCATCATAGGAATGAATGTGCTAATGCAGGGTGAAACCTTAATTAATGAAAACGGAATTAAGATTAAAAATAAATATCAATGTGTAAAAGACATTAATACTTTATCAATTCTACCTGTTGATTTAACTTTTAATGAAGTTGAACTGAACATTGAACCTAGTATTCCAAAAAATTTAAATATAAGTTGCAACAATTAGTTTCGAGTTATGTACCACATAAAACAAAATCAACTAATGTTCAATTAGATATTTTGTTAAAAAGTAATGAGCCTATATCTAATCAACCCCGTAGATTACCATTTTCAGAGAAAAAGATAGTTGAAACTCAAATAGATGAATGGTTAGAACAAGGTATAATAGAACCCAGTTCTTCAGAATATTGTAGCCCAGTAGTAATCGTAAAGAAAAAAGACGGAACACCTCGTTTGTGCATAGATTATCGGAGATTAAATAAAGTAATTGTAAAAGATAGATTTCCCCTCCCATTGATTGAAGATATATTAGATAGATTGCAGGAATCGTGTGTGTTTAGTACAATTGATCTCAAGAATGGATTTTTCCATGTAGATGTAAAGAAGGATAGTAGAAAATACACTTCATTTGTAACTCATGAAGGACAGTACCAATTTCTTAAGGTTCCTTTTGGACTGTGTAATTCCCCAGCCGTGTTTCAAAGATTTATTAATACTATTTTCCGACCACTGATTAATGATGGTATTGTTTTACCTTATATGGACGATATAATTATTTTGTCTTCCTCAACTGAAGAAGGAGTCGAACGGCTTGAAAAAGTCTTAAATCTTGCGAGCGAATATGGATTAGAAATAAATTTTAGAAAATCCCATTTTTTGAAGAAGCGCATTGAATTTTTAGGCCATATCATCGAAGAAGGGAAAATATTTCCATCTACTTTGAAAACTAAAGCTGTGCTTCATTTCCCTGAGCCACTTAATTTGAAACAGGTCCATAGTTTTTTAGGATTGACTGGATATTTCAGGAAATTTATCCCAAAATATTCCATTATTGCTAGGCCATTGAGTGATCTTTTGAAGAAAGATAGGAAATTTAAATTTGGTGAAGAGGAAAGAAACTCTTTTAATCAATTAAAGTTAATTTTAGCTCAAAAACCTGTGTTAGGTATATACAACCCAAATTACGAAACTGAACTGCATTGTGACGCCAGCATAGAAGGATATGGAGCTATTTTATTACAGAAATCCCCAAATGATAAAAATTTTCATCCCATCTATTTTATGAGTAAAAAGACAACAGATGCCGAAAAGAAGTATTCCAGTTACGAGCTTGAAGCTCTTGCAATTATTGAAGCGTTAAAAAGATTCCGCGTTTACTTATTAGGAATTCCATTTAAAATTGTCACTGACTGTTCCGCATTCGAAAAGACTATGCAAAAAAGAGATTTGTCAACTCGTGTTGCTCGTTGGGCTTTATTGCTCCAAGAATTTAATTATAGTATTGAGCATCGCTCCGGTACAAGAATGACTCATGTTGACGCACTAAGCAGATCCCCTGTAAACATATTTTGCATCTCAAGCGATAATATCATACCGAAATTAAAATCAGCCCAAGATAATGATGATGAAATAAAAACGATAAAAGAATTATTAAAAATCTCTAGTTATGAAGATTATTTTGAGAGAAACGGAGTTCTTTATAAATTTGTTGATGGTAAGGAGTTAGTGGTTGTGCCAAGAAGTATGCAGATGGAAATTATTAGAAGTGCGCATGAAAAGGGACATACCGGAATCAAATATACAGAGAAAAGCATAGAGGACCATTATTTCATTCCCAAACTTAAACAGAAAGTAGAAAATATCATATCTAATTGCGTTCACTGTATTCTTGTAAATCACAAAAGAGGAAAGAAAGAAGGCTTATTACACCCATTGCATAAAAATGACGTACCACTATACACATACCATATTGATCATTTAGGACCTTTAGAAAGCACACATAAAAATTATAAGTATATTTTAACAATTATAGACGCTTTTACTAAGTTCGTTTGGATTTTTCCTACGAAGACCACAACATCTGCTGAAGTCATTTCGAAATTAGAAACTCTAAAATCAGTCTTTGGAAATCCCTACCAAATTATTTCTGATAGAGGTACAGCTTTTAGCTCTGGTGAATTCAGAGATTATTGCTCTAAAGAGAATATTAAACACCATTTAATAACCACTGGTTTGCCAAGAGCTAACGGACAAGTTGAGAGGATCAACCAAACAATCACATCAGTTCTTTCAAAGCTATCTTTAGAGAATCCAGCTCAGTGGTATAAACTTACGAACGAACTGCAGCAGACGATTAATTCAACATATCAACGAAGCATAGATACCACACCTTTTGAGTTACTTTTTGGTACGAAGATGAACGTTGGAGGTATTGGTAAGCTCCAAGAAATGATTGAAAAGGAATTTCAAGCTAATTTTGAAGCTCAAAGAGATGAACTCAGAAAACATGCTAAACAACAAATTTTCAAGATCCAAGAAGAAAACAGGAAAACGTATAATTTAAGAAGAAAAGAGCATCAATCTTATGGAGTTAACGATTTGGTCGCTATTAAGAGAACTCAGTTTGGACCCCACTTAAAACTGAAACCAAAATATTTAGGACCATACAGAGTTACTAAAGTTAAAGGAGGCAACACCTATGATGTAATCAAAGAAGGAAGTCATGAAGGACCTAACGGTACCACGACTTGTGCTGAATTTCTAAAACCCTGGTACAGTATGCCAAAAGACGAGGATGTTATGCAAGTTGGAGTTAAATTAAAGTTGAATTGTGCTGAAGGATAGTCGGAAGTCCAACTGACTATAATGAAGCTAAAAGATATACTGACTCATTTCTTTATTTCAGATCTAAGAAGATGAATATAAAATTTGTTTCTTTTCAGAGAATTATTCTGTTCTGCTTGTTTCTTTCCCTGTTTTGCTGTTTTTCTTTTTTTATGTATTTGCAGTGTCGTCTGGAGGGCCAGCCGATTTCAGGACGGCCGAACTGTGGTGGGTGAACCACTTAATAGCTGACGTCACTATTTCAAGTGCCCACTTGAGATGGAGCTCGAGAGGCGCAACAGCTTCCCCAGTGAGCGGGGCAGAAGAGAAATTATTTAAAAGACGTGAAGACGTTCCTTTTTGATAGCAGCAAGACGACTGCTCCTGTCCCCCATAACTTTAAACTTGAACTTTAAATTTCAATCTATTAAGATGATTAATTGTAAATATCTCAAACTTGTATATATTTATATTTGTAAATACATGTTAATTAAATATTAGGCTTTGTATAAGAATTGTTAATTAGTTAATCTCGCCTTGGCCACTCCCCGTCCCACATATATATATTATAAATGCAGACATATAATTTTTATGAGACAATTTGTCTACTGAGTTTAAATACTTTCTCTTACTGTTCTTAATAAAATTTAAACACACAGGCTATGATGTCTCTATTTTTCACCTTATATTAACTTTAACATTAATACATGAAAAACTAAACTCTGAATCATGAGTAAAATTGCAAAAATAAAAAGCACAGTTGCTTACTTTCGATAACACAATACTTTTTTTAAGTGATTCAAAACTGACAATAATTAAGAATACAAAATTTCTTATATTAAAAAGAAATTTACATTATACATAATAAGAATATTAATTAAGCCAATTTTTGGTTAGCTTCTATGTGACGAAATAGAGTGCGTATTTAAACCAGTGTGGATTGCGGTAGGTTTTTATGCAGGGTGTGCAGAGAACAGCAATAATAAAACCATAAAAATGTACTTTAAACGCCTCAGTAGCTTTTTATTATTCATTTGTACACAAAATCCATACGTCTATCCGTATTACTAACAAAATCATCAATTACATGATCAAAAAAACTCTGGTTTTGACTGTAATAAATAAAACATTTCTTTTTCTATTGTTATTAGAGATAAATTGCTTAATCTATCCTGGATCATTGTATTGCGTGCATAATTTTTTACTCTTTTCGATGCGGAAAATGATTTCTTCACCAAAGCAGTTGAAAATGGAACTGTACAAATTAAATGTGTCAATTTATTTTCTTCACTTAGGGGGCTTCTGTCAAATCATTCAGCATTATATGCTGAATAAGTTTTGATAAATTTATTTCGTAGTATGACTCACTACGATAAAGAACGCACAATTCATAGATTAGTTTAACAAAATGTTTTGCATAAGTGTTCTTTAACAATTTAAGGCATTCATCCGGAAATTTACTTTGACATTTCTTAAAAACTGAAATTCAATAGTTCAATAAACAGTGTCCGTTATTTCTTAATTTAAATTTTTAAAATGTTGGTCTGCACTTGAGTTTCTTTTGTAAATTTACACGACGTATTTTTAAGTTTGGGGGACCCACTACAGAAATAGTCTCTTTATAAACTTCATCAAGTGCAACAGAAGTTCACATATTTTGAATTGCATCTTTTACTTCCTCTACTTTTTTTAACTAGAAAATGCTATATCTAAGTTAGCTTTTTGTAAAATATTAAATAGAATATCAGTATAACTAAACACTTTGGCAAAAATATTTAGGAGAAAATTACCATTACTTCAAAAAACATGTGATAACTCTTTGCAATATTAATTGTATCGTTATCCCAGCCTTCTGGATTCTCAATAATATTTTCAAATAAATCAGAAAGACCTTGCGTTTCTCTTTTTATGTGGCATTTACCAAACGAGATAAATAATTCCCACGTGTTGTTACTAATTTTGGAAATTTTCTTTTAATAATTTCAATTATAACATGATTTCTTTTTGTAGACATCGAAAAAAATGAGGTTATGCCAGAAATTGTTGCAAAAAAATATTTATAATCTTAATAATATAAGCAATGCAGATTACGATAGAACTAAATTAGGTACATATGCGCAACAATGCACAAACATAGCTTCTGGAAAAATGTATTTTACTTTTTTCTGAGCCCCATTCAACGCTCCTGTCATGACAGCCCCATTGTGCGTTTGGGCAATCAGTTTGTTCTCACACCCCCAACTGAAAATCGTTTCTTGCACAACATTACACAAAGCTTCCGCTGAACGATCACCACTAACATCTTTAAAATACCAAAATCTTTCCACTGGTGCACTACAATTATTAACATATCGTAGCATAACCGATAATTGCGATTTGTGAGATATGTCAGATGTTTCATCTCATTTTGTATTCTATTAGAGGTTCCAGAAAATACAGTTGCAGTTCTTTAGATGCGTTGCTAAAAGGTCATCATATTTACTAATAAAAGTTATTAATTCTGTATAATTTACTCGATTAAGGGAATTTATATTATCATTGAGTCCACAAAATATATCTTGTTTTGCTAAGTAACAAACTACATCTATTAATCTCTTGAGAATATTTTATTTCTTGTTACTTTTACATTGTGTTGAACAATCGAAGCCTTTTGTTGATCTAACATTAAATCTATCCTAACGGCACCAAATTTTTTTTATAGTATTACGACATTTATCGGAGATTGTGTTTTTTAAAAGTTTCTTTGCAGCTTCTTGGAGATTTAAATCATTGTAGCCTTGTTTTGTCCAAATATATCTTATCCTTTTCAATTACAACTAAAAGTAAACATGGCCAACAGTACAACTTATTCAATTTACTACAACCGGCTAACCATTTAAATTTTTCATACATGATTTTTGAAAATGCCGTGCACACTGTAGTCCTTTAATCTTAACGTTCTGCGATAGAATAATATCCGGCATCGTTCTACTTAATTTAACTATTTCGTTTTTTGTAGTAACGTCTCGTCTCGAAATTGGATTTTCCAACAAATCTAGCCACTTTGAAACATTTCCCTTTATATTGATGAAATACTTCTTAGATATTTCCATGAAAACAAAATCTTACAATTTATAAATTTAAACATTAACCGCCCGCAAAATCGTATGGCCAGTTAATCAGTTAAAATAGCCAAAATCGCTTCATCACGTTAGTCCCCGCTCTAATACAAAGCTTAATAAACCGTACCTTCGGATGATTCTGAATGCCAAGTGCAGGAGAAGCAGCTGCACTTGCCTCAGTGCTATACTTCTCCAGTAGCCCTTACATATAAAGCATGGTTTTCTATTAGTACTCATCAAAACCTCCCATGTTCGTTTGCTTTTGAGCGCTCTACGTGGGTCAGCACCTAGTACCGCACGCACTGCGGGAATACACGCAAGCAAATCACAACATAATATTTGAATATTTTATAAATAATATTTAAGACACGAAATATTATAAAGATAGGTAGACATAGGTGCAGAAAATGACTGTCTCTCATCATTTTGCCAGGGTGTTCAGTGCACACAATGCACATATGGACCGCACGACACTGATTTAAACCAATGATGGTTTCTTATACAAATATAAATTTTCTTGTAAAAAACAGCAATGATGCTAAAACTCTTATATTTTATTATCAAATGATATTACATCTATAATTATCAATTTTAAAACAATTAAAGCAATGATGCTTCTACTTTTATATAACAAACTGAAACTAAAATGAAATGATGCACAAAAAATTTGACAACAATTTGTATAAATATCAATTTTTAAACAAAATTGAAACAATGATGCTTCTACTTCTATGTAACAAATTAAAACCAAAAGGCAAGAATGCAAAAAAAAAAAAAAAAAAAAATCACAGCAATTTGTAAAAAATATCAATTTCAAAACAAAATTTGAGCAATGATGTCCTTAATTTTATATAACAAATTGATGCACAAAAAGTTCTCAATAATAATGAATAATTGATTGCCCCCAATAGATCACTCTGATATTCGATGAACGAAATCCCGTGAGCTGCCACCAGAACACTGGACGTCAAGAAAAGAAACGTTTCTAAGCTATTATATTCAAGCAAACACATCTCATGTTTACAAATAATCACATGGAAGAAAATTAAAATCTGTGACATCCTCCCCCCTCACACGCTGTTGAGATCAAGAAGGAGGAAGCAGGGATTCTTCACAGTCTCTCATGTTAAAAAAGTCTTTTCTAAAAGAAAAAAATGCAATGTTAATTCTCCAATATAAATAAACTTAAAATATGCCACAAAAATATAAAAATTTTGAAGTGATTTAGAATCAAAGTAACCACATTGATTGCCTTTTTTTTGGACTGTCAAGGATATTGTATGCAAAAACTTGTTTCCTTTTATATATAATTTTCTATGCTACTTCTGCAGATAATTGAATTAAAATGGTTAAACATTTTTGGTTAAAACTTTTAACATCATATTAATAACGAATTCTTTGATTAATTATGTGGGAAAAAAGATTAATAAAGTTATTTGTTTAGAGTGGTTGGTCACAAAATTGAAAAGGGGATTTATTGTCTGTTGATCACACACATAATTGAATTATTTATTATATTATTACCCTTTTTAATATTTTTAATTTAAAAAGGAATTTCTTTTGTAAATAATTAAATTTAATGTTTCTTTATAAATAAAAAAGAGATTTTCCTTTTAATGTATTCACATTTTAATTATATCCTTTAATATTCAATTAAAAGGAAATATTTATTACTCAATTCAATCGTAACCTTAGGAAAATAAATTAAACACATTTTTAAAATAATAGAAAAATATTACATTTTGTTCTTCATGCCTGACAGAAATATGCATATTATATAAATTAATAATTTATTTAAGAACGTGATATACATTTTAATAAATTTTTTATAATATTATGAAATGTTTTATATAAAATTTTATTCTTGAACAAAAAATTAAAAGAAATGAGATTATCACAAAAAGTATTCAAATTATCTTCTTTATCTAATTAAAATAGTGTGCTTATTAATTTATTTTAGAAAATAATAAATTTAATTTATATTTGAATAAACTAATTTAATAATTATATTTTGTGTAAAGAAATCGATTTTAATTTTTGACCTGAAAAAGAACATTCTTGTTACATTTCACAAAAAAAAAAAAAAAAAAAAACCCGCCTGCTTTCTTGGAAATAAGAGCATTTGATTTTGAAATCGAAAGTTATTGCAAGTCGTCATCAGCCTTGGACATTCCACAAAAATCGTAAGAGGCGGCAATTGAACCGTACCTAAAAGTTTTGACACTGAGCGTCTTAGCCGCTGTCCACGAAAACCCCGTTTCTCGTGTCAAAGGCCAGATGTTTACCCATTAACTATGAAATTAAAGACAGAGACGACTTCAGGTGAGTTTTCTATTCTTTGCTGTCATTCATCATCATTAGCTCACGTGACGTCATTTGCGGGCTTTTCCGGTGCCTTATCGTTCGGAAACCGGAATTCTAAGGCAGGATGCTTCTTTTGCCAGTTCGACTTCAGCTGATGCTGTGTGAGCACTGGTAAGAATTTTTTCTCACACTTATTGCACTGAATAATCGTTTGACTGGATACTGGAAATTATCGTTTGGTTATTCCCACATCATCTCAAAAGTTAGATCGTTAATATGTAAAATTTTTTCACTGTTTCTATTTTTTTGAATTTCTGCAAGAATGATTTTTGCGGTAAAATGTAAGGCCATTTTATATTCTATAAGTATAATAGAAACTGTATTTTAAATCAAATGTAATTAGAGTAACTGTCGTAGATCCTTCTATAGGATACCTGTTTGCGAGTGAATGGATTAAAATAAATTTTTATGCCTTTTTATATATCCATGTTCTTTATTTAAAATATTAGGTATAGATACTTTCTTTATATATATATAGTAAATATAAATTCATCATATTATATGCTTCTGTGATGCCAAACTATTTTTTTCTGTAGCCTTTTTTTATCAAATAATTTTTATTTAATATGCTAATCTATACATCTATACATGGATTATTTTTATTTACATGAAAACTGTATATATATATATATATATATATATATATATATATATATATATATATATATATATATATATATATGTAATTTTTCTTTGTTTTTTAAATATTTGTTTCATATTTTATTTATTAGAAATGATTTTGTAATTTCTTGAAAATCTTTTCTAATTTAAGTAATTTAAGTCACTATTTTTTTTTCAATTATGGAGTAAAAAAATTCAAATGGATTTTTCATTTTTAATTAATTCAGTGTTATAATTTTTTCAACCAATATACATGTATAAGTAAAAATTTAATACTACTTTATGATGTTCTACAATCATTAGTTTCTATATTTACTTCATTAAAGATATACTTTTTAACGCTATCAATTTACAAATAAATAAAATAAATATATTTCATATTTTTTATAAAAATATTATACAAGAGAATATTTTATTTGTATATAAGACAAATATGTAATGTGCTGAACAGTATTTTTCTCTATATCAAAGACGAAGCTTTTTTCATATTCAGTGTCTTTGAAATTCTTTATATAAAATGGATGAATTATGGTGTTTTGCAAACTAATATATTAGTTATATTTTTAGATAAATAATGTATGTTAATTTAAAACACCTTAATCATAATTAAAGTGTTGTAATGATGCGTAATAAATTATGATGCGTGGAAAAGTAATAGATGCTTGAAAAAGAGCTTATTCATGTGTTCCATTAAAATATATTTTTAAATGTTTATATCATTTTATATCTTTGGACAAGTTCCTATGTTGTTGGGAAAAATGTAACAAATTTAAGCAAAAATTATTTTATTTAACAAAAATACTTTTTTTCTTAATTTGCTACGTTGTATACAGTTTATTAAATCGAAATAAACAGAAATTATTTTTTTTTAATATTTTTTAGTTGTTTTTGAAAAATTTCAACGTAAAAAGAAACCGTATTTTTTTTAACAATAAGATCTTAAGTATATCAGTGATGGCATTTGATTACACATTTTGATTTTTTAAAATTAATTAAAATTTAATTTTTTTTAATTTATTAAAGAAAAGTAATGTTTTCACATTTTTTAAATAAAGCGAAACTAATTATTTGTAAATTATTATGGCGTAAAAAACAATTTTATCAATTTATAATTTATCAAAATTAAATTTATAAGAAATTCTTAAAATATCTTTTTCATAACTCAGAATGTGCAATTTTTTCGAAAACATATTTTTTCCATTAAATGTTTTTTGTTTTAACGGAAATTAATAATAAAAACGGAAGTTTACAATTTCTTTTCGTGTTATGTAATGAGTGACAAAATTGTGCGAAAAATATTGCAACTCTGCTTGTTGAACTTGTTAATTCTTGTATAAATTTTCACTAATAATAATTATTAGAAAAGTAAAAATTGAGATTAGAATTTGCTCTAATAAATTCAGAATTTTAAAACCAAAGTTGTAGATAACTTTTTGTTTTGTATATAAATTTGCGTTTGTTAAGTTTTCTTTCTACTGGCGCAGCAGTGATTGCTCGGCAGCAGCATTCCCCACTTCTTTGGACGTCCAAGTGGTTGCCAGATCAGGTGTCAACCTCGTCTGCTGACAGTGCTTCACAATGACGAGGCCCTCTATGATACCCAAGATCACCTTTGGACTGAATAGAATGTAATTCAAATATTTGATCCTCACTCATCTTATGACTGACCATTATTAGTGAAAGCAGTTATGAAGTGGGGATGGGGCAGGGAATACGCGTCCCATTGATGGTAAGGGAGTACTCCACAGTGCGGCCTTCTTCATTATGCATCACATCTAATGTGTTATGGAAAAAAATATTAGGTCTACCGGAAAGTTCTGTCCGCTCCGGTTACAATCAGTTTCAACAAGCATTCAGCTCAACAAACCATTTCCGACCCTATTCGGAAACTAGGGTTTGTGTGGAAGTATTCGAGATGTTAAGTGAGAAGAATTTGAATGATCGAATCATCATATGCACATCTCTGCTTGCACGCAACAAAATCGAACCCTTCTTGGACCGGATCAACTGTTGATGAAAAGGGATTACCTATGAAAACATCATAAGAAAAAGGGCATATTGTGAACCCGGAAAACCTGCCCCCTCTACCTCTAAACCGAAGTTGAGTCTGAACAAGAGAATGTTGTGTATAGGGTGGGACATTCGAGGACCAATACATTTTGAGCTGTTGAAACCAAACGAAAGGCTAAATTCGGAGAGGTTCTGTCAGCAATTGGATAAATTTAAAAACAGCACTCCAAGAAAAGAGGCCGGTGATGTTCAATAGGAAGAACATCATACTGCTTCATGACAATGCCAAGCCACATGCTGCTTTGGGGACTCGTCAGAAAGTCGCAGAGCTAGGCTGGGAAATTCTGTCGCATCCACCACACTCCCCGGACCTAGCACCATCTGATTATCACTTGTTTCTGTCCTTACAAAATTTCTTGCAGGGCAAACAATTCAAGAACGAAGAAGATATCAGACAAGCACTGGTTAAATTTTTGGCCTCTAGCGATAAGACATTTTTTAAAAATGGGATATACAAATTGCCATCACGCTGGCAAGAAGTCATAAATAATGATTTATATTATTCAATAAAGTTTATCCAAAGTATGAAAAAATGTATTCCTTTGTTTCATTCTAAAACGGACAGAACTTGCCGGTAGACCTATTATAACTCAGGTGTCGTCACTTGACACTAGTTTAAAATTCTGCAATTGAAGATAGTGAATGATTCTTTAAACAGAAATAAGCAGACATTAACCTAATCTACTCATTTAAGAATGTTATTCTTTGTATAAAATAGCCATTTCTGTCTGCATATTTGAGCCTCAGTTCTTGGCACAAGTACGAGCCTCTTTCCTTTCGAAAGATCTCACAACAGCCCCAAGTGAACAGATCAAGTTTAAAAGAAAGCTTATGATATGAGACATAATTATTCAGGAAAGTCGCGAGCTCCTAAGCTGACGCCGATGGAAGCATAATGTGCTTCGAATTTTCGTAGTTATTTCAATTTTGTTGGTAGGGCTAGGAAGTCAATATAGGGGGACGTAAGCTCAGAAAAAGTAAGCTCCTTTGTGATTTTGGATTAAAGTACTTGTTGGTTATGACTTCAGATGGCCAAAATGGTGGTGGGTGGTGGGACTAATCCCCATCTGGTCTAATGGAACTAGACCAGATCCATAAGATCAAAGACAGCCAAAAAGTCCAAAAGCAGAAGTGGACTTTTCACAGCCTCCTCACGAGAAACCCCCAAGCACTTCAAGAAGTGTTGCGGGCAAAACGGAGCATTGTCGCACTTGGGGCATGTTGGGTATTTTCTTTCACCGTCCTCAAAGATCATACACTTCAAGTGGCCAGTACAAAGTCGAGACACAGTGTCGTCTGATGTACTCTGGAGCCCTTAAATGTTGAGGCGGCACCAGGATGTCTTTGGAAGTACCAAGGGTGAGCAGGAGGGTCAGCCCAGGTTTTAGAAGTAAGTTGCTTAGTAATGGAAGAGATCCCTGATGGTGTTAGTGCCATGCGATCTTCCGGGTTCAAAGGATTACTGGCGGCAGCCTTTGCAAGGTTGTCGGCTACTTCATTCCCAGGCAGACCAACATATGGCCAAAATAGGCAAATGAAACGGAACGTAAAAGGAATCATTAGAGAGATGGAAGGGAGTGTTAACGATTTACAGGAATTCAATGTTATTCAGTTTTTATTTATTTTATATTTAAAAATGCGATGTGTTGAAAACATATGATATGTGTAAAAAAAGTTGAGGTGGAAATTTTTTTTTTCGTTCGAGCTTTTCTAGAAATGTGTAATATTTTATCCAAAAAAAAGTTAAGGTAATGATTTTAATTAACTTTCAGGAATTTGTATTAAAATTATTATTATTCAATATCATGCACAATAACGTTTATTAAATATTTAATTAACTACTGAAAAATTTGTTAAACAGGAGCTGTGGCATAATGAGTATTCTTGGCTGTAATTTATGTAGCATTAATTTAAAAATAATTTAATCTGGATTTTTAAGAAAGCTCTCAGTAAAGGCTTTCGATGTCAGTAAATATTACTTTAAAAATGTTTGTATTGGAAAAAATACGCACCTCCTGTTATCTTTCTTATAGAAGATTCTCTGTTAAATAGGATAATAAAGTAGGCACACTTTTTTAATGATTTTTTTTATAATCTTATATAAAAACTTAAATATTTCCTTAATACAAAAATGCTTTCAGAAAATATTAAATGAAACAAAATAATTTAATGCATTTGCACGAATTAATATAAAAACGTGTATCTAATGAACGCAATTATGAGAAATTAAAACAGAGTCTCGACTTCACCAGCTGTGAGCTAGCCGAATAACTCGGCTACGCGGTTGCCCGCAGAAAAGAGATCTTCCTCGTATTTGGGCGCTCTGTGGCTGAGTGGTCTAAAGCATCACCGCTAATCGCTTGAGAGCGTAGGAGTGTGGGTTCGATTCCCACCGTGGCCCTGGGTGTTTTCTTCGTTATTCTTCTGTGGTTGTACATCTGTCTTTGTACTATTTGTCCTATTATCGACGAAGACTTACAAGCGGATCTCAAGAATCAAGCATACAAGTCTGAATATATGTTATGTAATAAAATAAATAAATAAATAAATCCTCGTATTTCTAAGGTAGCGGGCTCATTACCTGTATCTACTGAAGATTACCGAATGAGTTAATTTGTGCGTTAAACCTTGGGAGCGCCACGATGATCTGATTGGTTGAGCCGTCATTATCGGACAGTAAGTTCGAACCCCGGCTTAACAGAAGTGATATAGTCGCCTTTAATGAACCGTCGTGTGAGTGACTGTCACACTTTAAATAAAGCCATGGTCGCAATGTCTTCCAAATGAAATGATATTCCTGGGTGTGACTGGCTGATTAATGCTCCAGTCTTCAGGTCAATAGTTTGTCGACTCAACTCCCATCTCGACACATATGTTTGTAGTGTTTCTGAATCCTCCTTAAACCATAGGTTTTGGTCTAATTAACCCTCTTATACAAAAAAATGACCACAGTGCCACAAACAAAATAAACACTGCGATAAGCAAAATAAATAATATAAATAGTGTATAGTAAAATAAATAGTATAAATCTTAAGAGAAAAAATTTTCTCTTTCATGCTTAGAAAGTTGTGTCTTCAATACTTCATAAGTTAAAATATTTGTCTGAAAAAAAATTAAAACGATAAAAGTTATAATTTTGACATAAGATTAAAATATGGAACACAGAAAGTGGTTCCTTAAGCGTTTCACACCTGCAGTTAATATGAAAAGCATGGACATAAAGATAAGGATACACGAAAAAGACTAGATCTAGAAAAAGGACACAGATTTTTTTCTAAACTTCATTAAAAAATCGTGAATTTATTCTTGAATATAAAACTTTTTTTATTATTAAGTGAAGTGTACTTCAAAAAGAGCTTATCAAGAAGCTCACCATGGCCTAGTGGTTAGAAACCGCTTTTCAGATCAAAGGGTTCGATTCCAGCGACTACTGAACGATGCATTTTCGAGGGAAGGCAGGTGTTATTCTTCTGCCTGCAATTCTTTTCAGATGACTGCTCAACAGTTTTACAAGTTTCCTCCCTTGCGACACAGGAATAGCCCATGAAAAGTCCTCATTTAAGGCAATTTATCCGTTAGTAGTTCTGCTCTTTACTGGATAACATCCCGCTGCCTAGTGATGAGACTTCGAATCAAAAGGTTTTGGATTTGATTCCAGCCACTGTTTATTGTGTTTCACATTTGTCGAGGTAGGGTGCTTGGAAGATTTTTGGATACTTTTCCGTTTCGCCGGCGCAAATCTCGCCCAGCGAAAATTAAGTCGCCAATTGGCGACAACACACAGTATACACATAAAATTTTTTAAATAATGTTTTACATAATAATTTTTAAATTTATATATTTAATTGTTGTTCTTGTATTCACGCTATGCGTGTAATGATGGGTGCCAGAGCCTCAATTTATTTACTTATTATATTAGATTACAATTTATCGGGTGAAGCATACTTCAAAATCTTATTTTTTTTAAATATTTTTTTATGTGAATTTGTTACGATTATTATTTTTTAAGGTTTATTTTCAAAATTCGATTTTTTCTAGAGAGATTTTATGAAATTATTAAATTTGTATATATAGCAACATAGCATAAAATAATAAAATGGAAAAAAAAAAAAAAAAAAACAGTCGAAATAAAGTTGCTGACAGTAAAAGGCCGTCACATGTTTTGGAAACGTAGCAGTAAAAGGTTACCAGCGGAGATATTCCCTCTAGCGCCGGTTGTATCATTTTTGGCGACTTTATTGCTTGCGCCGGCGAAACGAAAAAGTACCGATTTTTGACTTCTTTCCAACACACTTCAGCACTCCCTACTATTTATGAGAATACTTCCCTGAAAGTAGATGCTTAAGGAAACTTGACAACAATCTTTAAGCTGTTAGGCTATTTACTATAAGTTGTCAAAAAAATTCGTAAAAAAAGAAATTCCACCCAGATACTGATTTTTACATGGACAAGTAGGTCATCGCTCAAGCTCCTATTGATTACAGGTTCCACATACCAGTTATATAATGATTTATTAGCATAAAGTGGTTGTTTCTTTCATTCTAGTTGAGATAATGGCTACATCACTTTATTGATATTCTAATGGGTTTGAAATATACAGGACGTCAGATAATCTTTCGTCTACGTCACACATAATTAAAGCACAGATGCCGTATAACCCGTGACTCCAAATTCTGAATTTTTCTTGGCGATGAAAAATTTTGCTAAGATGACGTATCGTGACGTGCATGATGACGTAAATACTAGGGTTACCAAAATAGAATTTTCTGCATAATTATTATAGGTCTCTATATGTATGACGTAATAAAAAAGAGGTTGCCAGATACATAAGAAAATCCACCATAAAGTCGCCAATCGCAGAATTTGGCATCTTGGATTATACGGCGCCTGTGCTATAATTAATTACGAGATCGTATTGAGATGGCATCGTAAATCCGATTTGTCGACGAATTTACTGCCTGCTATCAAATCGCATTCTTCGAGCGGCAACAAACAAGGCGAAGCTCGCCATCGAATGTCTGAGAATAGCGTCAAAGTTCATTTTGTTGATAAAATGAGTTTTTACATAAGGAGTAAAGCATCGGTGTGAGAAGTGTTTTCCATTAATTCAAGCCGTTGATTAACGTTGACAATAAAACAGAAAAAAAAAATCAAAATGAAAGACACAAAACAAAATATCCACTTTATAATTAGTTTGAATCGGCAAGGGTGATTTAAATTTTGAAAAATTTCATTAAATAATCGAATTCTAAATTAATAATTGCAATATTTGTTATGTTAGGTGACGACAAAAAACTGGGTTAAAATTTACTGTACGGTCACCCTTAGCGAAATTTTCAAAAAGTCGCTAAGGCCGTATGACGTCATACTTATGTCGAATTTCCGATCGAGAAAAACGGCGGGAGGAAAAATGGCTGAAATAGTGACAAATATTTCATACATTATTGGTATCTATCAATATACTCAAGTAATTTTACAAAATTAACAAAAAACGCAAATTTATAGATTTCAAACATCAACGGTAAAATAATAAAGTTGATATGTTAAATTATCCATACAATTCTTTTGATTAAAACAAAACTATTTCGAATAAATATTTTGATTTCGATAAAATATTTTGATTCACAAAAATATTTCGAAAAGAACGAGGGAGCTGAAAAAAAGAAGTTACTTCGGAAACGAATGCGAATAAGGAAAATATGGGAACTTCGAAAAAGTAAATATCAGTTTTAAGAAAATCAGAATATGTATTCTAACGAAAATGCCAGAAGAATCCGAACACAAATAACAATGAAAAATAAAGCAACATTCGGAAAAGAATAATTATAAATTATTAAGTACAAATTAAACTGTTAAATAGAATATCTTTAAGAAATTAAATACAGAAACAATAATTTTAAAAATGTATATACAAATTATATAGTATATTATAGTAATAATATAAATTATAAGAAAGTCATATACATAAACTAAAAAAGAATGTATCGACACAATTTTAAACAGTAACTTTAAATTCAATTTAAATTTTTAAATTAATAAAAAAGAGCAATACAACCTGGAATTTAATTATCCAAACTGTCAAGCAAATTGTAAAACACACTAAAAAATCTTACGAAGTCAACTCCCAAAAATTTCTAGTAAAATGCTGCAATGGAACAAAATGTTTTAAATTTCATCGTGATGACATAAGCAGTAGAGTTGTTAAAACTGAATTTTCACCTTAATTCTTATTGGTCTTCATCTATATGACGAGCATCTCGCGAGAATCACATGAGACAAAAATAAGGCTCTGTTCGCAAAATTTGGCTTCAAAAAAAAAAAAAAAAAAAAAAAAAAAAACGCGCCAAGTGTGACCGTACAGTAAAACTGAACCAAATACTGTTTTGGAGCTATATGTTCATAGGCTTATAGCTCGCATTGAGTAAAACTAAATTTTTATTTGGAAAAAAAAAAAATCGCAATATTTGAAAACAATCTCTTTTAAATCTTAAGGCTAATGCCTTGCTTATACCAACATTAAAATGTCTTTTTTAGGATTTAAATTATATATTGTTTGATTCTAATAGCCCCTATTATATTAGAGTTACCGATATTTCAGTTTGCGCAATTCCCTTAGACTTAACATTACGTAACGTCACAGTTCAATGAATGCTTGAGATTTCTTTCAAGTTTGCAATAAGAAAATAACTTTTTTATTAGAGTTAATAATAGATCGCTTTACTGGATATAATTTTTTAAAATTGCCATATTTTAACTAGTAGATTCCAGATTCCATGATAAATTCTTATTTGGGAATTTCGCTTATAGCCAAGCTTTTAAAATGCTAATTAATTATATTAAATGGATTTTCTTTGTTTTGTTTGAATCAATTTCACTCTCAAATTTTTATACTTTTCTTGTCATTTTTGTAAAAATATTTTGTTTAAATATATCAACGTATTAAAAGTTTTCCTTTTCTGTAACCTTCACAATTTATTAAGAAAATAAATCAATTTCTTCAATATATTTACTAAATTTCTTATCATCTTTATTATAATTTTTTGGAAATGTAAACATATCCCTTAGTTAACATTTTATAATTGACTTTGCCAACTATATTACGTTTTCTACTTCCTTTAGAATTATTACATACAGGCGATGTATAAAATAATGCTAAAGCAGTAGGCAGGCGATGAAATAATGTCATGGCATTTACAAAATGAATCTCCTATGAAAGTACTTAAACTTTAAAAAGATAGAGACTTTCTAAATTCACTCTTTCAAAGGGTCAGAAATTTAATTTCTGTTCTTGAGTCTCTAATATATGAATCACTATATAGATATTTTTCGTATAATTTTCAGCATTCAATTGAAAAAAAGCATTTTTTTTCGAAATGGATTGCGATTTTACAGCATGATAAACAGCATTGTCTTTTAAATAGTTTTTCCAATTATGGCTGCAGTTGTACTCATTTTAAGGTACTGGTGACATTAAGCCCGATCGTGTAGCCGGATGGTTAGCGTTCTTGACTTCAGTTCGTCGGTTTGAATCCCACCTTTGGGTATTTGTAGTATCTGGAAATCTACTTTTAACCGTAGGTCCCTGTCTAATTAGCTCTCGTGTGTAAAAAAAATGACCATTGAGTGACAAACGAACGACACCAAATTTGGGGTATCTGAATGATTTAAAACTTTTCCAAATATTTGTCTGCAAAATTTTATATGTGTGGCTTTCAAAATTAAAGTACGAAATTATATATATATATATATATATATATATATATAGCAACCCGGGGAATTGTCATAAATATATTTCCAGAAAGTAATGCATTAACAAGTAACTCATAACCAAGTGATGTTGTATCTCATAAACAAGTAACGTAGCGACTGTTATGCATTTCTTCAAATTTTGTAGCAATATCTGAATTATTGAATCTTTCGTTCCTAGAAATCCTTCTTCGTCTTAAGTCTTTCTTTCTTTATTTATTTATTACTTAACATATATTCAGACTTGTATGCTTGATTCTTGAGATCCGCTTGTAAGTCTTCGTCGATAATAGGACAAATAGCACAATGACAGATGTACAACCACAGAAGATAACGAAGAAAACACCCAGGGCCACGGTGGGAAACGAACCCACACTCCTACGCTCTCAAGAGATTAGCGGAGTGATGCTTTGACCACTCAGCCACGGAGCGCCCTAAAAAGTCTTTCTTCTGCAGTTTACCTTCGAGTTTAAACTGAATTTATTGTTGTCAACAGATTATGAGCAATTTATTGAAAGAAGCTTTCCGTTCATCACAATGTCTTCAAATTTTGTATTGTCAAACGATAATATATGGTTTCTTTTGGTTCGAAATAATAATGATGTAATTGGTTAGAGAAACGTTGTTATTCAGTTAAATTAGAATAGAACGATTTAAAATAGAACGATTTTAGTTTAATAGTATTTCCATAAAATTTCCTCGTTTATGATATATATATTTTTCTATAACTAAACATTTTTATTATTTAAAATTCTCTGAATATATATTATTATTTAAAGGCTCTCAAATTTTATGTGACGAAAATTTTGTAGAATTTAATTAAAGACTGGATATTTTGAATCAAGTTCTTCCGTTATAAGTACATAAAATACTTAAGGACATCATTAGGCTTAGAATAATCAAGTAAGCAAACAGTAACAGTTATATAGTTCCAAGTTCTAAAATGTTTTATTATGCTTTGTGAATGTGATTTTTTTTGCGAGAAAAATAATTTTATAGCTTTACTAAAAGAGTTGATTAATTTTATATAAATTATAAAATTTCTGTTCCTCTTTTATGAAAGCTATAATCGGAAAATTATAATTCTAAATTATTTTGAAATTAATAAAATTGTGAGGGAGAATATATGAAAACTTTTTATTGTCTTAATTGATTTTCCAAACAGAAATTTGAATTATATAAATCTCATAACCACATCACTTATCATAAAATATTAAAGAATCAATATGAAGTGAAACTGGTATTATTTTTTAATTGCAATTTTTTAATAACAAATTATGCGAGAACCATGCAGGAAGTAGACTTCCAAATGTTAAAAGCATATCTATCGAAACAAAAATAACTGTGTTTTATATAAGAAGTTTACCTAACATTATTAATCTAATAAGTTCATACATTTGATTATTTTGAAGACTTAATTGATTGATTGATTTAATTATTTCTCGAGCTTCAGAATTCTCATGTTATACTCTTTTCTGCCGCTTATTCTTTTTACAAAGTAGACACTGCGTTTACCAGTTCCTCGCTTTCGAAAACATTCATAGTCCAGTCGGTTTGTCAGTCAACAGTCTGTTTTTGAACAACAGAAATAAATAGACCGGAATTGATTTAATTAGTCTAGGACTCGTCTACTTACTGGTGATATAGCCTGATCTAGATTGTCACAAATTTCCCTTCAGAGACATTTAATTTGGAAAAGCAATACGAGGGTGGATAAAGGATTGGAAGAAGACTGACTTTTCTGCTCATCGCCAATTTTGTTGAATACAGGTTAGAATTTCTTGTTGTTCTCAGATGTATGTCGATTGCTGTGAATTCCTGGCCTATTGAATTGGAGAGAGGACACGAAAAAGCTCACAAATTAAACAAGGGAAAATGTTTAAAATTAGAAGAAATTATGCATGAGAAATGAAAGAAACTACACATTTCTCTGCATGTATTAAACAGAATTTTTCGCTATAAATATTGCAATTTACCATCTATAACAACTAAGTGAACTTTAGTTTCTGGATGACTTCACTGTTTATTCGCTACTTCTGGATGATGTACTTTTGTGTACTACAAAAGTGCGTGCAATATATTTAGCTTCATGTATTTGGCGACATAATGCAAGAGCAAAAGAAAAATGTAAATATTTAATGTTGCATACCATTAAAATATTGGCTAATTGTAATAAAAGAATATGAAACAACTATTTAATAATATAATACTGCATGAATAAGTGGCTGTGGTAATCTGGAGGCGAAAGTCTTCGCTTTCACATTTGAAAGTCAACGAGTTCAATACCTTACCCAAGCTAAAGGCTTCGTGCTGAGATTGCATCCACGTTAAATCATTCTCGGATTTAATGTGTTCCGCTGGTGTGCAAGTTTGGAGAAGAGAGTATAAGTTCTTATAAAACTCGATGGTTGTTCTAGACGTCTTGAAATCAGTTAGTTACTAGCAAACAGGAACGAAATAGAATTGACCCAATGTCATCATGTCCAAAGAAAAATAGTAAGATTTATTACATTGTTTCCAGCAACCCATTTCTTTAGATTCACAGTAAAAAAATAAAATTGAAAGAACTAAAATGTAGTAAATTTTATACAACGTCGCATGCATTACTTTACAATATTATTAACAGCGCATGACAATAAAGAAAAACTTATAGAAAAACTATTTTATATTGTTTTTTCTCTTGTTGAGAAACTAATTTTGTGAGATAAGTTTCGATATTCTGGTGACTATCAAATGTTATTCTTCATTTAGAAGGAATTATGTTCAATTCACGATTCAAATGGTATCGAACATAACTCCTAAGAAGATTATGTATACAAATCCTATGCATGTTAAATTTATGTAAGATATTCTATTCCTGCGAATTAAGTCAATAGAGAGCGTCTTTCGTTTGGATCAGAGCACCACGAAGGTGAAAGTACGACTTTGCTCTTTTTAAGGTGCCTCGTCATTTTGAACCACGGTCAGGGGACAAGGCCACACCTGAGCTGGCACCCTCCTCTCCCCATCCACGCCACACCAGCGGAAGGACTTTGGACGTCACATATTAACGTGGACACGTCCCCAACTCACGGAGCTCCAGCAACCCAGTGAAGGAGAGTACTCCGTGGTCACCCTCCCAACCACTGCCCGCGGCAAATGATGCTTCACTTTGCTGAGCTTACGAGAAGCGGCATGAAGCTACTGAGCCACTGGAGCTCTATTTTATTCCATCGCAAGTTAAGTAAAATACTTTTAGGAGAAGAGTGCCAACTCAACCTTATCACTTGCTGATAGATCAAAATGACGAAAGGACTTGTGTTGTAGAAATATGTAGCCGAAAACAAATCAGCTCTTCATTATCTTTTGCTTTCACGTCAGACTTTGTTGAGCTTCGGCGGTAAACAAGTCTTCAGCACTACCATTAAGAAATCTAGAAAAGTATGTAATTCACTTTTTGATTCATTGTTATTTAAAAATGCATTAAAGTAATTATCTTTTCGATGTTGTTGCTGCAGCCCCTGAGTTACCAGTTCGATAGAAGGCTTCTAAGCAGAAGATTGCCAATTCTTGCCAAGAGGTATTACTTCACTTGGAGGACTTAAGTGAGCACGATGGATCTTCGGTTGAGCCGGCATTCGATAATGAGAACGAAGCCACCGTTGTTTGGGGTGGGTGTTGAAGGAAATTGTTCATTTTAATAAAGTTCGTGTGGCAGTGTTGAGAAAGAAATAAAAAGGTTTTCCTTAGGTACCCTCACGCATGAGAAACAGTTCATGCCTCAGTTTGCGGTATTCAACGGGTGGAAATAATTTATCGATATTAATTTGTTAGCTGAAAAATAGACATTTTTTGTGAAATATTACTATTTGTAGTCGAATTCTCTGTACACCAACTTTCGGAGAAGAACAATTCCTACTGAAGGAAGTTTTCATTTTGCACAAAATAAGAAATCTTAATAACATAAAACATTTTAACTTTTGATACCATTAGTTTTGCGGACTTACATTTCCTAAATAGTGGTCTATATTCATGAAATATGAATGAGGGTATCGGGAACATATTGCCAAGCAACTACTGAAGAAAGTTGTTCGTGCGGAAAATAATACCACAGTGTCCATCACAGTTTTCAATAGTGACTGGACTCGAATACGTGACCTGCCAGAAAGCGAAGAAATCTTGGCAGGCCCACTATCAAGAATTCGAAAAATTAGACAGGGCTTTCCATAGATAACGAGCTTGTAAGAGAACTTCCAAGCAGGCATCCTGACTAACCATCAGTTCTTTAAGGGATTTTTCTTTCGAGGCTCTCTGTTCAACAACTAGATCTACATACATTGTATTCTTTTTTACTTTACAAAATATCTTTCCTTTTAAATATATCAAATTTGTCCCCAATCTATAGAACTGGAAGCCTTGCAATTAATTGTGAGTGTATAACATGTTACAAGGAACAGCGATTATTGCTTATATATATGTATTTTTTAGCTCGAGAGTCCATATAATAATTCCTATGATTATGAATAAATAATATTTACGGTTGCAGTTTTCCACAGATTTAATTTACTACCAAGGCATTTCATCAATCATGGTATTTTTGTCAATCGGCAACATTTGCTATCTCGCTTGCTTTGAAAAAGTGCAGATTCAAAGAAAATTACCCAAGAACGTTAAATGCACTTAAAATTCACGCTCTTTTTATGCGGACGAGGTTGCCTGGAGATTGCTATTCCGACTGAACCTTTCGTGTTCGCTAAAGATGACTGGAACAAGTTAAATGCAATGTCCTCCAAGTAAAATAACAGAGGTCATGTATTAAAGGATCTTTTGCTTGGTTCTTACTTCTGAATCACGAAAACTCGCATCCGGCTGCTTCCATGGGGAAGTTTTCTGGATAAAAACAATTTGAATCACACAGGAACAATCATAATTTATGTAGAGTTCATTACTATAAATCATAATTCTTAGTGTTTTAAATCTCCCTATTAGAGGAAATAGAGGTTTAAAAACGATAGCAAACTCATAGGATAGGAAATTCATTTTGATATTGGATGTACTTTAATCGTGAGCAATGATTTCGAATCCATATCGCAAAAATATTAAAATGGTTGACTCCACAAACTAAACAACTTAAAAATAAAAAGAAGGCTTTTTACTTCTTAAAAATCGTCTGGATCTTCTGGAAAAATCGTCTATTTTATTACATTATTGTATAGTGATCTAGTTTTCTTTTTTTTAGTTTGTATGAAAACTATTTTACATTAATACAATAAGTAATATTAATTTGAAGAATTAAAATTTTAACAACCTAGAAGAGGGGGTAGACTATTTTATTACTTTTTAGATGAAAAAAAGTGAACATTCTTATAATATTTTACGCCAAAGTGAAAGTCAATATAATTTGTGCGATATTGAATTATGTTCCTTAGAGACGGAAGAGAAAATGTTTTTCTACCCACAAACCCGTTTTTCATTTCTACCAATGAATTTAGCCGGCCTTGGAGATAAATTACGGTAATTTGACCGGTGCCATGACGCGATCGAATTTCTTTCACAGACATGTGCCAGAAGTTTCAATTCATTTTCCTATACAAGATAGCAGGTTATTCTACAATAATAGAGAAGAACAATTTTTCCATGCAATAACAAAATGTAAATCTCAGATGAAGCTGAATTGTATCTGATAAAAAAAATATAAAATCATCAGATATCGTCTGCAAACACGGAGTTACTCTACAATTTTATTATTGGCAACATTACTCTCAGAAAAGGTATTAAGGAAGTGTAAGCGAAATTTATTAATATCTATATACATTATTATTTATTTTAATTTAAATGCATAATTTATGTTATTTAATTTAATTCTAGTTTTATTTTGAATTTTTTAAAAATATTTTCTTAAAATTTTTTTTTTCAAAAATTAAGAGGAAAAATATTTTAATATTTATAAGAAATAAGTTAATTTTTTACTTTCACATGCATATAATTTCAGATGTTACTTAAAATTATTTGTATGGTTTCAGATGTGTTATAATTGTTTACATTAAAGTACATATTATGTATGAATATATGCATTACTTATTTTTCAAAGATTCGGCACTTTGAAATATTTTATTTGTGTGATCAGTTTCTTGAGAAATCTGCGCACGTCTATTTCAATGAAATTTTTAAGATTTTTTCGTTTTTGGAAAATGGAACAAATGCTAAAATTTTATTTTAGTGCTGGTATTAAAAATTCGAATATATAAATAGAAAATTTTTTTAATTTGATGATAAAATCAAGAAAAGTTCAATGTCAAAATATAATTTATTCTTAATTAGGAAATTATAGTGGAAAGCAATTACTGTCAATTTGATTTTATATAACACTTATATTTTAATTATTTAACTCTATATTAATTATCAATTGATTGTTGAACAAATAAATATCACATATGATATATTAATTGATGCTCTTGTTCTAGAATATTTATCAAACATTTATCAGTTAGAAACGAAATGAAATAAAAGTAATTTTTATTTACATACGAAAATGTTTACTTTTTTCAACGCTAAAATATTACTAAGCATCAGTAGCTTGACGAAAAATATGGAGATCTACATATCTCCATATTAAAAACTATTATTATTCTTAAAATATATTATGAAATAAAATTTTTTGGATGCCTTTTTCTATTGCTTAAGTTAGTGTATATTTTAAAGAAATTTTTTTTATTCTGAGAAAATTTTGTTATTAAATTCTTCATTTTCATGAAAAATATATATTAAGAAAATATTCCAAATGCTTAAAACCAAAAATAGTTTTTTTTCCCTGCAATTGTGTATTTCTCCTACTCTTTTTATATTCTATTTGGTCAAATTAGTTTCTAGTAGGATATACATATATATAAATATAAAATGCAAGATTACATATATTGAACTGGATTAGATATAGATTATAAGAAGCTTGAAATGCCGATAGTGTTTACATTTAGTCGCTAATTAATGTATTTATTTGGCTTACATATAGTATATGGTGAGGTTCTTGCAGATTTGGACATGGTTTTAATTTGATTATTATAAATTAAATGTATTTTGGCAACATTGGATTTTGACTTATATATTTTAGATTAAATTCTACTTTTATTCTGGCTTGATATTGTGGTTTGAACTTTTGGTATGGGTTTGGGGTGTACTGGCTTCTTTTTAAGACTATGTCTTGGGCCATTGCAGAATAGCCATAATTTGTGCCAATGTTGTCAACACCCCCTGACGAAGCTGGCCATGTTGGTACCTCATTCCATTATATATCTATCTTTATTTGATATTTTCCTTGAAATTTTTCCAAGTATTTTCAATGTAGTATTTTTTTTGGAATTTTTCCAAGTATTTGTCAATGTATTGTTTTCCATTTAGTATTTTCAATGTATTATTCTCCATTTGGTATTTTCATTGTATTTTATAAAATATACTATTAACTATATATATATATACATACATACATACATAATTTCTAAAAATTAAGAATGCTAGAGAGAGTTAGAAGATCAAAAAAGACTTCAATTCGTTATCGAAAGCAAGGCGCTTTCATCTAATCTGGAGATATTAAGCAAAACTGGAAGCGTGGAAACCTAGTTTTTAATATGTTTTGTTTTGTTTACATTTTTTTACCGGTAAAATGTTAAATAATGATAAAGCTATGTGTGTATCACAATTTTATTTCAATTTGTTTTATTATTAATTCAAGTAAAATTACTTTAGCATACTATACTTACATTCCTTGTATTTTGACAGTATATGAATTAAATGAATTATTTTTAATAATATTTTTATATTGAGATATAATTCTTGTTATTAACATTCAGCGCAAATATTTTTTGTGAAGAGATTTTGTTTTGTTTTCAAGTTTTTGTTTTATCATAAATATAATGCACTGAAGTATTGAAACACCAATACATTATGTACATGAATCCATAAAATATATTTTTCGGCTTCTAGCACAACGGTCATTTTTTTCACGCAGTAGCTAATTAGATGCATTAACAAGCAACGTTAAAACGCATTAAAAACAAATATTTTTGTATATAATTAAAATTCGAATATATATGAAATGACATAAAAAATCGATGTGTATATAATTATAAAATTTTAAATAAATTAAATAAAATGAAAGAAATTTATTGCTCTTAGAAAGGCAAATGGGTTTCTGTGGAGTGGTTTCCCCAACAAATCAGATGAAGTTAACAGATTAAGTGCAAAATACATATAGGAGCACGAATCGCTCTATTTCGAAAATAAATCGAGAATTCTTGACGTGCAAAGTCAAGAGATTATCAAGAATATAAAATTCCATGCAAATTTTAATTGTAACGTAGTAATCGACTGCACCCTTAAGTTCAAAACCAGCAGTGTCCGCACATATTGTCAACAGATGTTAAATAGTATGTAATTATAATCATTGAAAATCGCACGTCAAATGTGTTCAGGTCCAGCAGAATTAGTCAAAAATAGAATAGGGCAGCAGAAAGCAAATTCAGCTAAAATTTCAGCATCGACACTTGAGCATTAGTGGGTTTATGATAACGTAAATCAAAACTTAGATGATTGAAAACACGCTTCTGGTGAAAGGAATTCCGATTGAAGTTGTTGGATAGAGAGAAAAGGTTTTGGTTTTAAGTTGTCAACAAGGGACTGTGGATCCTGATGATATCTCAATGATGGTTAGGTTGCTTTTATATGGCATGAACTGGATTTTCTTTTCAAACTGATCCAATGTTTGTTTTAAAATGTTTTGGACATCATTTGTAGTCATTAATTGAATTCCATGTACATGAACAATGCTATACTTTTCTGACAGGGCACACAATGCTATATCTCCACCCCAGAATCATTTACGATTTATGCGTCAGAGATTTCCAGGCCTCCTTAGACTACTTAAAGGTCTGTAAATATTTGAAAACCTAAAGGGACATGATTGTAATGTCAGTTTGTCGCATTAATTACACACTGAGAGAAGCTACTGTTAACAGCTTGGTTAAATTTTTCTATAGAAAACATTGCTAGTTCTTTGGCTGTTGTGGACGTGGTCATGAAAACATAATGCCCTGCATCATATTGGACGATTTTATGCTACTTTTGGTTCTTAACTGTAGTAGATGTCTAAATATAATAGGTAAATTTATGAAAAAAATAATTAATATATGATATGATTAGGATTAATGTTGGTTAATAAAAAATAATTCCAAGTATATTATCAACTCGGACTAGGGAATGGCTTAAGACTTCCAAACTTGAAAATAAAAAAAAACATATATTGATATGAAGATTCTTATTTTTAAACTCTCTTATTTTTTAACCTTTCATAATTTTATGAAAAAAATGAAGTGTGTTCATGCGAGCACATTTTGAAACAAAAATCTTAAAACTAATAAAAAGCATCTCTTGATAAATATAAAGTAGAGATGGAATCTCTCATTGTTTAAAAATGGTTGGTATCAAACTTTCGATCTTCTACTTCAAAAAGTACAATATTAGCACAAGCCCTGATGAGTTCATGTAAGAATCATTTTGTCTATAATGGATTACGAAACAGTTGAAAGTTTGTTTTTTAAACTCTATATCATTTTTTCTAAATATAGTGGTATTTTTTCATAGACGGCAATTGTATGTGATTTGTGAGAAAACCAAGAAAATTTGTGAGCATTAGGGTTGAAAGATAACATCAATATCTAGGCTCATCATACCCTAATGCAGTGATGGTGAACCCATGACCCGTGGATCAGACCCACGGGTCATAGAAACATTTTTTCTAAATAGTGACCCACGAAAGCTTTTTAACTGACTTACGGTTTATTCAGATTTCCTAATTTGTAGGGATAATTTATATTCCATTTGTATTTTTTTTCAAGCACTGCATTGGCACAAAAGCAATTTAAATGCTATCTATAACCTTCAGTTTGATCTTACAATTCTAAAGTGACACAAATGACGATAAATGTGTTTGTAGTAATTGAAGTAAGGCAAACATGCTCAGAAAATATAAAATAAAATGAACACATTTTGTTACTTAAAAAATTGAGTAACCATAGTAAATAACCATATTTAAAAGCATTTTTTTTTCTGACGAAATGCGTTTGTTAGAGATTTCCATAGCACTTGTATCGTCTCCTGTCTATTTGATGCTGCGAAGCACCCATGCGCATGGCTGTTATTCGCGATATTTATGCTCGAGCCAGAATTGATGGAATAATGTACCAGTTCTTATAGGAACGCGGAACTTAGGATTCTTAGAACCGACAGTTCGTTATTTTCTCGCTTGCGAAAAACCAGGTGAGAACTGCGCTCACTGACGAGTACGTTAACGGTTCGTTGCGTGGCCTGCGAATGAATCCAGTAAAGGTTACCCACATCTCTTCTCAGATATCCAGCCAACTTTTGGCTTGCAATCGAAAGGGCGCCTGTACCAATCACTGCTGAACTTAGTGACATCCATTTCAAACACTTAAAGTGATGTGTATTGATGCGTATGTATATTATGTATGCTGATAAAAATTTCTTCTCAAATTAATGTATTCTAAATACAAATATTTTCAACCTAGCCCTAAACTATGTCGGCGGTTAAAAAACAAGCGATACAAGTTCCAGGCGATATCAAGCAGAATGGTTTGATAAATAGGGTGTTATTGAAAGGAATATATGTGTAATTTTTAATGAAAAAGTAACTTAGATTACATATAATGAAAAAAAAAACATTTTGTAATAAAAGAAGATAGTTTTTCTCAGAGCAGTGTTTTAAAAAGTTTGTTGGTACCAAATATAACATTATAGTTGTCCAGTTACCCATTACACTGCTCATCACAGGAAACCTTTTCAGAAGCGTTTTTAGTCCTGCATTATTTTAAAGAAAAAGACTTGATTATAAAGTATATAAATAAGAGATATCTATAAGCCGCATTATAATTAAAAACCGAGTTAATGAATTAAAAAGATATTTTCCCAAATACATAACGACTTTAATTATGCAGAAATTGATTCAGATGAGAGTAATGATGTAGATGGTTATGCAGAATTAGCAGTTTTTTCAGGGTTTAAGTTTTGAAATATTATGAAAGAAGAGTTAGTAAAACAAACAACGTTGAAAGGGAGGTGTCTTGATATTTTTAAGTAATTGGATATTGCATTTAAAGAAATGGATATTGATTGCCAGAAAATAGTTTCTGTAACCACAGACATTGCACCTAGTGTGTTAGAAAAAACAATTGCACATTTATTCAGTATTTTAAGCAAAATATTTCACTTGATCTGACTGAATTTCATTTTATAATACTCCAGGAAATTTTATATGCGAAACATGGTTTAAAATATTTTCTAGTGTTACTCCTTATTCATTCAAACACTTCTTGCCATTTGCACCAAATCTTAAGAATTTTTAATCACATTAAAAATTTTTAAATGATCAAACCACACCCATTTTTACCAGTTAAGGCAACTGAATTTTAAAAATGTCCCATTTTAATAATATTCAGTTAAAAAATTTTAAACTTAATTCTGGTAGAAATGGATATTAGTGACCCAGAACTACAAGCTAGTACCAAAAAATATGAGCAAAATTCGACCCACGTCTCGAAAAGGTTCGTCCTCCCTGCCCTAATGTTATGCTCTTCAAGCTGGAAAGTCCCGAGTTGAATTTCAGCCAATATTGAACAAATGGTCCTTTCTATTCTCTTCATTCACGTTGGTCACAGTAGACGCTTGGGAGTTTTCTTCCTTTTTGAATACTTCCTAATATCCATAAAAATCCTCCAAAAAGGAAAAATGCATAGAATGTTAAAATAATTTTCAATGGCTTTAAACGGTTAGATATCCACTATCAATTACCAACCTCTCGTTCTTCAACACAAGATCGAATTTTGGACTTTTCACAACGAAGAGCGTGGTCCTACCTGTAGGTCATGCAGGACAGCCTTCTTCTGAGCTAAAATTAATAAGTTCGATCCTACCTACTATTAAAAAGCGGAGATAGAGGTGTCGTGTCTGTGTTCTGCAGGTATGTCCGTCAGAGTGTGATTTGGAATTTTTCAGGTTTTCTCCTTTGTAACAAGTGTATGCAGTTCACTATACTGCATACACTGTGAAAAAACTGAAAAATATCCCCGGAAAGCAATTTAAGGAATAGTTATTACCTCACAACAGTCTTAAACCGTTCGATTGTATTAAAATAAATTATGATGGCTTAATAGGAGAACATTTAAGGAAAATATAAGATTTAGAAAAGGAAATTTGTATGACGCATCAGAGGTTCCAAAAGCCTACCCAATCATAATCATTCTACGATACCACAACGTTTTCAATACAAAAGCAGTTACAGTGAGCAGGCTTGAAATGCAGTAAGGCTGAGCATAATTAAACTACATGAATTATTGACAAATGATTCATTTAAATTAACGAAGAATATTTTCGAAATGTGGAATTAAGATAAAACTAGTAAAATTCACCTAGTCTCGAAAATGATAAATGAGTTTTCTGCAAGAGAAGCGTTTATAAAGTTTTTTTTAATTTAATTATATCCAGTTTCTCTTGACTCTGTAAGGAACGAAACTCTTCTTTCTTTACCACTCGGCACATGGCAAAGAATGGTGGGAAACCCCCCTGGATAACCTTCAAAAGTAATTTTTCTTTAATTTGTTTCATTACGTAAATTTCACGGTTGCATTTCTTCATCCTGCGAATATCGCCTGTCATTCTTAAAACTTTGTTTCATTGTTGTCTATCTCATGAACTATTTTCGTATTTCAGTAGTTATGCTTGTCATTCTGAAAAAAAAATGCCATTATTGTCAAAGCAATGTTAGAAAACTGTTACAATAATGGCTATTTTTGGAATGATATTTTAATGATACATTTTAGTGTTCCTTATTTTTAGTTTATTTGGTTTTTATTTTAACACGTATTACTTTTTGCACAAAATTTTATTTTTGAAAGTAAAAAAAACATTACATTTTTATTATTTGACAGATTAACATAGAAAGAGTATCCTAATTTGATTTTTTATCACATATATTTGTAAATTCGCTTAAAAGACTTGTGAGTGCTTCACTTCAAAATTCTTTCAGTTTATTGCTCTTCAGGTTATTTATTTATGCCATTCAACTCGCTATGCACCATGATCCATTCACGAGCTCTATGTCTGAGTTTGCGCTCCCTGGTTGCTAAATCATTCCTAATCTGGTTCCCAATCCAATTGTTCATGGCCTCGATTCTCACCCAGAGCGTGGATGCTTTTGACGGCCGCCTTAGATTGTTGTACGGCATTATAATTGGGAGGTCTTTTCACCGCATTCAGCATAGTTTCCCTAGTCACAAGGGAAAAATTCAAAGCATCCTGGACAGAAGCGCCATATTTATCTCTCGTCGGTGGATGGAATCGAACCTAAGACCTTTCGCTCTGAAAGGCATCGCGAATGTTTGTAATTGCATCAAATCCAGTTCAAACTGTAGATCATGGTCGAATGAACTATCATGGGCAAAAAGTGGAGTAGAGTGACGTATAAACAAAATGCAGGGAATGTTGGAATCTACGAATGTTCATTCGCTTATGTCGGGTGTTGAACTTTCTCGACGTCTAAGGAAGCTGATCTTATTTGGCTTTGTTTAAGCCCATTAACAATCAAAAATTAAACTCTGATTATTTGTTCTTCTCAAACAACAATTCCAAAAATTTTCATTTTTTTTTCTTATAAATATAAATAACTTTCATTTTCAAAAAATTTATATTAAATTTTATGTTATATTCCATTTAAAATTTACATTAACTTTTATATTATATTCAATTTTCTTCCTTTCTGAATTCAAATATTTTCGATGGCTTCATACTTTGTGTATTTTTTATTTATAATTCTTCCCCCCAATCGTGATTATTGACTGTTTGCTAAATATACAATATTAACGAGTTAAAATACCACTATAGCAGAGAATTAACTATAATCCTATGCTCATTTTTTCTCTTGTTTAAAAAGCCCTAAAACGAAAAAAGAATTCAGCGTATATTATGAGTAAAAGCTCACATTTTGACAATGAGTTCACAAATATTTAAAAATTCCCAGTATTGAATTCATGAGTTGTTTTTTTCCCCCCTAAATTTGTTAAACTGTGGTAAACCAGATTACTTCTAAAATTGCTTGTATGTATACAATTATTTTGAATCTTGGAAAAAAAATCCCCATTGTTTTCGAATAAGACCCTAACTTCGAAGTTGAAGGTTCAATAAACAACGCTGACCAATGGGAAGTGCACATATGGGTACTTGAGAGGTTGCTATATGTAAATACAATGTACGAAGTCTATGAAGGGATCTATGGATGGCTTTATGGTAATTATTCGCTGTCCGAATGTTCATCATTCTCTGTTGAGCTGCTGAAATACCAATGAGTTCCGCTGAGTTTCATGAACATGTTGAGAAAGAATCTAATTAGAAAAACTAATAACGCGTATATTTCTTATCTGTTATTTCTATTGTTTGCATCTCGCAAGATATGCTTAAAAAGTAACGTCTTTATTATGCACCATGAGAACACACGTTTTCTTTGTTACTCGGGCCCAACTCTTTCACCTAAATGCTTATAAAAGTTACTAGAAGCGGTTATGACGTAATGCTTCACCAAAATAGAAAAAAAAGTCTCTGTAACTGTAATCAAATCTTGTCACTGATTGTTACTGAATATTTTTTGTCTTATTACATTGTTTGACAAATGTTCGATGAATAACAGGATAGATGCGATCGCTTCACAGAATAATGGTGTGCATTCTTTTTCCTTTCTTCGCTAAAATCTATTGCAATACTGAGAAGAAATAGAAAGCTCCAAGGTTATAAATGTTTCAGAGAATTACGACGTGCTTTACTTTTTTTTTTTATCCCAACTGTTGATAGTAACATACCAACGAAAAATAATTTATGAATTAATCACAGATTAAATGGCTTTCAATTTGTTTTTAGGCAGTACGTATATTTTATTTGATTTCATAGGAAATAACAGTCTTATTGTTTTATAATAATTTAAATTTAATATAGATAATTATTTTTTTTTATTTTGACAAAAATAAAAATTATAATTTTAAAAGTCTTTTTGTTTGCATAATATTTTTATCTCTCGTAAATTTTGTTTTTGATAAATTGATTAATAACTGAATATTTTTCTAACCTACCTCTTACAATCAATTCATAAATCATTTTAGAACATACATTTGACACAACATAGAGGACTATTGGAAAGTGATATAAGACTCCTTTAGGTGCATTTCTTTATCTTGATGACTTTGCATAGATAGCGGAACCTGCTCCAAGAGTTCATGTAGAAATCCCTTCCCGTATTCATCAGTGGCTGGTATCAAACTTGGGCTGTTTTGTTCCAAATATTGTGATGCTACCACTACGCCAAGTTAAGCACTTTTAAAAATATGCTTTGACACATTATAGTGGAAAGATTAACTGCTGATAGCCGATATAAAGAATTAGTAATTCCGTCATAATGATATTACAATGGATCCTATTCATTTGTCTCCAAAGAGGACACCTGAAAAATCCCAAGCAACCACTTCGACATCAAAGCCTATGGAATAGAGATACTTGTCCGTTCAACAGTGCTTGATTCGTTGTTCAACAATACTTGATTCGTTCAACAGTGACTGAAATCGACCTTTCACTCCGATGAGAGTGCTTCTATTCCATGAGCTTTTTCTCAAAACTATACATCATTTCAAGAAATTTGAAGAAAGATTATATTATTTCTTTGCCAGCTCTTTTTTCAGTCTTCATGGGTCGCTTTCTTCAAGATTCCATGGACAAGCAATGCGGATTACTGAAAACTATAGTAAGATCTTAAGTTTAATATCGTATAATAAACGATATCTTAAAAAAAAAGCACGGAAAGACATCTAACTGCTTCTGATAATCGAAACAGAGTCAACCGTATATGTATTTATATACACACACACACACACACACACACACACACACACACACACACACACACACACACACACACACACACACACACACACACACACACACACACACACACATCACTATATATATATATCTTAAGATCTTAAGTTTAATATCGTAGGATAAACGATATTTTAAAAAAACGCACGGAAAGACATAGTGGTGGCCAAAATTGTAGAAACTTTTGGAAATTTTTATGTTTTTGAACTTTGTATGCTTATAGAAAGCGTTACGTTTCACAATGTGCAAAACTTGTATACATCATTTCAAAGAGAATTTATTACTAAATTCAATACAAAACGATAATAGTTATCGATGTACATTAGATGGGGAGGATTGCAGTGAGTTAATGGAGAACCTTTTATTTTTGATTACAGCTTCACATCGACGTTTCATTGAGCTGACAAGAGTTTTAAGCTCTTTTTTCGTTATTACCTGATGCCAGGAAACAATTATAGCCTCAATTAGTTCCCTTTTATTTGATGGGCTCCTCATTCGGACAAGAGTTTTCAAAAGGTGCCACAAAGTTTCAATACGATTGAGGTCATGACTGTTTCCTGGCCATGACAATAATTTAATGATCTTTGTACGAAACCACTCTTTCGGTATTTTGGCCGTGTGCCAAGGAGCAGAATCCTGCTGAAAAATAAACGAAGCATTGTTGGGAAAGAGATCTCTGATGGAAGGTAGAAGTTTTGGTTCTAGAATAATGTCAATGTATTTTCTGGCATTCAGTGTCCCATCGATGACATGAAGGCGACCAGTACCATCTGCTGACATGCATGACCAAATCATAACACTAACTGGGTTCTTCACGGTTGCTTGAATGCAGTAGGATGTAGCTCTTCTCCTATTCTACGTCTTACATATTTTCGCTCATCACTACCGAATAACGATAGCTTAGTTTCATCACTTCATATAACTTGTCCAATTAATGTGTTCCTTTGCCCACTGTAGTCTTTTTTTTCGTTGCTGAAAATTAAGATAAGGCTTTTTTCGGGGAATTCTACCTCTCAGTCCAACATCTGTTAATCATCTCCTGATTGTTCTTAAACTGACAGAAACACCAGCATCATTCAGATCACTTCTGATGGCCACTGATGACATTTTTCTATCTTGGAGACATATTCTTTTTATTCTTCTGTCATCAATAGATGTGGTGCAGCTTTTTCGGCCTTTTCCTTCTTTGTTTTTTATTGAATTTGTCTCCTGATATCGTAAACAAAACTTTCGGACTCCAGAAGTAGTCACTGAACCACCCACCCACCTGTCTTGCAATTTCATCATAGGAAAGACCACTTTCTCGTAACACAATAATATTACATCTCTTTCTAGGTGTCCAATCTACTCTTTTATTTGATGTCATTACTTCTTGATTAAATATTAAAAAATTTTACAAAAATTCCTACTTGTAATTGCAGTGTATAAGAAACTTTAATAATGCAGTAAACATAGATAAGAAATACCCGTTCCGAACTACAAGAAATTTCAACTTCCTTAATTGCTATTCCGGAGTTTTGATTCGAGAGCAATGTGAAAGAATTTTCCCTTTTTTTCAAAGAAAATACACGCTTCCTTGTCAGAAAATCACGAGATAACCGGTCCCAAGTGTTTCATGCAGAAGTATAACCGACTGTTACATTATTATCAAAACGAAATAAGAAAAAGTAATTAATACAAGTCTCCTTTCAAAAGATAGGAATTAAAGAGTTGTATTGAATAGGCTTTTCTTTTATTCTTTTCATATCGAGATATGCAGCAGTCGTTTTATTAAGGTTATAAAATTCTTTTGCGAGAAGAAGACGAAAGGTTCCTCGTGTTTTCATTTGAATCCATTCGGTTCTTATAGACACACCAAATTTATTCGAATTTTCGTTAAAATAGTATAAATATTTTTTTTCACGAAAATTTATTTGAATGAAAAATGTACAGAAACATGAATTTTTAATTTTAAAACTGATAATTTTGTAGCGATTATTTAACAGATTAAAATTGCCTTAACATATTTGCTATACGCGTCTTTTCTTGTACTCTGTTCGTAAGAGTTCGCAGTACTCACCTGTTGCAAGGCAATAAAAACACCGAAAAATTCCAGCTTCTGCTCCAACAGAAAGTTCCACAGCGCGAGAAGACATTGTAATTTTTCTCCTGAATTCATCATTGACTAGCGTCGAACCTTAGACTTTCCATTTCGAAGGTTGTGTCACTACCATTAGGTCAGAATGAATGCTAAAACCTAAAAATAGTTTTAAAAAATTGTAGCTCCTTATACATTACAGCAACTTTTTTTTTTAAAAACAATTAATTAAAAATAAATCGGTAATGTTAAATGAACAAACAATTCAATTATTTTTGTAATTTCTCTGTGCAGAATCTCAATATATTGAACTGAGAATCTTCATGCTTTCTTACTGCAAGATTGTGTGACATTATAGGTAATGTGCTTAAGGACTTGACATTCCCGTTAATAATAATGTTTGTTGTACATTTGTACTATCATTGTAGATTAAAAAAAGATATAGGGGTTCATAACATATTGGAAACGCTAGTTGTTGAACTGTTGCTTGTCTGTTAGTCCTCACCTGCTGTTATAGTCAACATTTGACTCTTACATGGTTGCTGCAGGTTATTCAAATATGTTTACTCTTTCAGTTCTCCCTCATAGCCCATGTTTGTCTCATGAAACATGTTTTAAACACGATTCCTTATGTTGTCATAAAGTTTGGAAGGTTTTTTGAACACACTAATTGCTCATCTGTCATTCCTCCCATACTGTTAAAGTCGATATTATGGCAGAGTTAATGGATACACTGCTTTGAAATTCATAATGGATCATAATTTAAATCCAGTTCCTTCTGGAAATTTACTGTAATGTTGTATTAGAGTATACTAGTTTGGCATTCCCAAAATCATCAAAGCACTAGTTATTCAACTGTGGCTCGTCTGTCAATCTTATTGTTGACGTTTGGTATGCTATAGATGTATGATATATTGTTTAAGCATAGTTCACTGTCCTATTAAACATGAAAAGGGGAGTTCTCTGAGCACACTAGTTGAGGGATTCACCTGTCACACACACAGCGACTTTTACATCCATGGCACGAGTCCTAGAGTTCCGAACTTATTAGTAACGGCTTTTCCTCACCTATTGTCTCATGGTGCAACGCAGGGCACTTATTTTTGTTGATGCAACATTTATTTCAAGGAACTACAGTGCATGTCTTATGAAAACATCATTTATTTAGATTCTGTCTCTTAATTTTATAGAAACAATGGAAGCATTTCTGTTTTCAACATTCACGTCAGCAGAACTGAATTTTAGGAAATTTTATTCGTTTTCTCTTTTGTGGCAAGCAGATACGACGATGGCCTTCCAGAGGGCAATACGTTGAAGATGTCCATTAAGAAGCTGTACACCAGCAATAAGGTCGTCGTCTAAAATGTGTTAAAATAATTTACATACACATGAAAGTTCAATTTAGCTTATTATAATTTAACTGTTTAAATTAAAGCAATAAAAATATAAAAAAAACGTGTTCAAATTTTATATGATTAATATATTTTATAGCTTAAAACTATTTCCTTAAAATTCATAATAAATTATCATTTATTAATTATGTTTTCAGTTAATAAAGTAATTGGAGAATATTTCCAAATGCAATAAAAATGCTTCGTTTTAGGATTTTTGGAATTTGATTGGATCATAATATCTCTCATAGTTATTAATGATTATGACACATATTTATTCTCTGTTTCAGGGTTTTTGAGAAAGAGAGCCAATTTTTTTCCTCAGCGAACACTGCCCCGGCGATGCTGCTGCATCAGCTAACTTCATTGCTCGAATTCTTTTTATTATTCATTTGTTTGGTGGCATCAGACGAAATTCGATCAAAGCGACAAAGTAAGGATATTAAATTTTTTTATACCAATCATTGAATTCTGTTCATGTTGAAAATTATATATTTTGATTTAGGGCGCTTTTCTTTTCTTTGCTCCGTTAAATTAAGATATCTTTGTTTTTATTAGTGTAAAAATGCCATGCTGACACATTCAATGATTTTTGATCAAGGATACACATCGAAATGTTAACCCAACTCTGTTAAAGCAATACCAAACCGAAGTTGGGATTTGAGTTTGGGGGTTGGTTCTACTTTTGGTTTGGAAGAGACTGAGGGATGTTAAAAGTTCACAACGTTACACGTGCAAAATATTCTCAAAGTCTGCAATATTGAAATCAATATGAAACAATAATCCTTGAAGTATAGTGAACGAAATTAATATCAAAGTATTAGAGTAAAAAAAGGAAAAACGGGTATATGTTACCTTAGGGATACGAATACTTTAATTTTACCTCTAATTCTGAAGTCACTACAGCTATTACAGAAGTAAAATTACAGAATATTCAAAATCAGAGAGCAGTGGAAAATATCAGGGCAACATTTAATTCGGTTTTCATTCATCTCCTTAAAATAGTAAAAGAATTCACGTACAAAAGCAATGCAGCTGTTTCTGAATTACGACTATTTCTGAGCAAATATCATAGTTATCCAGTACTAGCAACTGTACTGGGTACTCAACTGTGTTTTAGTATTATTAATAAAAAATTGATAAGATATAGACTGGCCTAAACAAAGCGATACGTTATAAATTATAATAATAAAATGTTCAAAAAGGAACAGATATGTGTGAAATGTGCACAAATATGTAACTTTTGTCAAAACATTAGTATTAAAATCATTTTGATTCGTCTAAATAAATATTTGAGTGTAGTACCATTTGTAAATTTCTCGAATAAGAAATGCTCGATTTAAGCAGTTTGTCTCTAGGATATTAATGACAGCGACAATCTGTTAGTGTTATTATTTGCGTGCATCAGATATATTTATCTTATGTTCAATAAATTTCGGAATTAGTATTGTATATCCCCTCAATTGGAGACTTTTGCGACTTTTTTTCATCGCCAAGCAGCTGAACACATATTTTTGGAATGGGAAAATTCTCAAAGTTCACCAAATGGAAACGCTGAACAAAAAATTCAAACGCTTTTGCCACTTAAAAAAAAACCATACATATGACGTAAAATACGAGAAAAAAAACCAAACCTGGCAACAAAAATTTCCGAAAACAACCAAAACTGAAATTGGTAACAGCAAAGGGAAATCTGGTTACACACTAATCAAAACAAAAGAGCCAGATTTGACGAGAAATCATTTGGATATGTCATATTTAAAACTAGACTTCAATGACATGGACCATATTTTATTCCGTTGTGGGTAATATTGCAGTCAAAGAAATAACAGACTGAAGAATCCGAATATTTTTTAAATAATATGAATTTTACAAAGAAATTTTGTTGTTTGTTAATATTAGATAGATTTTGTGTAATGAATTAATATTATGAAAAATGAAAACAATAACTTACTTTTGCTGCTTAAAAAGTCTTGAAAAACACCAACAAATCAATTCAGAGAATTTACACTGGTGTTAAAAATTAAGGACGAAATGGAAAAATTAGCATAACAGCAGAACAAACAGGTAGATCGGACCGAAAGACTAATAAGAAGATCGACTACGGTCAGGTACGCAAGGGCATACTCAAATTACGCAACATGACGTAAAGGGGGAATGTCGGAGGGGTATAAAGCAGGCTGGCGGTGTACGCTCAGCGTTTCTGTGAAAGCTATCACACGGCGTATATCGGTTTAAACGACGTAGAGCTGCTTAATCAGTGTGAAATAATGAACAGGCAACCTCGTAGACGACATCTAGATGACCTTACGCGAGGTCAAATCATTGGGAAGATTGAGGAAAATAGAAGTGTAGCTGCGGAGTTTGGAATCAATAAAAGCATCGTTTCACGAATCTGGAGAGCATTTCAAACTACTGGAACAGCTGTCCGAAGGTTCAGCAGCGGTCATCCACGAGCAACCACGGCAATTGACGACCGGTATATGGTCCTACAGGCCAGAAGGAACAGGCGGCAGACTACTGGAGAAATTGCGAGACACCTCCAACAGATGACTGGACGACCGATATCATGGTTTACAGTCGCCAGGAGGCTGCACAATGGTGGCCTATTCGCACGACGACCTGTACGTTGTGTACCATTAACGTCTGCCCACGGGCGAAGGCGCTTTGTGTGGTGCCGGGAACACCAGAACTGATCAGCAATGGGGTCGAGTATTCTTTACGGACGAGAGCAGATTTACTCTGACTACCGATTCTGGAACACGCTAAAACCCCTCCAACATCGTCGAAAGGGACCGGTTTCGAGGTCGCGGTGCTCTTGTATGGGAAGGCATCATGCTTGGTACCCGTACTGACCTTCATGTCGTGCAAGGAGGTTCAGTCATCAGGTCCCGTTACTCTAATGATATTCTCCTTTCTTATGTGCGTCTTTTTAGAAGTGCTATGGATCCCCAGTTTCTCTTCATGACAATGTTCCACCTCATCGTACAGAGGCTGTCGAAGAACTGTTGGAAACGTGAGGATATTGAACGCATGGATTGGCCGGTAAGGTCCCCGGATCTAAATGCAATCGAATACGTGTGGGACTTTCTAGGGAGAGGCTTGGCGGCACGTCACCAACCGTCAGTAACGATTCCGGAGCTATGATTGGTGCTACCAGAAGAATGGGCAGCAGTACCTCAACAACGTATTGACAACCTCATACTCTTTTCTTTTTTTACTTTTTTCATATTCTTACATCTGGAGGATGTTATTGTACGATTCTTATCGATTTGGAACACTGTCGAGCGACGCTGCACTAGAAAAACCGTTTCGTCTTTAATTTTTGCACACCAGTGTATTTAATTAATCTTTTATAACGTTTTCTGATTTATTACTTTAATATGTTATTTTATATCTATTTTCACGTTTCATTTACACCGTAAAGTTTAATAACGGATGAACACATAATATCTGGGATTCTTATAATCCAATAAAATTCTGTAACCATGAGATCAAAACAAAACACGACCCTCAAAAACAGAAAAAATGATACTTACCACATATGCCCTATAAACCTCGGTATTCAACAAGGTCATTAGCTCTTGCAACGTTCAAACCCTGAAAAAGAGGAAGACTGTTAACACCACTTTCATGGTATCAAGAAGGAAATTCCCTAGTACACCCAAGATAAATGAACTTTCAGGAAACGCGAACATAACCACCTGCTCCGAAAGTAACGTTTTGTTCTGCTCCGCGATTATCTCCTCTTTTTCTTTTCGCAGTTATCTTCGAAGATGGCGATACTCGGAGGAACAGGTTCCCGGAGGACGCCGACTGCCTCACCCCCAACCGAGAAGCTGGCAGCTGCGTCCGCCTGACGGCTTGCCGGCAGCTGAGGCGAATCAGCAACTGGAATCGCTTGCAGCCTTTCATTTGCGGCTTCGATGGCAACGAGCCGCGAGTCTGCTGCTTAGCCGAGGAACAGCCACGAATTATCCCCACGAGACGTCCAACAACGAGACGAACGACGACCCAGAGAAGAAGGATCACAACAAGAAGACCTCCTGTCACTACGACCACTAGAAGACCTCCCATCACCACGACCACTAGAAGACCTCAACCCGAAAACTTGTCCAGACCCCCTTTCTTGCCAAGACGTAAGTAATCAATTGTTGTGTGTGCCCTTCTCTTCGCATTTTGTATTCCAGGTTTATCGTCGTTTTCGTTGAAAACATTATTTAAGAAGTAGGCATATTTTGGGTTCTTTTTTTTTACTCAAGAAGGGTATGTTTCGATTTTGTTGCCAATTTAGACACTGGTGATACTAAATGAGCTAAGCTTAAATTCGTCCTTGGCTAAATGTAAAATACCTGCTTCAAGGCTGCTGCAAAACATTTAACGCCCACTACATAATTCCTTTTCTGAAGCTATTATAGTGGTTCGTATTCACGTGTTGCAATGGAGGAAACCCATAAAATTTCCAAGCACCTGTTCCGACAGACGTGTATGCACAGTGTTTTATACCTCGTTGTTCTCGTGGACTGGGATCAAAGGCGGGATTTTTTATGATACCAATCTAAGGTAACGGAAATACGTGCTGATTTTTGTAATGAAATTTGAATTTACCTGCTTCTCATTACTTTTTTAATAATATGAGAGCTATAAGCAATCAATTTCAATATCTTTTAGGGTTCAAGATAAATCAGCTTGCCTTTTCCTAGAAAAAAATGTTTTTAAATACAAGTTCCATCTGTTCAAAAACCAACCAATGAAATTTGTGTTTATAATACTAAAGGGGGATTTGCTTTATATTTGTGATTCATACAATAATGTGGATTTTCATATAAAAATCTTGTACATGACCGTCAACTAAGTGAAATTTAGACTCATATTTTAAAACATAAATACAATTTTATCCTTTATTTTAGTGCTTACTTTTCTCTTGGTATTATTTAATCATACCCCCCTCAAATGTTAAAATAGAAACTAGTCTTTTACATGATAAAATCAATTTCAGAAAAAGAAAATGCATTCTTTAATCAATTAAAGGAAGAATGGAAAAATTGAAAGATGGATTCTGAATAATAAGTGTTCAAATCTCTCCACAGGATAAACACTTAACTGAGAAAAATATAACCGAAAAAAATGAAGTCTAGGTGCCAGTCGCTCCTTTCAATGCACTGAAAAAGAAACTAAAAACTGGAAGACTTAATCATATATGTGGTAGATAATAATTTTATATAATGATAAGTGATTATACCTCAACCAAGGGAAAATAACCTTATGAACGATGAGTACTTTTCTTACAAAATGACGAATCCTCATTTCAAGGAAATCAAAGATAAATTGGAGCAAAAACTCTTATAAACTCTAAACTTTTTACTTCCGTAAGAATAGGAAAAACACATTCCTCTGTGTGTTTGTCTCACTAAATCATGCCAACAGTCATGAAAACAAAAAATAATAAAACTGTTAAAATTCAATGAGTCGTTGCGGATAAGTGATATTTCAATGAATGATAAGTGCTTATATAGTTCAGTCAATTTAAGAAATATTGAAACTCACCAGTTTTGACTTTCAATGAAATTTATTATAGTACAGGGGTGGTCAAGCTTCTTGATAGTCCGAGCCATTTTTCAAAATTAGAAATTTTTTGCAAGACGCAATTAATAATCAAAGGTATGCAAAAAAAGTATTACATTTTTTTTACAGAAATTATATTTATTGAGAACATATAAATAAAATTACAAAATATGTGTATTGAATTTAAATATATTAAAACATTTACTTTATTTCTCTTGATAATTCTTTAAAATTTGGTGAATAATTGCTGACAGCGCTTCTCAGCAATTCTTTGAGATGCTGGCAAGTTATTGGTGGTCAGTGTTTGGATTTCATGAATTTTAAAGTGGAATAAAATGATTCCCATAAGTACGTTGCTCCGAATATTGAAATAATTCAATGAGTAGCCTTTTTAATTCAAGATACTTCGATTCTGGTACAAATTTTCAAAATTCGGTAATCGGCGTCGACTTGTATTTTAAATGTAGAGCTTGATCTTCTTGCATTTTTATTAATTCTAATTTTCTAGATTCTTTTTGGGTTATAATAATATTGGAAAGGAAAAACTCACATTGAATTATGTTAATTTCAAATCCATTCAGACATAAAAATCAAGAGTCAATTTAAAATATTTCAAATCTTGAAATTTATTTTGAAATTCTGTCATCTAGCTATCATCACATACTAGTTGAGTTTTTCTTGTTTAATATTAGAACAAATTTTCTTAATTTAAGGATAGTTTTTTATAATGTTATGTTAAAAAAAAGTTGTGATTTAGTTTGAAAACTAAAGGTACCCTGTGAAAGTTCAGATATTATTTTTTCTTTTCCCTGCAATTTCAAATGCTCCACGACATCATTCAAAAACATTAAATCATTTGTCATCGTCTAATTCTGAATCAATTATTTCCTTTTCTTTAAACTCAATTATCAGGTCAAACAAATTGATTGAATACGAGATCTAATAAAGTAAAAGAAATTAATGTCATTTGGAAATTCATCGTCCTTTAATTCTTCAAGAAAGTTTTTGAATTAATGATAATTTTTGCATTAGTGCAAGTGTAATTTACAATGTGTAACATTGTTTTCATAATATCTGGATATTTTGATTATTTTGAGACGCGATATTCTTTATGCAGTGAATCAACTTTGGATCTAAAACTTTTCCGAGTTATTTTTAATAAGCCCTCCATACGGACGTTTTGCACGAGCAATATTCCAGGCAATAACAAAACTGGCTTCAGTGACATTATTAGCTTGATTGCTAAGGGTAATCGAAATGGACTGTTGTTTATTTAAATTTGATTTTAAAGAATCAAGTTTATCTGAGCTTAATTTTGAGTTTGGTGAATACTGATTAAAAATCTGAAGGTGATTGGTTTCGTAATGTCGACATTAACTGATAGCTTTATAATTTTTGACCGTAGAATTACAAATAATACATAATGCTTCCCCCCATTATTCTCAATAAAAAATAAATTCTCCCACTCATTATTAAAACTTCTATTTTCTTTCTTGTATTTTCCTTTTATTTTTTCGTTTCCTATCACCATATTTTTAAAAAAACTGTAAACAAATAAAGAAATTTAGAAAATACAAGTTTTGTGTTATTAAAACAATTAACAATACGTGTTACATACTACGAAATAAATTATAATTAACTTACCAAAAATTCCAGACTACAAATTATATCCGTAGCAAGTGGGATAAAAACTGTTTCTTCCAGAGCACATGCCGACTGTCCTTTGGAATGAAAGTTTATAAATTCAAAATCAGTCTGGAGTCCATGGATTACACCACTGTTTATGTTCGTTCTCGCAGTTTTCGATGAGTCATATCATTCTTAATGTGGGCGGAAATGAAATTTGCTACAACGTTGCACTTAGTTTTTCATATTTGTTGTCAGTGATTGACATTTTGAAACACATACAGAACAATAGTAATTTTTTTAATATGTAACACAAAAATGAAAAGGGAACTCGGAAAAATTTATCGAGAGCCAGAAATAATCCTTCAAAGATCCGCATGTGGTTCGCACTGGTGGCCAACCCTGTTTTAGTACTTAGTGCTTCTTACAGTAAATTCTAGTATCATTTGGGTTATAGATTTTCATAATTAAATTCCTAGAAGCTCTTTCAATGTTCCAGATTGAAAGCTGGAAGGGATTTAAATACCGAATCCCTTCCATTTCCTGAATCCCTTCCACTGATTTAAATACCTGAAAGGGATTTAAATACTGAAACACACTAAAGTATGTGTTTTTGCCATTACTAAAATAAATGTATGTATTAAATAAAGATAATTTTTTTGTAGGTTGTGGAATGTCCAAAGCAACTGATGTTCGAGTTGTAGGAGGCAGAGAAGCCAATCCGGGTGATTGGCCCTGGATGGTGAGAAATGTTTTCTTGCATTACTGCTCTCAAGTGATGGGTTTCTAAAAGTTTTAAAATCAAAAACTAGGTAATCTTAAAAAATTAGCTAGATAATCTACAAGGCACTTTTTAAGAAAATAAGACTTATTGGAACCACCGCAACTGACGTTAAATAGGAAAAGTCTAAAAAACTTCATGGAACAAATATATGTTCGTTTTATTGGCTAGCTGTGAGAGATATGTGTGTGATTAATTAGATTCTTATCATAACATATATAATGTGACAGTTTAAAGGGGTTTGCATACCCCATTTAATTGTACAGCAATTACTGATATTCTGCAGTGAATGGTATTATTTATGCTAAGTTTCCCAGGCTCAGATGGCTTTTAACCATACTCTGTTATTGGTATTGTTACTAAGAATCACAATCCTATTGATCAGCCGGTTCTTAAAGTCCTTCTGCTACTACCAGTTATTATTTATGTTATAGCTTCATAATTCTATTAATTTGGCAGCTCTTAACCCCACTCTGCCAATATTTTTACTTCTGTCTAACAAATTTTCTAATTTTGTGGTGGATTTTAAACATATTCTACATCTGGTTCCGACTACGTATGATACTAAGCTTCCCAGCTCTATTTATCAGGTACCCTTAACAGGTAATATTACTTGTTTGTTGAAGTCTCTCGGTTCTGTTCAGTCAACGACTCTTATCCACGTTTTGCAGATGACTGTACTGCTTATGCTATGAAATTTCTGAGATAGGACTCATTCCATTCAAAAGCCAGTGGTGATAATTGTGCTCAATTCAATTCATCGGAAGCCTCGCAACGACATCATAAATAGTTCCCTTCTCAAGTCTTTTTATTCCATTGATCAGCAAAATAAGACTACACTTCATGATTCCGGCGACAATATTTAAAATAACATCTTCCGTTGTTTACTAAATCACCAAATCTTATATCAATTCAGTATGCTTGGGATTGTTTGAACTGCCCTGGAATTTTATCGAATTATTCGATCTGTTGACACTTTTATGATAATCTGCCATTAATATTTTAAGATCCCCATCCACTTTTAGATTGAAAAGTCACTCCTTACTAAAATTATTATTTGATTGCTATAACTTAATAAATTATTATTAACAATTTTTTCATTTATCCAAATATTATAAAACGCATCACCTTTTATATCCAGGGCTCAATATTTTTTTAGATGCCTGCATTGTTTTTCGACTAAATGCATTTTTTATGAATACACATAATTTAACCATAGCAAATGTTCTTGATTTGGTAGTGAAGAATACGCTGATATTCTTCACTACCAAACCAAATTACTCTCATTGTTCATAGAAGTATAAAATGGTTAGGAGCTGGTATTTCTCTTCTTAGGCAGTGGTGTACGTCGAGAAAAGAAATGGAGAACTGAGTCCCGATTGTGGAGGTGCCCTTGTTACAAACAGACACGTTGTCACCGCTGCTCACTGTGTCGTCACTGGAAGAAGTTCCACGACGTAAGTCTGTTTCTTTCGCCAAAAGATATCATTATTTGATTAAATTATAATCTAAATTATACTGCTTTAATCAGGTCCATCGTGACCTCGCTTAAGGAACCACATACAATTAGTAGTAGCACATGAACTTTGTCATTTTAAATACTTGTCGAACGGAAATTTCATTTGCTATTCAATGCTTTGTGTGTCTCATAAGCATCACGAATGTCTTCAACTGTGTTAGGCCCATTAAATAATAGTAAAAAAATATGCCGCTAAGTTTATGCGAGATACTTTTCTATGCGATTTTTCTTAAGTGAAGTCCAGCAGTATTGAAACAGTTTAAAGTTTTCTGTAAGTGTACAATGCTTGTGTTCAATTTACCTTCTTTCTGCATACGAAACGTGTGCACCACAGACTTCGTGATTTTTCGTACCTTAAGGATTTATTTTGTAATGAGATTAAAGATAAAATAATTATTTTTCATATTCAGGTAAGTATGTAGATTTTGAAATTTTCTCCATGTGTAAAAGGCCATCATTATTCTCTTAGACGCTTCCATATGTAATTTAACTATTGATTTTGTTTGAAAACAATTCCTCATGATTTCCTAAATTTCTGACATAATATTCTAGTGCAATTTTTATACATTCCCTTTCACAATGCTTTTTCTCTAATGTGTTGCAAAAGTTACAAGTTTTTAGGAAATCGTGGAATATTTTTCATGCGGTCTACCGCATGAAAACAGGCTGGATTATACTTTCATAAAGCACCCATTTGGATGGAGATCAAACCCGAGATCTTTCACTTTCAGGAGTTGTTCTAACATGATAATTCTGGTGTATTTATTTTGAAATCATGAGGGGGAACAGCTTAATGGCATAAGGTTGTCAGTTAAATATCCATCGCTTAAATTGCTTTCCTGATATTTTTCATATATATAGGGCATTATTCACGTGTCGTAAATATAAAAATCTCCCGAGCACCCCTTCCACGATTGACGGGCACGCAGAAGCGCGACAATCCTTTCCCACTGTTCAACAGTAGCCAGAATCGAACCGATGGTAATGTATTTACTAACATTGCGTGCTGGAACTCAATGCGATTCGAATGGTATAAGTAATATATTATTTTTTAAGACTATTATGTTTTCTTACGCTCTGGATTCATTTAAAATTTTTTAAATCATTGTTAATAACTCAAGCGAAGACAGTTTTTGTTTATTTTCCATTTCTCTGGCATTCAGTTCAGGAATTCGCCAATCGCATCGATTCGCACCACCACTTTGAGTTTATTTCGAATCAGTGCTATGCTCAATGAGATCGTAAACTAAGAAACCAAGTAATATCTCCCCTGGTTAGTATGTTTTTGATATAATTTTTGGATTAAGTTGATTGGTTGGGTTTTGTTGCTACAAGGTCAAACAAAAATGTACAAACTGCGCCATAACTAAGATTTTGTATAAAAAATGTTTTCAAAATTTCATCAACATTATAATTTTAAAAGACGAAAAAAATTGTATATCATATAATTAGAATCTAATTATACATACAAAGCAAAAATATTTAAAAAATACACATTTAAAAGTATATATTAAATACATTTTGTAAAACCTATTGCCCTTAAAAAGGCAAAAATGTTTCTGTGGGGTGGCTCCTCCTACCAATCAGATAAACTTAAAATATCAGTTAAAAATGTTTTTTTTCGTCTTAAGTCATCAACAGTAGATTTATTTTGCCTTCTGATGAGAGTGCAATTAAATAAATTAACAAATAGTTAAAATTCGCTTAGTGAATTTATAATTTCTATAGATAGTAAAAGTAACATTTTTTTTTAATATGATGCTGATATTTTGTGGACGTACAAACCAAATTAAACTAAGAAAAAACTACAAGCCGAAATAAATTTCTATTCATATTTGGAGCAATTGTAAAATTGCTGTCTAAGATTCAAAATCGAATAAATAAATAAAACAAAAATTATTTCAGTGATAAATTATTTGTAATGGTTGCCGAGTGACTCACATACACCCAACCACACACAAAATACTTGATAATTATACTTTGTGTCAAAAACGAAACACCTTAAATTAAAATGCTCGCTAAGCAGTTTCAATTCAGTTCGCAAAGAGGATTTCTGCAGTAAGGGAGGAACAAAATCATTTTCTGTTTGTTCATCGTATTATTTCTACACAAAGAATCTTCATTCGATTTCTCCCTCGAGCACGTGTGCTGCAAGTGCAGCTGAGAGTCTGTCTTAAAGCAGCATTTCGATAAGAGTCCTGGACAGGCATATCAGATGGCCATGGAAGTAGAATACACCTACTTTTTCCCAATTTTTTTATATTTAATACTTGTATTAAATATAGAAAAATAATTCATTCTTAATTTTTGTATCAAAAATGAAATAAAATATTATCTAAAAAGTAACTTGGCAGAAATTATGTACATCAACAAAATGCCCACAATTCTAATCTTTTATTGCAGACATAAAAACTTGTATGTATTATTACAAGTATTTGGAATATATATGTATTTCGTCCTTAATAATCATCATGAGTATTTGTTAGTGCGTTCAGAAAGTAAGTTACCCTTGTCCCGCCAGAGATGGCATCGTTGCGAAAGAAGAGCGAAGTTTGTACAGACGATAATTAAGTTCCACGGCCTCTAACTTTAGTAGTTTTGTTGTCATCAAATTGAAGATTACTGAGAAATAATTTATTAAGCTGAATATTTACAATTTTATTACTTTGCATTTATTTACTACATTATATTTTATATTTTTACAATTATATATGTATATATTTGAGTTTTCCAATAACTTAAATATACTGTACAATTACCACTTGGCATTAGAACAAAGACATTCTTTTTATTTGTTTACATATAACTCTTTCTACTATTGCGAATTCACATCTTGATGGAAAATGAAAAATGATATTTTTATCACGTTAATTTAATGTAGTAAATTTAAATTATAATTTTATAATATTGCTATTAGATAAAATTGTTAATACTTTAGAAATAATATTAAATTAAACACATTTTGACTCCTACAACTTCATTCGGATTGCTTGAACCATTGCTGAGTAGTATGAGAAAAAAAAATGGCGCGTCTGCTCGAAACTTACTCCGCGTTGTTTTTTGTGGGCAAAATGACTGCGGGGATTCAGCGTGGAATGTGACAGTGTATCCAGCCATTGTGAAAGGATGCCAGCAGTTTGAAGACGGTGAGCACATCGAACATTGTGGAACGAATCAAAGGCACTATCGAAAGGTGTAGTTATGGCTACTGTTTTTTTCGATTGTAAAGGAACACCTGGTTTATATGGAAGGGCACAACCATTAATACTGAATCTTACTGCGAAACACTCAAAGGTTCACGCAAAATTCTGAAAAAATAAGCAACGGGGAAAGTTAAGTAAAGACGTTCTTTTAAGCGACAAGGCAAGACCTCACAAGTCACTCGCACCACAAGATTTGCTTCGCAGTTTTGGATGGGAGATCTGGAAGCCTCCACCGTACAGCCCGCATTTGGCTCCTTGTGATTTTTATGCGTTAGGCAAGCTCAAAGAACATTTAGGTAAAAGACAATTTTCCAACGATGACCAGGTTCAGACAGCAGTTCTAAAATGGCTCAAGGAGCGATTTTCTATCGTCAGGGCATCGAGTGATTAGTGCTGCGTTACGACAAATGTCTGCAGGTGACTGGGAGATATGTAGGGAAATAGGGTGTCATATTGTAATGTGTTGCATGTGTCATATTGTTCTATAACGCACTTCTCAGTAAAGTGTTTTGACTTACATTTGTGGCAGCACTGCTCAATACTTAAAGTTTGAAAGCCAGCAGTTGCAACATTTTGAATGTTAACGCGCCAACAATCCGAACGAGCAGCATTATGCTAGTTCGTGGCATCTGCGATGCTTAAATGTTTTTCTATTCTTATTTTCGTATGTTAATAAATATGTCGTTATGATTTAACTAACTTGAGTAACATACACGCAATCTCACTGGTGACCTAAAGGATTTTACCATTTTCGAAATGCTAATCCTAACACATTGTTCCTGTGTAACTTGTTTTTTGAACACTCCTAGTATATCATACTAATGTTTTTTTTCTAGAATGAGCCCCCGACAGCTTACTGTCCGGCTAGGAGCTCACAACTTGAGGAACGAGAATGAACCGACAGCCATTAACGTCGGCGTTGATGCTGTCCGACGCCATGAGAGATTTGATCCCAGAACTTACAAGAATGACATAGCCGTGTTGAGACTGAGCAGAAATGTCTCGTTCACAGAACGAATCTCTCCCGTTTGCATTCCATATGACAGCCTCCGGGACGATGATCTGCAAGGTCGGAAAGGAACTGTCATCGGATTTGGAACGACTGCTTTCAGTGAGTGCACTTCTTAAAAGCTGTATCGGTAGATTATTCCTTTTTTGAACATATTCTTACTACATGGTAATGAGTATCACTTTTAGCACTTAAAAGTTTTCACTTCGCACAATTGCAATCTCTAAAATGGTTGTCATAGCACATTAGTGATAATGAAACAATATTGTAATAAATATAAACAAACTTTTGCATTACATAGTGAAGTCTAATACACTTAGAGACTACTACTATATATGGAAGATATTTTAATGAATAAAGTAATTTATAAATATTTTTACACGCTTCAAAAAGAAACGTGTTGAAATTACTGCGATAAACTAGCAGTTGGTGTGACACAGTTTCTTCCTCTAAATTTTTACAAAATACTAATTTTTTTTCAAGAAAAAATTAATTAAAAAAAAACACACACTTTTTAACAGGAAAAAACTTATTAATTTTTATTTTCAAAAGTAGTTTATTTTTGTGTAAATAAGAGTTTTACTATTATTTTATACTAAGAAAAACTAATATTTACAAGAAATCACCGATTGCTTTCGGAATGGAATTTTCATTGATATCTTTTTCGTGTCGCAAGGAAAGTAACTTGGAAAATGTCTAAGTATCAGTTTGCCCTGTAAGCATAAGGCCTCAGTTTCGATCCCGGCCGAACAACAGAATATTGCACATCTGCATGCGCATTATAGTGTTGGTTGATTGAGAGTTTCCCATCTTGCGACACTTGAATGCAGCCCACTTTCGTAAAACGTCATCTCGCAATGCAATTTATGCGGTAGATATTGCGACGAGAAAAATATATACGAGTTTTCCAGTAATGACACTTTTCCACTTTCAGACTTTGTATTCTCTTTGTTCGAAACCAGCAATTAATGATTTTGAAATGCAAGAAATTTGAAAATAACTTTTGAAGCAAATTTGGTTATAGAAATGTACTAAAACTGATGCCTTTTCTTACAGATGGACCCTCTAGCGACGTGCTGAGGCAAGCCACTTTCGATATTCAAGGTCAAGATGTGTGCAGGAGAGCTTACGAGAAGGAAGTAAACATTACCAGGGTCTACATGTGCGCAGGTGTGGATACTGGAGAAAAAGACTCGTGCCAGGTGAGCCCTTCCCTTTCTCAGCTAAATATCCATTAGTTTAAAGCAAGCATCATCAAACTGTGCCATTTCTTCAAACGGAATGACAATTAAGATTTTTTTGAGTGATAAAAAAAGAGCCGCATACAAGTAACAAACAAAGAATTTCCAAAAATCTGATAAATATTTAAAATAAATAATTTTTGATAGCACATTTTCAAGAAAACAATTTTTTACACGATGGAATGTGACTCCATAACAGTACACATTCAGAAAATTCGTTAAAAAATTACAAAATTCTAAGAAGGAGCTTTCAAATAAAATTAATGATTCACAAATGAACATTCCAAAAAAAAAATTTTCTCTTTTAACAAATGGAATTTTTTTTTAAATATTTGTATGTATTTGAAAAGAAAAAAAATATTAAAGTTTATTTTAATCTATCCATAAAATGAATCCTTAACGAATATACTCTGAATAGGAAACTCAGCACGTGTAACAAAAACGGTTGAATGTGGATCGCATGAATGAAGCGTCTTGCAGGACACACTAATGAAATTGATGAGTCCACCGATAGCATAATAAAGACAGATTTAATCTTTTATTTTAGGGTGACTCTGGCGGCCCACTGATGTCGGTCGGTGAAGGGGGCAACTATTATTTGGTTGGCATCGTTTCCTTCGGCAAACTCTGCGGGCAGCCCGGATACCCCGGCGTTTACACGAGGGTGACCGAATTCCTGGACTGGCTGACGAGGAACCTCTCCGACTGATTCCTTCTTGTGCCAATGATTGGAGAGTTTCAGCAAAGCTGGTGAAATGAATTTCTAGGAAAGCTCAAAGTTGTTGAATACTTCATTAGTATACTCTATTGGAAAAATCAAGATTTGAAAAAGTTCTCAATTACGTGCTATGTCCACGAAAACCAACAGGATCAAATGATGGATATAACATTGACATCTTGTTTACTTTTAAGTCATAATGAATTAGCTAATAAGTGAAGCCCGAAAAAGCTGAACTTACATGTATTGAAAAACTGATAACTTTCATTTGTCAAATGGATCCTTTATCGTGTTAAACGCATGAAAACACTTATTTGAATTTTTCTTTCCAGAGGATTGCATCCTCTGTTTTAATAAAAAATTGGATATTTTATTTAATTATTTATTGGTATTTAACTAAAATTATGCTCATAATTTTTATTACTTCTATCACTGATGGAAAACAATATCCATAAAACTAGGATATTGTTTTCCATCAAGAAAATGTCAAAATAAACTATCAAAATCACTTATTTAATCATCTGTTTTTATTTGTCAAATTTGCAATTATAATCTAAAATCATTATTGAATTTTTATTCTGCATCAGAGTATAAAATCGAAAAAATACAGTTTTGTATGTATCTTCACTAACACTAAATATATTCTTAGCTATTGAAATAAAGTCCAAAAATTTTATGAATAAATTTCCTTTATTTGGAATACACGTACACGAGTCATTGAAATCGTATTGTACATCGAGTATCAAATGTGTAAAAAACATTACAATTCTTTTTTGGTGCATTAAACTAAATAAATATTTTTCCCTCTGTTAAATTCACATTGATTTAAAATAAAATTTCACCACTACGAAATTAGTTTAAATGTATATATGCCCAAAAATTTATAAATTAAGAAAGGAATGTAAGATAATATTCAACTCATCTAACATTATTAGAGAAAGCAATACACTTATATTTGATAAAATGCAAGTTACTTTGAAAATTTTAAGTTATTTATTTATTATTTTTTTACAATTATTTGTAAAAGTGGAGCTTCAGATTTGGCCAGCCTTGACTAATATTCAATTTAAAACCACAAAATATCGGAACAAATGTTAAATCTTGGACCAGGAACCTCCAAAGTATGGCTCGCGGGCTAAATCCGACCTGCCAGAGACATCAATTCGACACGCGACAGCGAATAGCATGTTGTTGCTGTTTGGATAAAAACACAGGAAGATAATAACTCGCAGATAATAAAAAACACAGAAAGATCGGTTTTATTCAATCACTAGGTAAAGCTTAATGACAAGCATAATACGATTTAACTTTAAGCATAGTAATTAACACATAACTGAAATGAATCCTACATAACATTACAAAATGGTGCACGTATCGCTTTTACCAACGGTTGTTAAGTATATTGGGATGTAAAGAGTATTACATAAAGATAAGGGATGATCAAATGAAAAGGCACGAAACGACACGGTGAGTACAAATGTAGACTTTATTCAAAATATACACCATAGGCTTGAGCACAACGATCCCACTGATGAACAAGCCGCAGGATTCCTTGTTCCCAGAATTACTGTGGCCGTTACGTGATCCAGTTCTTCAGAGTCCTTGAGTAAGTCGTCCGAATTGAAGTCATTCCCTTTCAGGTGTTTCTTCAATGGACCAAACACATGGATATCGCAGAGCGACATCTCCGGACTGTAGCTCGAATGATCCAGCGTCTCCCACTTGAACTTGGCCAGTTCCATGTGTGACTCTGGAGACATGTGGACACGCATTATCAAGGAGCAGCCCCAGCCTAACTTTAAGTCTTTTGCTCTTGATTGACATGCGTAGGCGTCGGAGTCTCTCACAGTACACATCTGAGTTTATGGGTTTTCTGTGCTCGTGGAATTCCACAATTATCGGAACTTAAACGTCGAAAAAGACGTTGAACAACATCTTTCCTGCTGACGGTACGGTTTTGAACATTTTAGGGGGGAGGTGACGACGCATGTTTCCACTGATTTCTCACCTTCCGCTGTCAGAAATAGGATAACACCTCTCTACTCCTCAATCGTCGAATATTGCAACGCGAAAGACATCACACAAGCCCTTAGAAGACACCAGGGTTAGAAAATGAGCCTCAATCTGCGCATGCGCTGAAATCTACGAGCACTTTCGTCTCGTTCGGAAAACCGAATCCAATTATTTCCGAATATTCGTTTATATCACGGGCTCAGTTAGAAACAAAAAAAAAAAAAAAAAAAAAAAAAAGAGAGAGAGAGAGAGAAAGAGAGGCCGTTTCGCGCGCGCGTAATTTATTTGAAATTATATTGATTGGATTCTTTTTCTCTGTGCCATACCTTGTGAAGTTAATTATAACATTTTTAAGTTGCAATAAATTGAATAAAATAAGAAGTTGTTGAAATCAAGAGTTTGTGTATTATATAGCAAAAAGAAAAATCAGAAAAAAATCTGAAATGCTTTAATTTGTTGTTGTTGTTACTAAATACACTTGGACAAGCCAAGCTCGCTATGCCTTGGCTATGCGAATTTAAGTCAAATGGAGCGTCTTTCGTTTTAATCAGAGCACCGTGAAGGTGAAAGTACGACTTTGCTCTACACACATGCCATAGGGAGCCGTTTATAGGGTAGGCAACCATTCACACCTCATTCATACAAGGAAAGGACAAAGACAGGATAGATAGAGAGAAAGTAGTACATCCATGCCCGAACCGGGATTCGAACCCAGGACCTCCTTATCCGTAGTCAGGCACGCTGACCACTAGACATTTTGTATGCACATATAATTTTGTATACATAATAATTAAAGCGTTTTTCTGATAAGTTAAAAGTTGTTCATACGGTGCACAACTTATTTAAAAAGGGTCTGTATTTAAAGTGGATTTGGAATCAGAGTGCATTTTACAAACTTTAGACCCTGAACTGAATATCACTCAATTTTAATTTTTTTTTCTATTTACTGGAAATTTTTGGAAAGCTGAAGCGAAAATTAATTATGGAGTTACATCATAGGAATTTCATGGGAATTATTTTTCATGATTTTTAAACAAGATTTAATATGAACAGTGCAGCCATTAAATAAAATTGATGTTTGGAAAATTATTAATGGAAATTATTTATATCTGGTTTAAAGAATTTTCCCAATTATAAAAATTTCAGTGACAATGTTTGTGAGGGTCAACCAAAAGTGTCTTGAATAAAATACATTGATGCCATGAAAATTCACTCCATCTTGATTATCATTTGGCATATTATGAAATAGAAACATGTTTTGAAAGATTCGCGTGTATATTTAATTTCACTTGAATATTTATATTACATTAATTTATCTTAACTTATATTACATTAATTTATTTTCAGTTTTACATGTGCATTCCCAATAGATTATCTACAATTTATATGAAATTGAGAATACTTGTATGAGATGGTAACAAAGAATTTAAAAATTTATCTCCTGTGCTCCAATAAATATTGCAATGTTGCAATATTTGTTGAAACCTGGATTTATAACTTGAGTACAAAACAATCATTTGGATGTATCTAAATAATAATCTAGAACAAAAGTTAATTGTACAAAGAGTGATACTCAGTTCAGTACTTGATACTTAGTTTTTCAACCCACCGAAGAAATGAAAGGTAAGAGTTAATCTTGCTTAGCCCAAAAATTGAACCTTAGGCCTGCGAGTGCAAAGGGCAACCACACCACCTCAAGCTTTCGATTCAATCCTAGTACACGAAATACAGAAAAACCTGGTGACTTTTCGGAGGGATTTTTATTCTTTTTCATATGACATATTTTTGTATTTGATGTTTCGAGATTAAATAATTTTTGCTCATTCCAAATCTTGAGGATTATCACAAAAATGTCAATTTATTATTTTTAATTTTATTGCCAACATTTTTGAAAATCATGTCAAAAATGTTATATACGATAAGATTTTACTATTGTCACCAACTTATATAAAATTTATATAAATTTTATTTTTTATGATTTCATGTAATTTATAGAACAGAGAAGTGAAAGGTCTCATATTCGTGATTGTCCTTCATTTTGGTTGTCTATCGTAGGAAAAATGAAAATCAGGAGTACTCATGTTTGTTCAAATAGAATAAAATATATAGCCAATATCTAAACAATTTTAAACTTTTAAATCTTACATAGCATATTTATGTTATGGTATTTTCAGAATGAAATAAATGTTTTATTGTGAATGCAAAAATGTAGTGTGGTTACAAAAGAGTATAGGAACCAGTGAAAGAACCTAAGAGTATAGGAATTTTGAATAACTTCCACAAAAACTAAGCACTATTCCTCATATTTTAAAATCTCATTTTAGCCCACCCTTCGGACAGCATAAATACAAGACATCAAAACATTTCGTCAGTAACTAAAATTACATAATTTTTAATTCTGAATATTTTTATTTACTTATCACTTCATGACAAAATTCTAGAAAGTTATTTTACACAATTTATGGGAATAAACTTAAAAATCATCCCTCTTATACGTGCTTGATCTCTCTCTCTCTCTCTCTCAACACCATTTTTTACTACATTTCTTTGTATAATTACTTGAGTAATAAATGATGAATAGCATTAATTTTTATGATAACTTGGCAGTGACACAAATCTTAGAAAACATCTCACCCCACTTAAAAAGCAAGTTACAAGACATTGGGAAAATATATGCACAAATCAATTCATCCAAATATTGCCTACAAATAAAGCAGTAGACTTTTGCAGATACCTTTTTTTGATAGTGATGCATTGATCATTTTATTAAAGATAATAAAATCGCTTTTCTTAAAGTACTAACTTTGATGAGTAAAATATTTTTTTCTTTTTTAGTCATCAAGTTAGTATTTTATTAAAATTATGAAATATACATTTAATGGACAAATATGATCAAATAACGATACAATAATCAATGATTTTTTACTCAAACTGTACACTGAAATAAACAAATCGTTTCTACCCCAGTAGAGCAGTAAACATTTTAATAAAAGTGCTCGAATATAATCTAATTGTTCTTCCATTTAAACATATTTAATCAATAAACGATAAATAACTAATAAAATTTTAAAAAGTTTTTATTTTTTAAAAAAAAGAATGTCTGGTGATTGATGAAAGCTACTTGTGTGAAAAAGTATTAAAAATACAAAATATACGAAGATACTTCGTATTCCTATAAACCGCCAAATCTATATCTTATATATATTAAAAGATTCCCGTAATTTAAAAAAAGATATGTAACTAGGTCATACACAGGGAGGGGGGAATGGCAACAACCTGCACTTATACGTGAGCATTCGGATTAGCTGGAGTTCGGGTTCATTTTCAGAATGAGCCGAACGCGTTCGGAGATTTCAGCGCATGCTCCGATCCCAGACAGAAACTCCAATCACATCCCGAGATGACTCGCTACATTCTTCCATGGCGGAATATGCAAATATTTAACTGTTACGTTTTTACGTTGTTTCGTACCTTTTCCTTTGATCACCCCTTATATGTTTATCGATGTTTGGAGGAATTATATAACCTGAATCAAACATGATTTTTTCGTGAAAATATCTCAGGAACGGTAAAGTTAAATTAACGCGAATGAAATCATCTGGTATCCACTTGTAAAAAAAAAAAATGAGATTTATTTAGTTGCAATTTTTCAATCATATTAGTTTGTAGTTGCGGATCAATTTTACTCGTATCAATTAAAAGGTAGGTTAACTTATATCTGTAAACATTTTTTGTGTACTTCATTTTGGAGACAGTTTTCTCACACAAATAGTTCCAAAAACAGATTACAGCCCACGAGCAATTTTATGTTGTTGCTGTTGTCTTATGCCGGCTAGGCTGTGTGTGGCATAAGACAACAGCATAAAAATGCGGTGCTCTCCTTTTCTAACTGAACCATATTTTGATGTGGAGGCCGACTTTTTCAGTACACACATGCCATAAATATCCATTTATAGGGTAGTAAACCACTCACAACCCAATCATACAAGGAAAGGACAAAGGATAGGTTGAGAAAGTATATCAATTGCCGAGCCAGGATAAGAACCCGGGACCTATCTATCCGCAGTCAGGCACGCTGACCACTAGGCAAGTTGCACGGCAGCAATTTCATGTAAGTTAGCAAATTGAGTCAGTGGAAGACTCTTGTAAAACTCCAACAAAGATGAATTTGATATTTTTTCTTAATTATATCACTGCACTGTAAATCAATAATTTCAATTTGAAGTTTCAGAGATAAGATTTCAATGTTGTCAGTACCAAAATTATTCGAAAAAATCTTAATTTGCTTTGGAAAGACACCAAAGTCTGAGAAAGTGATATCAAAGTTTATCTTCAAAGCATCCAAAACTTTGACAGCAAAATCAACAGGAGACGTAGTCTGTTAACACATGTGAAATATCCAGGAGTGCGGCTGGATATTTCACATGTTTTAAAATGTGTGAATACCTAACTGTGATTGAAACAATATTTTCATCTGAACGATTTGATGTAAGATAAGGGAGAAGCTTGCTTTCTATCCTTGCAATCTCAAATGTAGTTCATTCGCATGTTTTGTCAAATCAAATTGCAATCTTAAAAAAATCGAGTGGATTTCACTCAGGAGTGAAATTTCACTCTTTCATTTTCACAAAACTCAACCAATCATTAAAATAGAAATTCACTCTTTTGAAAGTTGCGGGTAAACCACTCCTTTTAAGGAGAGTAAAAACAAATCGTTTTAAGGGGTAAATAAGATAGAAAAAAGAGTGAATTTTAATCTTTTACAGAAGTATTGTGGATTTTTATTATATTGAGACAATTTAATGCAGAAATTAGGTTTTGAATTCTTTATTTTAAGGATTTATATATTTTTTTGACAATTATAATATAAAGATATATGATTTCTTTATTCAATAATATAACAGTCTTATTGAATGTAGCATTTTAATTGATTTGGATAATTATAGTAATTTTTAAATTGCATACAATATCAAGCAAATTGTTCAGCCATTTATTACATTATTTATATCGATTTAGTTTTACGTGTGAGTGTAGGACTTTCAAGAAAAAATCGTCACACAACTTATTTTTCAGTTTAGTTTATTATGGGCCCATTAAGTACAAAATTAACTTTTAAAAACATTATTATTACAACAGATTGTACATAATTTAAAAAATACATAAATATTTTATATAAGGAAATATAATTTAAGTTATTTTGAAAAAATTATTTATTCATAGTGCAGCTAAAAATTTATTTTTGAGTGTTGATAATATGCATTTTTGAAGTTACAGGAGGATAAAGACAAATATTTATAGATTATTCTGTTGAGCAAAAGTGTGATTTATGATTTTGCAAATAAATCTTGTTTTATGAAATATTTTCGGGTTTAGTTTTAACTGAAAATAACTTCAATGAAACTAAGAATGAAATTAAAAATAAAATGCAAGATTATAACGAAAAATATTCATTAAATTTTTAATACAGAAAAAATTAAATATAAAATATTTGTACAGAAATTCTTATGTTTATGATGTCAAATTAATATTGGGGCTTAATTTTTTAAATTGACAGTTTAATAAACCAAAATAAGAATACTATAACAATAAAAAAGATAATATGCATTTTAATACATGTATTTTGCAGAACTTAGATGTTGATCGATTATAGTAAGAATGTATTGTTTCAATAAAAGTCCCAACTGGACCATTTTTTAATTTAAAAATCATATAGTCCATGAAAGCATGAAATACAGTAAGTTTATCATCGTACTTAACATTAAACACATGATGACATTTATATAAAATATTGAACGCTTTTTAATCTTGCATATCTGACATCAATAAATACAGCAAAGCAAAGTAGTTGACTACTTAGCATTATTCTTCTTCTAAAGATCTCTTCACCTAATTCGAAAAAAATAATAATAAAGCATAATATCTAAAATTTCTATAATATTTGTATTCTCATTAGTGTGTCGATATAAACTTTAATACCAAAATTTCATTTGAATAATACTTCAAAAAATAAAGCCTTATTAAAATTAATAAAGCTGCAAGGAATCAGATATCTACGTAATTATATTCCATATTAAAATTATATTCAGCCTAAAAAATACTATCATTCTGAATTCTTACATATTTATTCCATATGATAGAACAAGTTTTTGAACATATGATAATATTCTAGGAGCATATTATGCAGGACATTTATTGAGAAAACAGTCAGCTTCTGGACATTAAATATCAAATTCCAAATCTATCTGTAATAAAAAGAATAGTTATTTATATTAAATTATATAATAGAACTTTTTACTGTAATTTAAGGCAAGAGTAATTTGAGAAAAAATGGCATTCTCATTAATTAATTAAAACTTAGTAACTGAAGTTAGTAAATTAATAATTATCTAGCAGTTTTTGAAAATTTTTATAATAATGTGGCAAAAATGATAAATTATTGATATACAATGAACCTAATAAAAAATAATTTTAGAATTTTTCTTTGTTATGAAATAGATATAGCCCCTATCATAATTTACGAAATGGATTGTTAAACATTAAATAAAAATATATACATGCATACATAATTTATTTCTAATGTTAAAACATTTTTGAATAAATCAACTGCAACTGAAAAACTGATAATTTTTTTTAATAAATGAATAATTTTTTTACAAATTACAACAAAAATATTTAAACTATGCTTTTGTGTCATATATACTAATATTCAAATACATTACAAATAAAATGATTTTTAAAAATATAAGATAGAAAACTACAATATAATAAAAGACATAAGCAATATTACATATTTTGTAAAATATAGATTTTAATTACTTTCTGTTGGATCATGCAATCATTAAACAAATATCAAAATAACAATTAGATCTTTCTTCCATTTATATATATATAAACCCCTTTTTCTACAAAATTTCAACTAAATTTTTTGGCTTTAAGATAATTAAAAACATTGTATTCACATGCAATCAAAAAACTTAAAAATGCATGCACAGCATGTTTTATATTCTACCATCAAAAATCCAGGTATACAAATTATGTAAGGAATTGTAAATTTTGGTGCCAATTGTGGCGCCATGGTTAGAAAATAATGTTGATATAAAAGTTTAGAACTTTCATGAATATTTTAAAATGCATCCTCAAATATGCAAAGAATACAGATTTTATATTACCAATTGTTCAGTGAAAGCAGCTAATTTTGGATGCTTAGAGAAATATATTCTGTAATAGAATAGAACAATAGATGGTCTATTTTTCATCACAAAATGTTATTTAGTTTTAGACATTTTTTTCATAAGTTCAAACATTTTTCTCAATGAATTTCACTAGGCATTTCAAATTGTAATCATTTTATCTGAAAGGAAAAATACATACATCAACACATATGTGTTAACTCAATAATATCACACATGTAAAAACTATTTATGGTTAAGTGAATTATAAATACTGCATATTTATTTTTTTGAACTATTAAATTCAAATTAAAAATTTAGAAAATTTTAAATGAATTATAAATTTATTATGAAGTTAATAAGGATTTAGTTTTAGCAGTAAAAACAAACATAACTTTACTTCAAAATAGATTTAAAAACATTAAAATTTACTATTAATTTATAATGAATCAAATTTTGGCAGAAAATAGTATTTGAAATAAAAAATAAAATTTCCAAACACATTGTTATATTATTAAACATTATCAATTAATCAGAGAAATTTCAAATATTATAAATATTACATGAATATGAATTCAATAGAATTCTTTCATTCATACTTTCGAATACCAAAGTTTATATAATGGTGAAAAATCACAAATATGAAGATTTGATTTAGTTATTCAATTAATTACAAGAAATAAATACTTACCATAATGTTTCTGCCCTCCTTTTTGTCCAATTATATATTTTTTAAATTCAAATAGATCGCTTTTACAAAATGGAGCTCTAAATTTCTCATTTATAGCAAAACTAAACCGAAAGCATTGAGCCACGTGCTTTCGTGATGATTTAAACCAATCAGAGCTCATCACATTTGCTTTGTGCCATAAACACGTCCAAAAAGAGTAAGAATTGCTTTGAACTGAGGATGGAGTGTTTGTAAGAGCACTTCTCTTCCCAATTAAATACGAACGAATTATTTTATAGCTTTATGGAGTATAAAATATCCGTCGTTCATCGAGTGGTGAAAAACTGCTCGATTTTTTTAATAGTGTTGAATACTAACTTCCGCAGTTTTTCCTTATTTTGTAATTCAATAAGAGAGCGATGCTTTGTCATTCAAAAATTTTCGATCTGTACTCGAAATTCAAAAAAGCGGCGCTGCAGGACTTTTCCGCAACTAAGCCAGCAACTAATCCTTTTCCGCTACTAAGTCGTTACAGAGCGTAACGTTAAAACATCGAATGGCAGTATGATGTTGTAACGTTACGCTCTGTAACGAAACAACTCAAAAAGTTGAAGCAGGGCTGACATCAACCCGATGTCGTATTTCGACATTTTAATTAATTTTACTGAATAAAACTTAGAATGTGAAACGAAACTAACATTTAATGAAGCACACAGAAGACTAAGAACTACATGGATAAAAGGTTACAAGGTCTACTGAAGAGAAAAAGAATATCAACATATAACGTCAGCTCGTGCGGGATGCGGACGGCACATGATTGGTAGTTGAGGTGCTGCCATTCGCAACAGATGTGGTAAATCATTTTCTACCACATTTTCAATAAAATCGCGGAACTGTCGGTGTTTCAGCCCAGTGAGTCTGATGAAATTAACAGCTGATATGACTGGTTTTAGAACTTCAGATATATCCATTTTCCGCACAAAGACTGCTGATAAATGATACAATGAAAGATAAATGGTTTTCAACCACCATCATTTTCTACTGCCTTTGACACAAGTGCAATCACTATTTTTACCGCACGTTTTTGCCTCAGTTGCCATCAGTAAAATTTTTCCATAGTAGGTTCTCTTTATTAATGGCATTTTCAACGGCCTTAAAAATATCTTTCTTAGTAATAGTGAAGTGAATACGATAAATATCAAAAGAAGTTTTTCATGCACTTTATAGCTTTTATTTACTCCTTGAATAAAAAAATCAATCCTTGGGCCGTATTTTGACACTTCCGTTGACACATCTAAAGCCAGAGAAAACTACTCAAGATGTTCACATTTGTCAGACAGTTGAGATATCATATTTTCTACGATGTCTGATATTCTCCGAGCCACTGTGAAAATTTTTTGGTGTCCATTTCTTCAGCTATTGCAATTATGCGTTTTTTCATCATTTCTCCGCCGGGTAATGATTTCTCATGATTTTTTTAATTTCAAGAGCCACATGAAAGCTGGCAGCAGTTGCAAACTCTTGTTCGGTATTGATTTTCGTAAGCTACAATTTCAATCTGTGCTTCAAATATTTCTATCCGCATACTCCCTGTATAATTTGAGCAATTTTGATAATGTTTCCTTTCTCATTATAACGTTTAATCTTGTATTGTTTGACAGTGGCTATGGTTTTATTGAAAATCAAACATAGTACTAGACTCACTAACGAAATATTGAAAGTTCCATTGACTTTTGAATGCTCTACATTCCATGGCTTTTTTTCGATACATTCACTTATTTTTTATTGATTTCACACAAATGATCACACAAATCACGTAAAAGATTTTACAAGCTAAATCAAAATACAGTTACGTATGGGCGTTGGTAGGATAGGTTTTTTGAACGGGCTTACGCACTGCTTTACTTCACAATAGACACAGTTCCGCTTCCTTAACCTTTCTTAGATAAACTCAGTCATGATTGCACCTCCAGCTTTTTACACTGCGGTCTCGAAGTGAGTGGAATACACCAAAACATACTCAAACCCATGAGGTTCTTCACGAACGCTTAATTGTTACTGCGCTTTCGAAATTATTATTAACACCAACTGTAAGCGATAAAGGATATTACCTACATATTTCTGCTTTTGACCCCTATATGTCAAATGTCACGGTCGTACTTATACACACAATTGTAATTATAGTAATTGAACCAGTGAAGTTTGCAAGCGTATGTTCGCTCAGAGCGGGTATTTGGTATCTAGTCTAGAAATTATAGATAATGGCAGTAAAAATCAAAATGGGTTTGGGTCTTGGTACTTACTAGAATAAATAGTATGACTCTACAGCTAGAAAATTTGGAGCTTTGGTACAAAATAACTTGACCACAGAAGTTGCATTTTGTTGATGGTATTTCTATGAAAATCTTATCTCGAGTTCAAATAATGGGAAAGATTTTTTTATATGTCTGCTCAAAGCTGTAATATCAGAACTAAAGATGGGGGTTAAGACAAAATACAACCCAGAATTAGACTATAAAATAGATGGAAGCAATTGGATGACAGTGTTTCTAATTAATAGCAACAGAAGACCTCCAACCAAAGAAATATTATTTCATTTGAAAGCTGTTGTGTGACCACAACCTATTTTAATGTGCTTATTACTTACAGCAAGCACGACGTATCATCGCTTAAACTTGGATTTGAATTCATTATCTTCTGTTGTTGCGAACGACGGCCTAAGCGAACCAGGCCATTGGGTTGTTAATGTAGAAAGATATGCCTGTAGGCTGTGGTTTATTCCTGTTATCGATTTAGTAGTTTATTACGGCCTCTTACTAGAATTACTTTAAAACACAAAAAAAAAAATTGCAGATCAACATCGGTCAGCAGATCACCATCAGTTGGTTGGTTGGGCTTTATGGAGCAAGGTCTAAAAATGGACATGCAACGCAAAAAGTACAAATTTTTTGTAAAAATAAATTAAAAAAAATTTTTTTTAAAAACCGAAACATTAAAATTTTAAAACAAAAAAATATTTATATATTATAATATTAAAGGGCAATATATATAAAAATAGATAAAATATTAAAATTATGTATAAATATAAAAATTGATAATATAAATTAAGTAAAATTAAAAAAAACATTGCCTTTAAAAAGTCAAAACGGTTTCTGTGAGATGTCATCCTCAAGAAATCAGGCAAACTTAAAATATCACTGTTAAAATGTATAAATATTGTTGGTTAAGAGCATGGCATGAAATTAAAATATGAGAAACAGTATATGGTTCATCACACGCTTCACACCAAGGATTTAGTTTATTTAAAAACAAATGTTTGTGTGTGAAACGTATGTGACCAATACGAAGGCGAGTCAAATGGACATCAGCACTTCGAAGCGGTAAAACCGATGATTATGTGAAGGATGAAGATAATGGTCTGCAGTTTGTTGCCAGCGTGCATGTTCCAGGATTCTTGCGAGAGACAATATATCAAAGCATTTATATCCTTGCTCACATCAGAGAGCTGAATCATGGGTAAAATTCGGTTCGAAACAGCTGTAGCTCTGCTGCATCCGCTCTCTCATTTCCATTAAGACCTACGTGGCCAGTGCCACGGTGGCCTGGTTTATTTGGGTGTTGTTATCATTAGCGGAAGGTAATGAGTTGTAGTGAGTTCGAATCCCGGTTTAACAGAAAATCTGTCATGTTTGTTAAAGGAGGTGGGGCACGTTAAAACTGGGTGTGGTGTCGTAATGTCCTCCAAGTGAAATGATACCTCTGCGAGTGGCAAGCCAAGTATTGGGGGTCTTCTCCTTGATCCTTGCTTCAATCTCACGAAGACTCCACCCGGCTGCTTCTATCTAACTGTTGGAATCCAACTTAGGTACCGGGAAGCATATTGGTGCAACAACAGCGTGACTCAGTATCCAACAAAAAATACACTTTCATAGCCCTTGACAGCAAGGAAATGCAAAGCTCTAAAAATTCGTGACATAACAGGTGACAAGTAAGATTGTTCCTCAAAGCTTCCAAAACACTTATACTGTCAAGGTGCACACAAAATCGACGACAGTCACCTTAACTCACATTCTGAAGCACGTGGTAAACAGATGTTGTTTCAGAAGTAAAGGTGGAGCAGGACGGGTGTAGGTTATAACTGAACGAAGAATCATTAAGAAAAATACTACAGCCAATTTGTCCTGCTCCTTAGATCCTTCTGTGAATACAAGTTTGTATGATTGATACTAACAACGATGAGAAGAGAATAGTTGTTGAAAAACAATAGATGTCGTGCCCAATTTTCTATATTGAGCAAAGGTATCAAGAATTTAATTGTTGGATCATATTTAGGCGGGAAAGCAAAAGGGCCTATTGTCTTAACCGAATATCACATAGGTCTGAAAGCTAGATGTATAAATTTGCACGAGGGAGAAAGGATGGGTGCTTGATAGTCGAGCATCAAATGCTTTTTTAAGTGTAGGAGAGAGTATAGTGGAATATAAAAGATGGTACAGATTCGACATAATCAATGCATTATAGTTGAGAGATTACTGCATTCATCTCAGGTTTAAAGTTAACTGTTGGCAAATATATGAATAGACTCTGGATGGCTGGCGTGTGGTGGTTGAATTTTCTGGTGCAAGGTTAAAAAAAATTATAACTTTCTGTGCTAATTCTATGTTTTAACAAAATAAACATCGTATTTTTTCATTAAATTTGAAAATCCTATCACCATTAAAATCTTAATAAAAAGCAAAAATATTTGTATATAATTAATTTAAATTTAAAATAATGATTACAAACTATAATGGCAAATTTTAAAATACAAACCAAACAATTGTATGAAATCTATTGTATTTAAATACGCAAATAGATTTTTGTGTTGAGGTTCTCCCACTAATCAACAATTGTTAACTTATCAGAATTTAAAATATGATGAACCATAAATAATTGATCACACGTCTCATACCAGGGATTTAACTCACTTAAAAACAAATGCCTCTGTGTGAAACAACACAGCACTTCGTAACGGTAAAACTTTTAATGGAGTGATATATGGTATAATGATATTCCGCTTGTTTTCGAGCTACATATTCCATGATTCCTGCCAAAGAGAAAATATCAATTTCTTCAAGTCTTTTCTCACATCAGTCATTCAATTGGGCCTAACAGTTGTGTACCCCTAGAAGTTTTAGCAGTTGCATCAGCCTTTTCATTTCCACCAAGACCCACGTGACTTGGGGAGCCCAACAGAAAATAATTTGAGATCCCTTTCCTAAAACAAAACGACAATTAAAATTGCTATATTATTCAAAGCTTTTAAAACAATGAAGCTCTCAGTGTACACAAAGATTTTTTTACTTACAACAGTATTCACACGTTGAAGTTGTCGAAGATAGGCTGTAGCGTGAGCGGTGAAAATAGAGCAGGAAGAAAGGCTTTAGCTGAGAATAGTGTTACCAGTGAAAAAGCACAGTCAACGTGTCCTGCAGTTTTTAAACCATCTGTGAATACAGGTGTGTATGAAGCTTACTAACAGCGGTGGACTAAAATGATCCATTGCATAATAGCTAGTGTTGAATCAGACTTTCGACCATAAACAAAGGGTTTGATTGTTATCATAATTGGATCATACTAAGGCGGATGAACAAAATGATTAACTGACTCAATCCAAACATTACATAGACCAGAAAGTTACACAATGTAGGCCATGCATACATCTATGATTTTTTTAAAGGAAATTTTGTTGACAAATATCCTTGCTAATGAAGGTCTAAATGTAACGACTACAGTTTAAATAACAGAATATATGAAATTATTCTAAAAACCTCGAGTCTTTCTCAGTTTTCCCTAGTTAATTGACACCAGTTATTTGAAAGATATTTGACTTTGCTTAAGATTTAATAAGACTTACAATAGATCACGAAGAAATAAAACTGAAAATTAGTGTATCTTAAATCTTGATATTGAAAATGCAATACTAAGAAGGAGTTGACAGAAAGTGACGAAATTCGGCAAGCAGAGAGAGACAGCAATAAACAATATGTGATCTTTATTTCGAAATGATATGCATAATATAGAACGAGAACAGGGTTAGGTCAGTAGATTGTAGGACCTCGATAGACATCGATACACGAAGCAACAAATATCGGCACAGAGTCAAAAAGAGTATGGGTCAATGACTTCTTGAGAAACGGCTTTCTTTTCCCTGTCAACCATGTGCCAAAGTGCGTCTTCTGAAGGAGGCAATGCTAGGGTCTGCAAATGGCATCTAATTATATTCTAAACGTATTCGATTGGTGAGAGATCTGTTGAGCATGGTGGCCAAATAAGTAGTTGTACACCTTGGAAGGCATGTTGACTGATGCAGTAGGGCGTTATCCTGCTGATAAAGGTTATTGGGCACCCCTTAAAGGTAGAGAAGTGCCACCGACCTTGTCATATCATCCACGTAACGTTGGGCTGTCATAGTGCCGTAATTATGAACAAGAAGGCGACCTGGAATCGTACACAATGGCACCCCAAACCATGATACCACATTATCACGCGGTAGGATGTTCCACAATTGCTGTAGGATTGGACCTGAACAATCAAAACCGCGACTCATTTGAAGGATGATCCTGTGCCATTCCGTCATCCACATCGCTCTAATATGACACCATTTCAGACACTGGCATCTATGTTGTGCTGTCAATGGTAATCTTCTTAACTGACGTCATGAGTACAGACTATTAAAATCAGTCTATGACAAACTGTTCTGCTCGATATGGGAGTATTTAGGGTGACTTGCACATGCTGCAGAATTTCGGTACACAAGTTTTGCGGTACTGCCATTACCTCCCGTAGCACGCATCGATCCATGGCACCCCACACAAGTTTTACATTTCCTTGTTCCAACCATCTTCAACACACCTCGTGCACTGTGGAAGCGTCCAAATCTCACTCAGCTGCGCTTTGTGTATTAAAAACCAACCTGCCTTTCTCAGTCCGATCACCTTACCCCTCATAAACTTGTCTTTCTGCTGGAACTGATTCCATCGTCAATGGTCTGGCATTCTTTGCAACTAAGACATCTTTTGCGACAAGAATAAACTTTCAACGATTATTTTCCAAGCAGCAATAATGGTGCGAATATTGCCCTCTCTGCCGATTCCTCACCTTATATCATCTTACGGGCGCAGTAGAGCTGCCCATTGTACACAATTTGCATAACTCGGTAAGAAACGCTTACCCAGAAATTTCCATAATTTTTCTGGCCCGACAAAAATGACAATGTGTTCCTTGCCGTGAATACTTCATTGTCTACGAGATTCAAGTGATTCTTACAATTTGAATTTTAATCTCACAAAGTTTTTAAACATAATAATTGCACCTGCTTTCAAAAAAATAATGCCTTGCCAATTCCGTTTCTTTATCTTTCAAACCAAATTCAAGATAAATAAGTAATGCACAATATGTATTTTTTCAATTTAAGTTCTGATTTGATTTACTAGCACAAGATCCTCAGATGGGATAAGCTGTATCGAAAACCAGGTAATCTTTGATAAAATTAAATGCTTAAACTAAATTATATCCATTGATTTACTAAAAGTGCGTAAATGTATAACTTAGAGAGATATTAAAACAGCAAAACATGAAAGCCAGATGAGGATAAAACCTTTAAATATTTTTATAAACTCTAATATTCTTTAAATACATGAAAAGATTTGAATGGGGAATTTAACATATTAAAAACTCCAAATTCATGTTACTTGAACCAAGCCATTTCTTCCGATATTCATATTTAGAGCTACACAGTCAATCAAAATGGGACAGTTTCTCAGCACGATGTCTACTTATGGAGGTGATTCCGCAAGAAGCAAATATTTACGTGAAAGGCGTGGTGTGTCAAATCTTGTTAATAAAACATCACACTGACTGCTAAGTTTCGTCTTCCATGGTGAGAGTATTCTTTTTTTTAATGCTGCGAAGCTTATTGCTGCTTTCGCGATTCCATTATTCCTGCCAATGACAGTGACATAAATGATTGATAACCGATTCCATATCATTGATCGAGTTAAAAATTTTAATATTTTTGCAGCTTTGTCTACCAATTCATGTCCATTATAATGCTAACATGATATGAAACCCATGAGAATAGAATCTGGGCCTTTTTTAAAATGTAACTCTTGATGAATATTTTTTATTTCTGAATAATGGATTATCAGTTGTGGGACTTTGTAAAGATGTTAAAAAAACTCATAAAACCAGTGTATATAAAAAAATAGATTTTTTAACTTCATTAATATCAATATAATTGAGCACTAAATAAACAGCTGTAATTTCAGAATATACAGAGGTAAAAGAGTGGAGTTCATAGCTGCCTATTGGTTTTTTAATAGGAAATGCACATCCCATATGATTTAGAGATTTCGAATCACCCGTAAAAACTGATTCATATGATAGGTAAAATTATCGATGTTCATTAAAATTAGATTTTAAAATTGAGTTATCAAAATTTGACTTGTTAAAATTCTCAAATGCAAGGTGTACTGTCCTCTATCCACGGAGGACGGTCGATAAAGTTATTTTTTGTAGACCTCTACAACTCTAAAATCATCTGGAAGTTTATTTTGTATTCTTATTCCAAAATGAAAGAATACAGAATGGATGAACTTCGATAAGGTGATTATTACTATTGAATAATTTTACACGTAACAGATGTTTGTTATTGGATGAAACCCGAAAGTAACAGGATAATTAAACTTTTCTATTTGATAATGATGGTTCAAAAGCCTCAGCATATAAACTAGTAAGGCGAGATGTTCGGAAGACTTCTAAACACAAGCTTAAGGCTTGATGATGAATGTAATCAAGGCGTTTCAAATATGAGAGTCGAGCAGAGCCATATACCACACTTCCATAGTGTATCGTAGATCGAATGTTTTAGTATACAGGAAATAAAGATGAACGATAAGATATGTTGGATAGAGCTTGCAAAATGTTGAACGATCTAAGACACCTTTTCTGCAATCTGATAATGTTCGGAAGGAAAGCCAAACCTTTATCAAACACTAAACAGAGAAATTTATATTAATCCTGGAAGCAAATAGGTATACCATTGAGAACCTATGGAAGAAGTCATTTACAGAAATCTAAAACAATTGTTTTTTGTCCAAAAATAGTAAAACCACTTGTATTTGACCATTAGACAATATTTATAGCTAAATTGAGTTTTCTTTCCACGAAATTCATATTTCTGGCATAACAGGAAATTTGCAGTTCGTCAACAAAAAATTTTGTACAGTTTGTGGGATTACTGACAAAAAATGTGCTTATAGCTAAATATAAAGTGTCACTGAAAACAGATCCTTGGATAACTCCTGACAAAATATTTTGGAATATTTGCTTCCCAACCATACTCTAAAAAGTCTGCTTTAAAAATTTTTGTATAGAAATAGGAAAATTTTCTCGAAACCAAGGTAAAGATTTTCTAAAATACCATATCTCCTCGTTGTCATATGATTTATGTATATCAAAGAAAATTAACACCAAATTGCGTTGCTTTAGGAAGGTAATATCTGTTTCCAGTGACGTTAAATTATTAACTGTGGATACTGACTTTCTAAAGCCACTTTCATAAGGAGATTATTTTCCAGGATGTATAGCAATCTTATATTAACATTTCTTCAAACATTTTGCATAAGCAGCTAGTCAAGTCTAATTAAATTCTGTGGGCTTTTTGGATCTTTACCCGGTTTTGGTATTGGGATACTAATTGTTTACTTCCAAATATCTAGAAATACATGTTCTTTGGAAATGTGGGTGAACATGTATGGAATATTTTTAAGAGAATTTTCAGAGATATTGTAACTTAGTGGGAAATAGTCACTATCACATAAGTCACTCCAACTCTACAATTAAAGTACGGAGTAATTGACGATGAGCACTGTGCTAGGTCCGATGAGGGGAAGTTCTATTTCGTTGATGAAAGTAACTTTCTTCATTAAGCAGACAGATATTGTGAATATGAATGAACTCCTCAATTTGTCGGCCTCGAGGATTTACTGCTCCACAATGATTTATGAACATTAAAATCTCCAAATATGAAAAAAGGAACAGGTAGTTCTTGTATAAGTTTGTCTTTTGAAAAGGTCTGAAATGAAAGTAAATTATGAGTTCATTTCCATTTCTCTTTCATAGGAAGATATATAGATTAGGACAATCAATTTGTAGCTTTTTTCACGAGACTTTGGTTTTTTAATTTTTGTATCGCCAGTTTTAGATTTATATGTAGTTGATGCAGTTTGTATGTTTCTTTGTGTTATTTGTAGTGGAAGATATTGTTGTGGATTTAGATGGCAAAGTTAAAATTGGGGTGGATGCTGGAAAAATACTTTTCTTTATTGGAAGGTTGTTTATTTTAGTTTCAGTTTGTAAAGTAGAGTGCGAGACACCAACTTTTGGAGTTCTGTTTTCAACTATTTGTCTTGCTTCTGAGAAAGTAATATTCTATCTGAGAAAGTAATATTCTATCTTGGTTGAAAGCTTTGATTATCAATGATTAAGCGATTATAACTTGGCACCAACTATGTAAGCAATTTCGAGATAATATTTCCCTTACCTTTGACACCTCATAGCAGGCGATCGAGGGAGTTTTAAGACATTTAATATTCATCGCGTATGTTTCAATCTGAGAGAGCTTTTCGTAGATAACGGGCCATCTTTGTATGCAGCAAGATCGGAAAATTCCCTAGCATCCCCTCCAATTGAAGTTCAAACAAAAAGTAAGTGGCCTCATTGCTCAAAAATAACTGAGATTGAACGGGAACACTCAGCTTTCTTTTAATCTTCTAGTGAAGATCAATGAATATTAAATTGGAGATAAGTAAGTAAAACTAGTCACTCGATTTTTCATAAAATATTTTTACTGCCAAAAAATTAAATGTAGATGTTCACTCTATTAACAACTAAAAGTATTTTAAAAATTACACTTAAAATTTTATATATATATGCAAGCTATTCCCATCATAACATTTATACATTAAAAAATACAATTTTTATCAATTCCTAAGAAAAATTTATTTCTGGCTTTCCTTTTGGAAACTTGTATATAGTGCCCTTATGATTCTTCTAGCTTTAGCAGGATTTAAAATGTATAACAAGCAGATTTAGCATTTAGAGAGAATGATTCATACTTATTGTAAATTTGTGTAATTTGAGTAATGGTATTAAAAAACTCAAAGACTATAAAAATTGCATTTAATAAATATTAAAACTCTAAATAGCACTAAAATGTCCTTTGGAGGTTGTTGAAAATATACACAAGGAATACACAAATAAAATTTGTTGAAAAACTAATGTAAGCTCCTAATCCAGTTCCATTGATAATCTCGTCGACAATGTGTATTCTCCATCCCATATCTCTTTGGCTATAACTCTGAAAAAATAAAAGATACCAAGCACATAAGTTAAGCATATTTATAATTCATTTTGCCTTCTTTGTGTCTAAAACATACTTATTCACCATTCTAATCAATATGTCATCTAGCAATAAAAATATAGAAAAAAAGAAAATTTTTAATTTTGGCGTAAGCAAGGCAAACGTACAAATGCTTTAATTCTTAAATTAAAATTCTGTTAATTAAAATTTTTAAAAATTAAAATTTTTTTTGCTGATTTAAACTAACCGTGAAGTGGATGTTTTGTCTTTGTTTCGCATTTGTTCTATTTTCAATGTATTAATGGGTTGAATAAATTGAAAATGGCTTCTCAGAAAGATGCTTTAGTTCTTGTGTAAGAAATCGTTTCATTAACAAAATCCACTTCAATGCTATTCTCAGACATTCGATGGTAAACTTCGCATTGTTTGCTGCTGCTCAAAGAATGCGATTTGAAGATAGGCAGCAAATTCTAGACAAGTCGGATTGACGACGTCATCTCAATACCATGTGATGTAATAGAACGTTATCTGACTTCGTGAATATTTTAAACCAATGAGAATTGTAATAAAGTGATATAGCCATGAAAATGATATAGCCAACTGGAACAATCACTTCATGGTTAATAAAAATTTAATCGTTTTTGGATACTTACCAGCAAAATAAGGAATTATTCACTATTTGGATATTATTTGGGCAATGACTTTTTATACAGAATAGTATTAAAGTTTTTATTTTATTACTGGAAGATGACTAATAAATCATTTCTTAGAATATCTTTGCTTTAAATAACTGATAAAATAAAAAATACAGAAGTTGTCTTTTTACGAAATAAAAATAATAAAGGTTGTATGTGAAACATCTGTAAATATATTTCATTTTATTTGTTATTTTATATATAATTTAATATTTTATATATAATTATATAAAATATTAAATTCTATATAATTGTTTTATATAGAAAAAAACTAGTTTATGGAAAGAATGTTCATTAAAAAAACGGGTAGGTTTAGCAGGATTTCTTAAGCATCTAAAAATATAATCCTAGTTCATACAGTGATATATTCAATAACTTTGAATGTAACCTTTAGCAGAGTTACTGAAGAAAGTATCATTCGAAAACTTACTATAAATGCAACAATTAAAGATATTAAAGATATTAAATTAAAAAAAAAACGTTTGCACACATGATTGCATAAATGCAACAAGCATTTATAGTAATCATATGTGAGAAAACGTTTTTTTAATTTAATAAAACTTAAAAATATGTTTTGTTCATAAATTTGGGCAGATTTTGCAATAAACTTTGTGATAAATAATTGTACTTCAATATTTTTCAATGCGCAACTATGATCCTAAAAACTGACAAAATCTGGCGACATCTCTTACCTGATAATAGAGTAGATCTGGAACTGTGGCGTTCGGGGTCCAGTGGAGGAGCGCTGGATCCCCCTCCGAACAGTTGAGGCGCAGCGAATTTCGGAATTTCGGGAAACTGGAAAAATCGTCCTCTGCGTAGCGATGGGAAGAGTTGTACACCCACGCGCACAAGCGACCAGCTGTCAATATTTATTGCAATAGGAACGAAAATTATGAGTCAATTCAATAAAAAACAATGCATTATTACTTTTGCTAACGAATTTTAAGAGTTTTTAATATCAAATAAAATTTATCTCTATCAAATAAGTAAACTTATTTCTGCGCAGTTCAGTGTATTTCGCCAAAATAAAGGTTGCATACAAGCTGTCAAACAATCGTTAGTGATTGAGGAAATTGAGGCAAATTTATTTTAAATATTTTTTAAAAGAGGGAAAAACTTGTTATTTCAGTCGGTAACACTAATTTTGAATTTATTTTCATACTTAAATAACACATTCTTGGAAATATTCTCATTCACAGTGAGCGAAAATGACTTCAACTCAAGATTTGGAGTCTTGATTTGGCAGCCACTCATATGTATATCAAAGTAAATAAAATATAATTTTTATGCAAAAAGCATTTTTTCTTGAATGTTTCTTACTTGGGATTTCAATACATACAGTAGGCAAAATGATTATTTGAACACTACATTTTTTTAATGTTTAGAAACATATAATCAGCTATTTTATTCCTTGTGATGTGTGAGCTTGAGTTTGTTGTTTATTTCCAAGTAAACGCGAAAAAATATTTTGAAATAATTAAAAATAAAATCTAAACCTTACAAACTTGGAAAATTTCTTGCTAAAAGTATATTTGTGCACCTATATCTCCGGTAAGTACAACTATCAATTCATGTAATTTTTCACATGATAGTTAATTTTTTTGAGTAGTTTGTGTATTTTTTATATATCGAAGTTTATTTTTCTTAAAAGTGAAGGTCACTCAGAAATTTTAGAAATGACCACGAAATCAAAATTTCATTGTTACTTTTATTAAAGTTAACAATGAGAACTCGTATTGTTAACTTTAATAAAAGTAGAAAATCTTATCGCGAAATTTAAAAGATGGTTAAGTAACCCTTTGCAACTATTGGTTACATCGTAAGAAAAAATAAAAATACTGGATGCATTGAAAATGAACGCAGGCCAGGTGGCCCGAGTAAATTAAATTCAAGAAATAAACGAAGTATTTTTAAAGTAGCTATTAGAAAGCCACTAATTTCTGCTCAGGAAAATTGCAGATGACCTTCTCGCATCTTCTAACATAAGAGTGACCGCTCAAACAATAAGAAATGTGTTGCATAGTGCTGGTTTAAAGGGCAGAACTCAGAGAAAAAAACCAATGATCTCTGAAGTTAATAGAAAAAAGCGTCTAGAATTTGTTATGAAATACAAAGACAAACCGATGGACTTCTGGAAAAAGGTTATTTTTTCAGATGAGAGTAAGTTTGAAATTTTTTCACCCCTAGTATCCAAGAAATCTGGCGAAAAAATAAAACAGCCCTTGATAGTAAAAAAATGTACTTCAGACTCTGAAACATGGTGGTGGAAATGTGATGATTTGGGGCTATGTAGCACATGGCGGGGTTGGAAAATTACACTTTATTGACACAAAAATGACAGCTTTAGGTTACATTGATATGTTGCGGCATAACTTACAGTTTTAGAAAACTGGGCATCGGAGACACTTTCTTATTCCAACAAGATAACGATCCAAAACACTGCGATAATTTCTAGGTTACCTTTCTTTCTAGGATAATTTCTAGAACATGGTTGTTTTAAAATGCGCCAAGACGCGCTGAAACTCCACCATAACCCCCGGATATAAATCCAATTGAAAATTTGTGGGTGCTATTGGATGCTTAAGTCTTAAAAAATATATTACAAGTAAAAATAATTTGAAAGAAGCACTCGTGGAAGCTTGGGAAGAAATAGATCAAGAAACCACCAAAAAGTTAATAGAATCAATGCCAAGACGTCTTGAAGCAATTGTAAAAGCCAATGGAATGCATACAAAGTTTACAATTCCTGTAAAATAATTATAATTATGTTTAAAATTTGTCACTAAGTAAGTGTACAAATACTCTTGTTTAGTTTTTATAAAGTTTTATTCATTAATCAACTAAAGTTTATGTGATTGTTTTTTTGCTAATATTTTATTATCATTTTACCTCACAAGAATATATTTCTGCAATTTTAACTTAGTTACCATATTTTGTTTTGCTATGAAATTCCAAAATTGAAGTGTACAAATAAACATTTTGTCAACTGTATGTAAGTAGCTACCAAGTCAAGATTCAAAATCCTGAGCTTCTATTTTCATCAATTTAATTATTAATTATTTATTATTTAATTAAAGTATTGATTATTTAAATAAGGAAAAGTATTAATTATTTAAATTGTTATTTAACTAAGAGTTTGCTTTTTAAACGGAATAAATACTTTAAAGGAAATTTTGTCTTCAGCTATACTAGGCATGGATATTTAAAATAACGAGCATTTCACACCCATACAATTTTATGTATAGTTAATTTGATTGGTCCGTCATCGAGGATTACTTTTTGTTGGACCCCACAACAATCGCTTAAACTGCATTCTGAATGCGCATGTTGGAGGGGGAATCGAACCTTCGAAGCGCTGAATTGAAGTCCTTACATACATCTGGTAATCAGACCAAGGTGCAACTGAGTATCAACTTGGATTAAAAATAAAACAATTGATATGATAGAATAAATCAGAAACAATCATTATAATTAAAACATTCATTTATTTTTATATCAGTTTCTTTGTATTGTTGTATATACAGGAAAACATGTCCAATATTAATAGGATTAAGTGGGAATTTTGTTTTCATTTATTTCTTATTGCTCAATGCGCAAAAAATAAAATTTGGTGCTTATGTATTATGTACAAATTTTAAGAATTAGTTAAGTAAGTTTTTTAGTAACCATTTTTTTTATGAATTGTGAAAATTTTTTATAAACTTCAGCGGTGTAACTTAATTTTTAGGAGTTCTTAAAATTGAACTCAAGATAAATTGAAATAAAGGCCTGAGTATTTCTTATGCAAGAAATAATTTTTAATAGTTTAAGTAATTTCGGTTAGAAATTTCGATAGCATGTACTGAATTTATCTCAATTTTACCTCAGTGATGTATTTATATAAGCAAGTTTCTAACATTAGATTGCAATACATTTTGATCTTTTGCAGCTGTACATGTCTTATAAAACTTATGCTATTTCATTTTCAGAGAATATTTTCCCTAGCTCTATAACAATGTAAAACGCTGGAAAAATCTCTCATGGATAAATGTATATTTGCTTAAGTCGAATGCGCATCCAGCGTTCTCAGGAGCTCCGATCTCATTAGCATAGTAAGAATGCAGAACAGGAAATAGCTTCCTTTGTTTATTGGTTTAGGAATGTCAATATCTGTATGTCGTCACCTACAAAACACGCTATTCAAAAAATTTGTAATAAGACTTAAATATCAAAGCCAGTTTCTAATCCAATTGGAAATACAAGTTTCGGTACTTTTCCATTTCGCCGGCGCAGGCGATAAAGTCGCCAAAAATGATAACCAGAGCTAGAGAGAATATCTCCGCTGGTAACCTTTTAATGCTAAGTTTCCAAAACACGTGACTCCCTTTTACTTGTCAACGACTTTATTTCGACTCTATTTTATTTTTTCCATTTGATAACTTTATTAAATTTGTATATATAGCAACATAGCATAATTTCATAAATTTTGAAATGTACATCACCCGATAACTTGTAATCTAATCAATAAATCAAGTAAATAAATTGAGGCTCTGGCACACATCATTACAAGCATAGCGTGAACACGAGAACAACAATTAAATAAATAAATTTAAAAAATTTATGTAAAACAACATTATTGTTGCTGTTTTCTTATGACACTTGGACAAACCAAGCTCGCTTTTGCCTTTGGCAATGCGAATGAAGTCAATAGGGAGCGTCTTTCATTTGGATCAGAGCACCACGAAGGTGAAAGTACGACCTTGCTCTTATTTAAGGTGCCTCGTCATTCTGAACCATGGTCAGGTGACGAGGCCACACCTGAGCTGGCACCCTCCTCTCCACATCCCCGTCACACCAGCGGAAGGACTTTGGACGTCACAGATGAACGTGGACACGTCCCCAACCCACGGAGTTCCAGCAGCCCAGTGAAGGAGAGTTCACCGTGGTCACCCTCCCAACCACTGCCCGCGGCAAATGTTGCTTCACTTTGCTGAGCTTACGGGAGGCGGCGTGAAGCTACTGAGCCACTGGAGCTCTACAATATTTAAAAATTTTTTTATGTGTATACTGTGTGTTGTCGCCAATTGGCGACTTAATTTTCGCTTGGCGAGATTTGCGCCGGCGAAATGGAAAAGTAGCCAACTTTCAAAAGAAATTCTTACGTGAGGTACTTACCAACCGAAGGATGAGGCCTGCCGCGCCTGTCGAATTCTACGCCAGCGTAGATCCTCTTACCCTGAAAACAATCGAATTAATTGCAGCATTGATATTAAATGAAAGGTCACTTATATTGGATGCTATGAATTTCTCTAAAGAGCCGACCTATATAAAGCCTCGATAGACTGAGCACATATTGGATCAAAGTAAAATCGACTGCATAATCATTCTCACCCTATTCATTCAAAATATATTTAAACTGATTTTTCTAGCTAGGTAGAATAAAGGTTTTGAATGAATTACAAAAGAGGACGAGAGGTGATATCTTTTCCACTCATTGACTAGAACTTGAGGCGCAAGATCCAAACAAGGACATGCAACGCCGAAATTAAAAGATCTGATGTTTCAAAATCTAAGCAACTTTAAAAATATATTGTATGAAGTTTCTTTTAAACTAAACTACTTACACAAATAAAACGAAAAATATGTAGTACTTAAAACAATGCATATGAAAAATTGAATGAATTATTAAACAAATTTCAGAAAATGCTTCAAATGAAATTGTTTATAAAAGCACAAAAATAATTCCGATGAGAGTCCTTAAAATGTTAGTGAAATCGTCAGTGGAAGCCTCAAAGTAAACAATAGAATAAACTATTAAGTCTTGACTTAGACATCTTGCAATATTTCGAAGAGACATTCATATTTTATCACAGTCATTTAAATTTTAAATATTTTACATTTTTAAACACAAGTGAAAGTTTAGATATCTTTTTTGTGGTTCTTTCTTACTTGTTTTTCCTCTTCTGTATATTTAGCGTAGCCGCCATGGGGATCATCTGTTATGTAGAAAGGATGGTAGAACCGTGCGTTGTAGGGATCGTTGCCCCCTTCCACGATGAAAGTGTATCGACGATTGCGTCGCAAGTACAATTCCGGGCTCAACAAGCCATTCACGTACCAAGCAACACCAGGTGACGACCTCCCTGAAAGCATTCAAATAAAGGTTAGATTTATTAATAAATCTCAGGTAAAGTTACATAACTATACCAACATTTGCGATTTCTATATATTCATTTAGTTCTGTATTCGGCAGCATTACAGGAAAAGCTGCGAGTCCATAGTTCAGGACATTTCCTAATGCATAACCGTGTCAAGTTTTGCACACGAGGGCTAATTAGGTAGGCACCTACTATTAGTGTTGCAAGGATGGGGAAAAATCCCGTTTTATTCCCGGGAATAAACCGGGTTTTTTCCCATGGAAATTTTGAAATTTCCCGGGAAAATTTTAATTCCCAAGTTTTTAAAAAATTGTGGAAAAATTTGAATTTTCTTAAAAATTTAAAAGTTTTTAACTATTAAAACCACATATTTAAAAAGATGTATTTTTGTGATTTCTACTTTTAATTATGGCAATTTCTCAAAACATTTGGAAAAATATGACAGCCATTTGTAAATATAGGAGAGATTTCAAGTTGTGTTCATTGCAATTGTTACTCGTAATGTTTACTATTTGAATGTGTATTTATTAAATTTTTGGACAGAAATCGTTTAGATGTACACGCTGTCTTTCACATATAAATTCCTCGAAAATATAGAACCAATATGTATAAATTTCAATCTTTCCATATATATTTCTTGAAAATATTATTCTACTATTATTTATAAACTTAATGTTAAATTAAACGCAATAAATTAGATTGATAACTGATTCTAAAATTGCATGCGAAAATTTTTTTTAACGTCTATCGTTAGTGTATTTAGATATTTTGTTTTTCATTAGATATCTGGAGTTACTTTTGATCAATTTAGATAAAAATAATAGCCTGGATGTACATCTATAGTTTGAAACATTCAGAAAGTAATTTTTAACTATTGTGGTTTTATTTTCTGTGGTTATATATCAGATGCTTAAATATCTAGTTTATGTAACTAGTTTATTAAATGAAATTTTGTACGTATTGTATACAAAAAGAATCATTTTCTCTTCCCATTAAAAGTAATGATGTGAAGTATACAATTTTATTTGGCACGCTTAATATGCAAGACTTTCTTTTGCAAGTTTTTTTATACATAGATATACTTCATAAATGCTTATACAATTGCTGTAGGATTTATTACATAGTGTTGTGTACTTTCTAGAGAATACTAATGCAGAAACCTTCGTAACAAAACTGATTGTTCACAGATTATAATAAATACTGATTCTTATTAATATTAGAACGTTTTTCCAATTTTTTACTGTTATATTTATTAAAGTTTACAAATTTGGTGTTTGAGATTCAGAAAATATCTGAACTTTAATACTTTCACATAAAAAAATGTCTGTTTAAAATTGGTAATTTGCTAGAAATAAAGCAGGAAAATGCTCTTGATATTATTTCTTCTTAAAATGAAGTTATTTATCATTGAAAATGTTGGCGAGAAATTATAATATTTAGAATTAACTAAGCATGTTGGATTTCATTACTAGTTAATCAATGATTTGACAAATCAGTAATTTTGTTGGACTACATGACAAGAATATTAAATTTCATCCATTATGGGCGTTTTAAAATTTGAATATGCATGTTAGTTCCAATAATTTTAGATTTGTAAAGATTTATATCATAATTTTGATTTTACTGAAAGTTATAAGTTAAATTGTGGCTGCTGATGCTGATTGATTAATTTGAAGTTACTTAAAACTTTGAAGTGTTTCTTATAATAAATAAATGTAAATTGGTCCAGTTTGCGTCAATAATATAAACTTCTTTATCAGTGTTACAACCTTTAAAAATTCTGTTTGTCCTAACTAGTAGAACCTGTATCCTATGAGCATTTGCCATTTCCTCTTTTTCAACATCTTGAGAGATCTGTTTCCCCATCTTTTAGGTGGTTATTTCTGAGGATTTTTTTCAATAATTTGGAAAAGTTAAATTTTAACTTGGTTGGATAGTATTTATATAATCGTACATAAATTATTTTAAGTTTCCTGGATATAGCTTTTGTGTTTGTTACATTATAGTTTAAAATGAACTAAATAGATAAAACCTTGGATTTTCACAATAATTTTTTCCAATTTCATTTTGATTAATTATTTGTGTGAGCTGAAAAGTGCTTCTAAAAGTTCTGCTTATTTATTAAGACCTATGGTTTAAAGTGGGTTTCGAACTACTATTAGGTTAAAATGGGAAACCCACACACACTAATTGCTGAACCGAATCCAAGAGTGCAAATCAATCGGCTGCTGGCTCTGCTAAATGGGGTCGCGAGCTTGTTTAAATGATACCAAATCTCGCCAAGAAGTAATCACTGCTGAGAGAGGAATCGAGCTCAATGCTGTTTTTAATGAGCAAATGATAGTTATGGCGTTTAATATGTACCTGCATTATTTGTTCATATTATAAAAAAATTAAGCGTCAGCTGAAATTTTTCTATGAACTGTCACCGTAAGTAAAAATTCAGCTTTCCACAATTCATTCCTTTCTTCTTGAGAACATTAAAATTTCACTTCATACCATATTATGAACCTTTGAAGTTACTAATAGTTTTCTAATCATTCTGTAGACAGAAATTTCGATAGAAACAGCTTAAATACTTATGATTTTTTTTAACTTTCATTATATTAAAATATCCTGAAGTTGGTAGCATTCAATCCAACATTGAAAATTAGAAAAATATTTATCGTTAAATTCATTTCACACTTCATTTAACCCCATAAAAATACTTCTAAATACTTAAAATTCATCTTTTATTTTATGTCTACAGTTCTGGTTGTAATAATTATAGAACATATATTGGATTAGGTTTAATGACACCAAAATTTAACACGACAATTACATAAAGAGGCAGCTTATTTGTTAGTCGCTCAACGGTCATTTTTTGCACACGAGGGCTAATTAGACCGGGGCCTACGGTTTAAAGTGGATTCCGAACAACTACAAACATACATGCCCAAGGTGGGATTCGAACCCACGAACATAAAGAGGCAGAACTTAAATATTCAGTTTATAATGCAAGCAATTATCAAAGGGAAAGACTTAACATTTTAAAAATTCTCGAAATATAATAGGCAGGCTTTGAGTTCACCCACTAAGCTGGTTTGTCGTCTAGAATGCGACAGCAATCGGGGCAGGACGGCTATCTAAGAGTGAGCTACGAACAATTGAAAACACCGAATCAAACTGAAGGCCAGAGCAGAATATGCATTTCGGCCATGTTACACTTCAAGGGGAGGAACTTGATTTCAGTTACCTGTAATGCCTCGATATCCCTTCAAATTCCCTGGCACGCCCACTCGGACCGTGAAAGTAGTTACCTGGGGATCTCGGATCCTCAAAGGTCCCCAAGTTTTTACTACAGGCTTCACCTTGGGTCTGGAAAAATGTTCACAATTCTTCACTCCTGGCTTCCTGCCTAAATTCAGTTTTAAATCACCTGAAAACAAATGCAATAGCTTTTACCTTCAATGAACACAATGCTAATTTGTATTTATCATTTAAATATCTACATATATTCATCTTGAAATATTTTTGCCCATATCTCAAGCGCATTCTATAAATTTAATTATGAAAATAATTTTGTCAACTCTAAAGTAAAACAGATTTTTTTTCACAAGTTATGTTTAAAATATAAAGTTTTATTCATAAATTGATTGCTTCACAATTTGTTTTTAGCGGGTCATTCTCTATATAATGAAATTTAGCACCTACTTAATTTTGTCTTTTAATAACCAGAAAAGTAGCACTTCAACGTGACGTTGAAGTACAGAACTGTTTGACTGCATTTTATAAAAGATTATATTCCATAGGAGTTGGAACAAAATTCATAACGGAACTGTAAAAGATTTAAGTAAATAGATTTTTAAGTGATGAATAAATCTGAAAGTTTTTGTTTCCCCCCATTTAAACAAAATTATTAAATTAACATTGAAGATAGCAAATTTTATTAAAAAAGCTAAGAGAAAAATAGGAATAAAAACTCTTCATTATAAGGCAGCAAGAAATTACATCCTTTGGAAAATAAATTTAAAGCCAAAATATATCACCTGTAATTGATTCTAGCATTAAATGTTTAAAAATGCGCTTTTAATAGTGTATACATATGGATAAAATTTATGATGTAGGTGTAATATCTCAAATAGAAACTATTTTCCCGACTTGGTTTAATCTGAAAGAAAGGCAAAACTTCAAAATTGTTAAATAATAGAAACTTAAAATATTAATTTGCTAATAAGATTATGTTTATCTAATAGGTTTCATTATAGCCCCTGTGACCGCTTTTTGTTAATTAAGATATTAAATCGTCTGCGACCCTTAGTTTCACAATGGAATTCAAAATTAGTAGAAAAACCGATACTAATAAATTAGTACGGATAAATTTGAGAACTATATTGAATTGATCCGCTTCTACATCGCTCATCCATTCGTCAGTTCAGCCATCTCTAACAAGTACAGTTCATTGCTTATTCATCTAAGAAAACTGTTTTTCTTTTAATAAAAATGTACTTTAATATCTATATTTGGCAGTCCCCTAACTCAAAAGCAAAACATTCAAATTTATCGATGCTTAAATCTAACAAACTCTTTGATTCTATCTAAAATCTATGATTTATTATGATAACCTCTGGCCATTAAAAAATGCCAAGAAATTATTAACTTACCTCTCAATACAAGTCTGTGATAAGTAGGCTCTTTAAATGAATTGTATTTTCCAACTGCCCATATCAAATAGGTGTCCCCTTCTTGGTTATACACTTTATCTCCACTGTCCTCTATTAGAAAGATTTTTTTACTACCAATATTTCTGTTTCAAATATTTAGGTATAAATTATGACAAAGATGCCGTATAATTCAGGATGCCAAATTCTAAGCTTTGTGATTTTTTTTTTGGCCGATTATCTTGTTTATCTCGCATTCTGGTTTTTATTACGTCATACAGATGGAGACCTATGATAATTAAGAAAAAAATTCTATTTTGGCAATTTTAATAACTACGCGTTATAGCAAGACTTCGTAATACATCATCTTGGCAACATTTTTTCGTCAAAGAAAATTCAGAATTAAGCCCCCTGGATTATACGGTAACTGTGTCCAAATTATTCAACGATATTTGTAGACTAAATTTTTACTCTCAAAATTCTTATTTATTCAATTCCTGTTTATTTTCAAAAACATATTCTATCTTTACAGTTAAAAACACAAGCGATTGAGAATTTAGATTCTAACTATAAATGTGTATAATTATCAGATTGATAAAAAAAGAGTTCTAGATTTTATCGTAAATTTTGTTGTTTTAATTCATAAAATGGTAAACACAAGATAACAGATTAAATAGCTTAACCATCATTGCTAAAATTTTGATATTAATTTTTTATGAATTAAAAATCTATTCATATATTATAATATATTTAAAAGTTAAAACGTAGGCCATTAATTTATAATTAGTTTCTTTAAGGTGACGTTTTGCTTACAGAAATAACTTCTCTAAGGATCTGCAATTAAAGTGGGCTTTAAACTCATGATGTTTGGACGTTAAATCATAGTTAACTGTGAAGAGAAATAAGTCAAACAGCAAGTGCAGACATTGACGGTAGATGAAAATAATTACTATTACTGCCTCAGAAGAGTTTCTTTGATTGTTAAATCGCGATTAGTTTCCGCATGCCACACATGGAACTTGCATCTAAATTCATGTGGAAAATATTTAGCACAGAACTAGACATAATCAATGAGACAACTGCAAATGTCCAAGAGGTCTTTGATGATCGGATTTAAAATCAACTAAAAAACTCTTGGACATGTTACATTTTATGTTTCATTGATTATGGCTAGTTTTTGATTGTCAGCGGACCAACACAAAATGGACAAATGTATTACCAGAGAAATTCAAAAGTACTCCGATAAGTTTTACGATAAATAATTCTAAAATCCACCGTGAAAATAGAACATGAATTCATTAAAATTATCAACACAATTAACTTTCATGCTATTACAGTTTTCTAGTAGACAGTTTTGCAAGCAAATAGCACTTCCTGTTGTGAACTATATTATAGCTACACTAGTAAGCAATTTTACAGCAAAGTTTGCATCATACCATTCTCAAATTTTATCTAAAAGGAATTGCTTAGGAAAACAGAAGAGTATGTATATAGGAAATTTCTACTTTCAGAGAATTAGAGAAAAACTTCAAAAATAAGAGCCGAATCGTGCACATCTCAATCTTCAACATTGGGCAGCCGAGAGCTACGATATATATCGGTCCTCAAATAGGCAACTTCGTTCTAAATCTGGAAACTCTGCCGATAGTTTGCTGCTTTACAAGAATAAAATAAACTCCTCAATTTTCATTTATTCTTCTATTAAAAAAAAGCACTACGGGAACATTATACCCTAATTATTTCACATTATTATATCATACATCATTTTACATTCTAGCACTTAGTAATTAAAATTTTCCTTTGGATATTTGGGGAAAAAATTTTAAGTTTAATTTCATATCATTAACAAAAAATTACTAACCTGTATTTAGAAGGTTCCTTCTGAAAGTTAAAATAGTGATGCCATCTTTTCGGACATAAGTGTGAATCTGATAAGCTCCTGCAACTCCACCCACTTTCTCGTCCAGGCAAACGCCAGCATTCTTGCCCAGTACATTGGAACACTAAGTAAATAAATCAGTGAGCATTTTTATCTCAAATTTACATTCCTCTTGAAAAGTTGTTTTATAATGTACCTGTGATTATTGAAAAAGTAATGTTGGCGCACTCCTATAAATATTGAATAATCCAAAACAAGGAAAAATTATCGATCGATTCAATTGAAGCTAACTTTGCCTTGAATTATTTTTAAATGGTGCTAACCTCAATTCAAATTATAATTTACCATTCGTGAAATACTTACACAATCACTGAAAAATCGATATTTAATTCATGATCTTGAAACTATACACATTCACGGACACTTTCTGCTCATTAATTATTAGTGTAAATTTAATGTATTTGCGCAAATAGCAAATGAATAGCTGAATAAGTTGCATACTCGTCTTTAATGTGTAATTTTAGTTTTGTTCATTAGATTTCTGTTCAAGTTAGTTGCACTGAATTACATAATTAAGCTATAAATTTCATTTTATGGAATAGTAGAATTTCTACTTTATTAAAAGATATTTCATTGAAAACAAAACTGTCAGCTTGCTACGTTACTTATTTTAAAATATTATATTAAGAGTTTAAATTTATTGATACAACCATTTAGAAAACAAACTCAAAATAACCATTCAATTTGGTCAATAAACTAAAAAAACTAAAACTCTATTGAGAAACTGAAACCAAATTAAATTTGTCTAACAGTCAAAAAAATTAAGAAACAAGTCAATAACTTTCTCTAATAAAAAAGTAAATTTTATATACTTATGTGTTCGGAAATTTTAATGATTTTTATTGTTTTAGAAAACACTATTAATCTGATCATAAATCGTTCATTTAATTTAGAATTAACTTAATTTCCAGTAATTCATTCATTCTAATTGCAGACAGTTATACCTTGGGTGTGACTCTCCAATACGTCAACTGCTCAACTAATTTAGCATTGACCACTCTGACTAATACACTGGCTTTTAATTGGATTATTCTTTACTGTAATAATTACTCGATGTTATTGCATCGAGCTTTTAAATATATGTTTGAACACCGACTTTCAACAATCACTGGTATTGCAAGCACATTTTTTTTAAATTTTATTTTCTTCATGATCTTATAAGCTAATTTATAAAATCTGTGAATTATCTTTAATGACATCTTAAAAAAAAGGAGCTCTCAGCCTGAATTTCTAAATCTTATTTGTATGGGTAAAAGTCTTACTGGAAACTTTCCGGAGATGTTGTAGTCGGCAGCGGTACCCAGAAGGCCGTCCATGTAACAAACAGCGACGTCCGACCCGATCATCTGCGAGCTCGTGGGAGAGCCACTGACTCCAAAAGCCATGTACTCGTCTTCATCTATGGAAGAATCATAGTGTTTATTAAAGACATACTATGAAATCCCGTTCCCAGCTGAAGTTGCTGCAAAGTACTCACCTATTTGCCCTGCCAGCTCAAAAGTGATGGCTGGCCCGAAGATCTCCCAACTGACTCTCAAATCTCGATGCAGCTGCTCACAGTTTGGTAGAGGTGACTCATGATCCTAAATAAAAAAGAAATTATCCAGTCTAAAAAAAATTCGTTATTGTTAATTTGTTCCATAATTCATTGTTTTATAGTTAAAAAATACATTTTTAATTAAATAGTTGAAAAATGTGAAGGGAATGCTAAAAAAATTTTGCATCTGATAAATTTTTAATCAGAGCTTATCTAGGCTGTAAGTGCAACTGAAGCGCTATAAAAATCAGAAAATATTTTGGAAATCTTTATCGTTACCCTAATTTGTTTGATAAAAAATATTAAGGATTTTTTTTACTTCAAAAATAGTCTGCCCACATTAATCTTTTTTTCGATACAAAATTTCGTTGTTCTAAGCTCATAACCTTTCTGCATTATTTAAAGCTAATAAAAATTTTAATTTGGTTATTACTGCAATCATTTTGCGCATAATTAGGTTGATTTGATTGGGAAGTTTTCTAAAGTAATATCATAACCACCATAGTCTTCATGGCTGAAGTAAAATTTGAACTTCTGATTTGTTTAATTGGAATAGTTTCATTTATATCATTCAGTGACCTTTTTTTGCACATGAAGGTTTTAACACGGTGATCTACCATTTAAAGTAGATTTCAAAGGATTAAATACATTGAGGCTCACAAACTGCTAACTGCAGGCTAATTATTCAATCATTGTGTTCTGACAACATGTTGGTTTGATTTGCTATTCAGCAGTCAAATTTTGAATCCAAGATCTGACTCTGTAAGGACTTAAGATCTAAAGAAAATAAGGAACACCTTCAAACATCGCTGTTGGAGATTAGAATCGAATCCTCAAACCGTTGAACCGAAAAATAAAGTGCTAACGATTCAGCTTTCATCTCATTACATGACAAAATCGTAGTATATTTGGTCGATTTTTTAATGCTTAAAAACAATTTGGATAACAGAAATGTATGTAATGAATATTCTTCGCATTAGAATCTTTATTGAAGACTTTATAAGGAAGTTTTGCTTGCTAAATTAAGCTTTTAATAAATTATTTAGGTTAATATTCTAAAGCTCTCATGAAATTTGTATCAAAGAATTTCATGCTGGATAGTAAATAAAAGGAATGAGAGTGTTTTCAAAAGGGAATTAGAGTGTAAATAAAATTAAATTATTTAAAATTAATTCTATTAACCCAGTCATCATCACTCAAGTTGTTGATACACATTCTCTGTGACAAAATTATTAGTTAAAAACCTAAGCAAATGAACGTCGACACAAATATTTTTATAATAGATTTTATCGGCAATTTTCGGACATTTGGTATAGAACATAATTTATCGATAATTACTGTTTAATATTTGATTTATCCATAATTACACTTTGTTGACTCGAAAACGGGGAATCAATTTCTCACCAGTTTTCAAATCAAATTTAAGCCCCATTGGTAATTTTAGTACAATATGCAGTTTAATTGTTCTTAGGTTAGATTACCACCTAATGTGTAGACATTTAATTAGTTGAAATAAAATTTGAAATAAAGGTTGTGAGTCAAATCATAAAATATAGCAATTGTATAGTAGTTTTATTAATATTTACATCAACCTTTGAAAAATTAACTTGTCAAGTTGAATCGAAGACGAAAAAATATCTACAGAAATAGAAAATGAATATTTTTATACGACTTACACAAAAAAGGCTTGTAATATACGAACCAAGTACACTACTGGCCATTAAAATTGCTACACCAGGAAAGCAGCACACCATACACGTGAAATTTGCATGACAGGTAGAACTTGCTGTGATATGCAAACGATTCGATTTTCAGCGCATTCATACAAAGCAGGCGACAGTAGCGACATCTACAATGTGTTTAAAACCAGAGATTTGGCAGCAGTTTTCTCATACTCAATTTCCGTTTCAACGTTGTTTTCGGCAAAGAAAGTTGTTGTAATGCCTCGTGTAAGAAGAAGAAATGCCTATCAGCACGTGTCTGACTTTGATCGAGGAAGGATTATAGCCTACCGGGATTGCGGTTAATCGTACCGCAATATTGCTGCTCGCGTCGGTCGAGACCCCATGACTGTTAGCAGAATATGGAATCGATGGGTTCAGGACAATCATACGGAACGTCATGCAGGATCTCTGCAACTCCTCATCACTAACAGCAGAGAAGACAGACGTCTTATCCGCATGGTCACAAGGGATCGTACAGCCACATCATGAACCCTGAGTCGAGAAATGGAGTCATTTGCAAGGCAACAAGTTTCTGCTCGAACAGTTCGACGACGTTTGCAGCAGCATGGATTGTCTGCACGGCGATCATGGCTTCGGCTACCATTGACGCTGCGTCACAGACAGGAGCGCCTTCAATGGTGTGATCAGCGACGAATCTGGACGCGGGAATGGCATCACGTCATCTTTACAGATGAATCTCGGTTCTGTATACAGTACCATGATGGCCGCATCCGTGTTTGGAGGCATCGTGGAGAATGCGCATTGCCAGCTTGCATTCGACATCGCCATACTGGCCCATCTGCTGGATGGTTGGTTTGGTTTGTTTGTCGCTCAACGGTCATTTTTTGCACACGAGGGCTAATTAGACCGGGACTTACGGCTTAAAGTGGATTCCGAACCACTACAAACATCCATGCCCAAGGTGGGATTCGAACCCACGAACTGTTGAACCGAAGGCAAGAGCGCTAACCATTCGGCTGCCAGCTCGGCGCCCATCTGCTGGAGTTATGGTAAGGGGTGCCATTGGATACACATCTTGATCACCTCTTGTTCGCATTACCGGCACTTTGAACAGCAACCATTACATTTCCAATGTGCTAAGGCCCGTGGCTCTGCCCTATCTTCGAGGCCCTCTTAATGCTTTATTTCAACAGGATAATGCACGACCACATGTTGCCCGTACTGTTCTGAACTTCCTTGATACAGAACAGGTTCGACTGTTACCCTGACCAGCACGTTCTCCTGATCTGTCACCCATTGAGAACGTGTGGTCAATGGTTGCCGAGCAATTGGCACGCCATCACTCACCATCCACTACTGTCGATGAACTGTGGCATAGTGTTGAAGCTGCATGGACTGAGATCCCCGTACATGCCATACAATCTCTGTTTGACTCCATGTCTAGGCGGATAAATGCTGTTATTGCAGCCAGAGGTGGCTGCTCTGGGTACTGATTTCTCAAGATCTATACATCTTAATTTCCTGTAAATCTAATCACTTGTTCTTTCCACTATAATGTATATGCCCAATAAATATCATTCTGTTATTTGCATTCCTTCTTGGTGTAGCAATTTTAATGGCCAGTAGTGTATATAATTGGATATGCTTGGTTTCGGAAAAAGATCAAAACTGGCTTATAATCGGCTGTCATTTATTGTACGGCGGCAACAATTCAAAATTTAATATTCGTAAAACAAGCTCTTACATATCATTGGCATAGTTATAAAAATTATGAAATTGTCACAAGAACTATCTTGTTCCTTTCCAATCACGGTTAAGAAAAAATATTCCTATCTAAAAATTCTATTTTTCTTCCAAGTAATGACCATACATAGAATTACAACGATAAGTCTATTAATGATTTATTAACAATAGCACTATACAAAACTGAAATAGTTAAAAATAAATTTCTGATGAGGTTCCGGGGGATTTTAAGGGACCCATAGTAAGGAAAATATGGTACAAATACTATTTTAAGAGCGTTGTTTGATTTATCACTCCTTTCTGACATTGGAAATGCTTACGAACATTTGAATTTTTCTTGGTCTGATATTCTAAAATCAATTTTTGATCACAAGAACAAATTGGATGAGTGCCTATATAGTTTAAAATGGAACTGAACCACTGCAGCAAACTTTTACAGCTGAGTGAAAGCAATGGTCGAATCTAAAGCTCTATCCATTCCGCCTGCCAAGACCTTGTAGGGGGAATTTAACCACTGAACTGCAGATCAGAACACTGTCCATTTTTTAGTGAAGCATTGCTTACAAAATAAGATTTAGTTTGAGTTTACGGCCACTATTTACAATCGATGACTATTCAAATGGAACACGCAGTTTAAAGTACACTGTTGGCCGAAACGAACATCCACACTAATGCGAAAATCGAATTTACGAGCTTTCAAACCAAAAACCAGTGTGATTGCTATTCATGCACGGGCCTAAAAAAATTAGAATTGCAGGAAAGAGGAATCGAAGGAACATACGATCAGGTGAATGAGGGAGGGCGGAATATTGAGCTTGTCAGGGATGGTTGTCGAGCCATAGTTCTCCTGCGTACGCACGTTGTAGATGCTGAGCCAATCGATGTCCTCCATGGTCATCTTTCCCGGCAGCAGAAGGTTGACGTCCTTCCCCGAATACGAAGTTAGGCCATTCAAGCTGAAAAAGACAAAAATGCATTCTTTTCCTGTGTTTTTTTTTTTTTTTCCTAAAGGACCATTATTTTTACGGAAATATAACATAAATGATTTTAGTATGCGTGGCTCAAAATTTTATTTCAAATTAAATATATTCCCATCGAACTTTTTCATGTGCAAAAATTGACTTTAAAGTGATAAAGTTAAACAAGCTAAGTGGTAAATAAAGGACAATTGGTGCAAAGGATTGCTTAGCGATAATTTTTTCAATTAAAAAAGAGAAAGAGTAAGAAAACATAAAACCTAATACATAGATATTTAATTTTGTTTCATTGAATAAAAGATTCTTTTACATTACACCCACACAATCGAACATCGATCTGATTAACAAGCAGTTTCCACCAGAAATCCACATTGGTGTACAAACAAGAGTTTTGTCAATAGATGATTAGTTATTTAGTTTACAAAATATAAATAAAATAATTGTATTTTTAATATTTTTAACAACGTAAATCTGTTTAAATAATCCATTTAAACATGATGAAAAGGAAATATTTTCGACAGTAATTTACTCTTTTTTCTTTTCCGTTTGGGGGATTGTCAGCGGGGGTGTAACGGAAAAGTACCTTTAAAAACTATTCGAATATTAAATCGAAAATTATGCATACACTACATTAAACTTTCATTAGAACAAAGAAATATTTTTAGATTAAGATAATCAAAATTGTAATGCATATATCCAGAATTCATCTGGAGAATAAAACATTTTATATCCTGTTAGAAAAAATATTAGTAAATCCTAGGTCTTTAATATTTGTTTAATAAATACAAAAAACTTCGAGCCCTCCGAATTTTTGCCCCCGAGTTAAACTGAGGGCGCTACAGGCAATGAAAAACTTATCAGAATATTTGGCACTGGTTGACTTAAAGTAAAATTTCCATAAAAAATTTTGATTGCAGCATTTTTTTATAATTTAAGCCTCATTCAACGCTGATTTGAAATCACTGTAAAGTTGCTTATAGTGCAATGTACATCGCTCAGGAGCTCTGCTTGCCTAAACAATGTAAACATGCAGTACTTTCATCTATGCATAAGAACTGAGGGAATAAAAAAATTTGGCATTTCTCTTTTCCCAATATCCCACAACTTGTTTTCATAAAAATTATATAGCTTATATTGTTGATAAGCTATATTGTCTTTCGCCATTGCAGCGAACATGTTTTCTATTTTCTCAATACACCCTTGTTTGAAAATGCTTTGGAACACAGATAAAAGGCAAAAATGAGTAAAACCTAAAATTGAAATAGTTTATTCAGAACACTGCTTGGGAAAGTAAATAAGACTATATATTGTAACAAAATAATTTTAATAAATAAAAACTACACACTGTTATTTTAGACAAACTTAAAACAATTATATGCTTGAGAAAGCTAAAAGAAACTTGTTGTACCACCAAAAGGTGGGAAGAACTTCCTTCCTCAATCCAATCAAAATCGAAAGCGAATGAAATCCTACATAATGATCGGCACTATTAAAACTTTTTCTTCAGAAGTTTGGTTGGGCAGAACAAGCAGCATTCTCTTCAGAAGAGACTCAAAGAAAATATTCATGCTAATCGAATTTTTCTTTGCCGATCTGTGGGAAGTCATTTCATGTGCTACACAACATCTAAAGAAAAAGTAAACTACTAAAAATGTAAACATAATTTTACCTACCATAATTTTTCACCGAAAGAAGGTTTGGTTTGTTTGCCGCTCAACGGTCATTTTTTGCACACGAGGGCTAATTAGACCGGGACTTACGGCTTAAAGTGGATTCCGAACCACTACAAACATCCATGCCCAAGGTGGGATTCGAACCCACGAACTGTTGAACCGAAGGCAAGAGCGCTAACCATTCGGCTGCCAGCTCGGCCACCGAAAGAAGGATGCTCGTATTTCATTGGAAACAGCGGCGCCCCCTAGTACTCCAATTCGCAACCGCTAAATTTGACTTGAGAATCAAACTTGAAAGCAAGGAAAACCTTCCCGTTGTAAACACAATCGCCATTAATTTGGGTGTTAACATTGAATTTCGCCATATTTTGCTTGGAAAGCCGAGACTTGCTCATATTTGAAATAATTACACAGTATAAGTCAACGAAGCAAGTCCTCATAAAGTTAAAGTTTCAATTTAAAAAAAGTTTAAGAATGATAATTATTATGATAACTTACTATCCATTTTCATCTGGCACTTTGGTTCCATAAGGTGTTGGTTGAGGACCGACACCTACCCAGAAGAAAACATCTGAAATGAAACATCCAGTATTTAAATTAAAGAAAATAATTTGAAATACAACTAAACTTTAGAATAAAGTGAACATTGTAGTTTCATTTTCCATGCAATAATATATGCAATCAAAAACTGAGTATCACTTTCTTTTTGTATCACAACATATCAGAAAATTTCAATTTCTATGCGTAATGGCAAAAAGAATTTATCTTCGGAAACGCGGATGTAATATGTTATGAATTTTTCTAGCGTTAGCTTTTTTTTAAGGCTAAAATACGAAAAAAATATCAAAATAGTTCTGCTCTTCACAGAGCAAAATATTTAGTCTCTTGTTGATAACTGTTTTAGTTTGAAGAATAAGCGACGATTTATATTTCTGTATGTCACGTGTGTGGAATAAAGCTATAGGAATAACCCAAATAACATTACATATCATAGCATTACAACATTAGTCATATCATGTCACAATGATCGTGATATTTGGTTCGGTTCTTATTGAATACTGAATGAAATAATGAAAATAATTAAAAAGGTGATTAATTATTTTTGATTATTATTTAATTAATTTATTATTTGACTTTCCCAATGACAGAAATGACTATTGAACTTTTAAAATGAAGATTAGAATGTTGACCAACTGCTACACAATGGCCAGTTAGTGACAATTGTTACTACCATAGCAAAATTTTCCCTGTCATGTTGATTAGCACATGCACAACAGTGAAAATGTTAGTTGGTTAATCATTTTACTGTAGTTTTGTGTATACAAATATCAATTCAACCACAAATTTTGTAAATGATTGCAAACCACTGCAATCATGCTCAATAAAGAAATCAAACCCATGACAGACTTTCTTATCATGGCCATCAGTGAAGTCAATCGTGAAACTAGATAGTTTGCCATATGATTTTAACGTCATTTGCACCATAATATCAGCATGTACAAATACGAACTGAATAAAAGGTATTTTTATTTTCCTTTATGAAAAGTCACCCTTCCACCATTTTTCTCTACCAGTAGAAAGGCTTGAAATACGTGAAATTAAAACCTAGAAATGGTCATATGACAAAAAAAAAAAAAAATAAATGAAAAATTTGTAATACAGGATTAATGATATGTCATTCTAAGCTCCTATTTTGCAATGACTAATTAGATGAAGAATTTTTATATAAAGTTAGTTGCTAACCATTAAAAATATGCACCATAATATCAGCATGTACAAATACAAACTGAATAAAAGGTATTTTTATTTTCCTTTATGAAAAGTCACCCTTCCACCATTTTTCTCTACCAGTAGAAAGGCTTGAAATACGTGAAATTAAAACCTAGAAATGGTCATATGACAAAAAAAATAAATAAATGAAAAATTTGTAATACAGGATTAATGATATGTCATTCTAAGCTCCTATTTTGCAATGACTAATTAGATGAAGAATTTTTATATAAAGTTAGTTGCTAACCATTAAAAATATGCACCATAATATCAGCATGTACAAATACAAACTGAATAAAAGGTATTTTTATTTTCCTTTATGAAAAGTCGCCCTTCCACCATTTTTCTCCACCAGAAGAAAGGATTGAAATACGTGAAATTAAAACCTAGAAATGGTCATATGACAAAAAATAAATGAAAAATTTGGAATATAGGATTAATGATATGTCATTCTAAGCTCCTATTTTGCAATGACTAATTAGATCAAGAATTTTTATATAAAGTTATAACCATTAAAAATATGCACTATGAACGAATTTACTATCGGATTGTTGATTATAGTTTCAGTTATGTACTCTCTCATTCAACTAACTTTGTTCCAATGCATTTAACGTTACTTTTGAGAAAACTAACACAAGTTCTATTGTGTGTTTAGTCTCTATGTAGTTTAGTTTATGAAATGTTTAGTCTCAGCCAAATGATTTGAATAAGGCTGACTGATCACACATGAGCAGTTCCATTGAAAGCAGCAGTCTGGCAGAGAGCCTCTCGCCGCTACGGCAACACATTTTGGCGGGGCAACGGCGAGAAAGTTGATTTGACTTCATGGATCGTATTTTGCCCGACAGCAACAGAAATGATTCATGTCAGTATAAGTTGGTCTCACAACCATCAATAAGCACAATCATTTACATAGATAAGTGCTTATAAAAATTTTATACATAAACATCAAAGGTTCGGATTTTAAATCCAGAGGGTTTTTCTACGTACTTATTGATCATATGCAGTTGGTATATAAATGAGAAGGAAGTCTGAAATCTTACCATGAATTGTCACGCTTAATTGAAGACAAAAGATAGAATTGTAGTCGATTTTTAAAAAAGAGCTTCTGTTAAAGTTAATGAATGTTAAAGCAAACGCTATGAAACAATTATGGCTTGCACGATAAGCAGTTACGCAGTATCGATAGAGGTAGCAATGTTTTATCGCATTTTACAAATTCTTATGTTACGAGAGCGTCGTGTTATAATGCAGTTTACTGTAGTTCTACTTTATGTTGATATTTGAGACTAAGATTTTGGTATTAATCAATTTCTCAGATGAATTTTATTAATGAATTTTACTGACATATATTTTAAACCAATTATAGAATCAATAGAGGTAGCAACGTTTTTATCGCTTTTTACGAATTCCCAAGTTACGAGAGCGTCGTGTTATAATGCAGTTTACTGTAATTCTACTTTATGTTAATATTTGAGACTAAGATTTTGGTATTAATCAATTTCTCAGATGAATTTTATCGATATATATTTTAAACCCATAATAGAAACTTTATTAAGGAGAATAAACTGAGTTAGAAGAATAAATACCTGAATCATTCCCATCATATCGTAGGTTGAGAATAGATATGGTCTTGGAGTCTTGGACAACGACTCCATCCGACTGAACACCGTGCGAGTTCCTGCTGAGCTCGGAAATCCTCTGTGGAGCGGGTGGCTCCATCCCCTCCGGAATGTACACATCAGCCAAATTGTTCTGAAACAGAGCCATCAAAGTTCAACATACGAAATCTTTGCGACTGAGGAAGATGTCGTCCAAATGCAGGGAGGGAATCACAGAAACATTAGCATAAGATGCAAATCAAAATACATTTTACGCATGCCTATTGATTCTTGGAAAATCAAAGTGAAAATAAAAATTACTTTTTAAATATATTTCTTTAAATATCAAATTTGTTGTATATCTTTAAACTCATATATATATATATTTTAATTAGATTCACGCAATGTGCTTAACGTCAGCGGTGAAAGAGGTTGCATCAGTGGAAACACATAAGACTCGGGATTTCAAACAAATTCGTCACGTGATCTTTTGCAAATGAGCTCTCATTAGACTGAGTGGATTCCGAATCACAACAAATGTCCATGACCGAGGTGGGATTCAAAGCCACGAACTGATCAGCTGAAAGCAACACTAACCATGCAGCTGCCAGCTTGGCTACAAATTCCGTTAGCCGTAACATCTCAATAATGGTTAATATTGTACATTGAGTGTAGAAAAAAATTCTATAATTCACCCGTTGATTAATAATGCTAAGTATAAAACTGTTTAGTTAAACTTGGTGTGGATGCTTGAAATTTTGAGTTCTCTTTCTGAAACGTTAAAATTCTACCTTTAAACATGTGTGAAACGCAGCCATGCAACAGTGCAGTTAAAAGTTGGAAATACATCTTAGTAATGTTAGAGGCACTTTTTAAATTTGTAATTGCGGAATTTTCTATGCATAACTATTTTAGATTCTCTTACGCGTTTGCAACGACAAATTTCCGTACACCTAGAATAGGGCTCTACCAGTAAGGTTGGTTGGTTGGTTGGTTGGTTTGTTTGTTTGTCTCTCAACGGTCATTTTTTGCACACGAGGGCTAATTAGACCGGGACTTACGGCTTAAAGTGGATTCCGAACCACTACAAACATCCATGCCCAAGGTGGGATTCGAACTCACGAACTGTTGAACCGAAGGCAAGAGCGCTAACCATTCGGCTGCCAGCTCGGCTCTACCAGTAAGGTGGAAACTACTCTGGATGAGATTTCGTAATTTAGAAGCTTGTATTTCTAGCTTACGAAAACCACAGTAGATACAAGCACTAAAATACTTCGCAATTAAGAAGCGTGTACCAAAAACCCTGACAGATGACCTCCGTTCTCAGAAGTGTTTTACTTGGAAGACATATCAAACATGATCTTAACGTGCTCCAGCTATATTAAGTGAGCACGAAGGATCTTCGGCTAAGTCTGTATTCGAGCCCAGTACCTTCCGATACTGAGAAAGACGCATCACCAAACTGGGCACCTGCGATCTCAATTGTATGGATAAGAAAATTCTATTCAAAACTGCAATTAATTCCTACGCAGGAATTTAGTTTAGGAACACACTGAAAATTTACTAAATTCCTGTCTACGCAGGAAGACAGGAATTTATTATTTTCAGATAACTCGTACGCATGCCATGACACGGAGGAACTAATTCTACGACAGTAATGTACAGTTTTGTCTCATTTGAGGCAGTCGCACAAGACAGAATTTAACTCTTATGAAAGTTTAATTTGTTCAAGAGTTTCGTATCATTTTTTAAATCTACATTTTTGAATAATATTTTTCATTGCTAATTATTTAATTTATGTAGATCTCAAATACACATGCGACTGCAAAGTCGATATCATTTCAGTAAACATGATACACCTTAAATTGTTTGTGTTCAGTTACACTTTTGATATAAATTATATAAGGAAGTATTTTTTTGAGCACTAAAGACTTTTTGAACCTGATTTTCATGTATAAATATTCACATTAAGTATTCATATATTGATCATCTATTTTTATATATAAGGTATCGACAGGGATTCTGCCTAAAGCCATCATTTATAATCTTTTATTACGTTTCATCTTAAACTAGTGTTAATTTTATATTGGGCTAAAAAGCTTGTTGATTTTGTTGCTTCAAAATGTTAAATGTAACAAAAAGTTCACAACTCTAAAATTGATAAAAAAATTAATGCTTGAATTCAAATTATAAATTTTATTCAAATAAGTGTTTCGAAATTCTCTCACGAGCCATTAATACTTTTTCCAATTCTGTGTGATTTATATATAACTTTATTTTTACCATCCCGCAACTTAAAAGCAGTACAGATATTTAACGACAGAAATGATCGCTTTATTTCAGAAGGCCCGTCACTCTTCAAAATTGTTTCGTTTTCTTGAGTGACTGTTTTTTGGTAGTAAAAAGTAAAACAATTTTCTGGTAGTAAAAATTTTCGAGGAAGTGCACAAATGTAATGTTTTAATCAATATCTTAGCTAGCAAAAATTGATATATCACAGCAAATTATTATTGGCTTTCTTAAAACTATTACAATAAGGGTATTTTTCCTTAACGCATAAGCAGTAATAATTTCCATAAACTACATATTATTTGATCAAAATGCTTTTGGGAAAAGCCAATATTTCACGAAAAAGAAAAAAAATTGTTTTACTTATCACTCTACAATCACTTTTTCACGCGAGGGCTAATAGAACAATGACGTACTATTTAAAGTGAGAACTCCGAACGCTACCAACATATATTTTTGAGATGGGAATCGAACCTATAACCTGTTTGGGACAACTGACCATAGTGCTCCCTATTTTGCTGCCAATTTCGCAAAAGGTTAGAAACCTGCCATATTAAAGGCTTTTCATGCTTACATAACATTAGAGAGAGAGACATTACATCTTTGCAATATACTTAGTAATCGACCAAAATACTTCAAAAGTAACACGGATGAGATTTGGATTTTTAAGAAGTTTAACTGTCAAAGATAAAAAAAAAAATCTGAACTTTTGCTTCTGTCACAGAGGGTCTTCATAACAATACTTTAAGTGAGTTATCGAGGTTGTCTGAAACGTTGAAGGATGAGGCCTGCTCAATAACTCGAATTATAAACAATTTGTAAACTTTGTGTGCACTCCCATCAGTTTGTAATGAATTAATCCCCAATGTTAACATATCCGCAGTATACCACGAATGTCAAGTTTTTATCTTAGACAAATGCATTTTTTCCAACAAAATTTTAAAAACGTATTCAAAATTCCAATACTTACGTGTTCCCTTAAATCCCAAACAGCCAACCATTTAATGGATGAAAGCTTCCTGTTGTCCGGTAATCTCAGTGTGACGTCGGCATTCACGTATCTTTGAAGTCTGTTCGTTCTGAAATAGTTAGTCATACTGAAATGGCACTTTATTCTTTTAATTATAGCATTTGATAACATTTATATGCACAATACAAAACCACTTCGGTGACTACTATTGTGTCATTTCAATATCCATGTTGAAACACTTCACATTGCATTTCCAAAAGTGATACAAGTATTCATTATTATCAATACAATTCTGAGAAATAAAACACCGTGCCTTTATAAATTGCTATGTGTACTTACAGTACATTCTAATACTTGATTGACTGGTTATTGTTTCTTTATCACCACATTTTGCACAAAACTGCTCCTTCGGTAGGTTGATACAATAAGCCTCAAACCAATCAGCGATTGAATTGAAAGACAAAGGTATCCATTCAACCCTATCAGCTCGATGTATTTTCTTATAACTGTCACAAATAATTGAAAAATAAACATTTGTGAAAGCTATGATGCGGGAAAAATGTAGCTTTTTATATATAAGTGTAAAAATTCATTTAAAGTAAAATGATAAAAAGGGTTTTTTTAAAGCAGCACATGTTCTTTAAAATTAAATGCAAAACTAAAAAAAATCATAAGCAATTTTTTAAAAAAAATTTTAGGTTAGAAGAATTTAAATACACACTTTGGCTAGTAATTTCAAAAGTAAATAAAGAATAACTTGTAATCATACAAACATAATTGTATTTTAAAAAACAGAACAACTAATATCCAGTATAAGTCTAAAAAATAAGATATCGAATAGATTTCTCAACCAATATATGTATATTAAGAGTTTGGTTTGTCACACTGCAGTCATTTTCTGAACATGAGGGTTAATTGTATCGGGTCCTACGGTTATAAATGGAATCCGAACCGCTGACATCTAAGCCTAATGTTCGAATCGAACCAACGAAGTGTTGAACCTAAGACCGGAGTGGTAACAGTTCGATTGCAAGTTCGACAGAAATCTGAATAGATATCGCTTAACAATTCCCCACTGACTGTCACTCGCACTGTCGAGAACCTTACGTTTGCTAGTGGTAAAGTTACAGTGTTGAAGTAACACTTTTCCATTTTATTAATATTTGTTTTTGATTTGTATATTAAATACATTATTCTAATGTAACTCAACAACTTCGAATTTTAGTACTTTTTTAAAAGAATTAACGTTACCTTCCTTCTTCATCCGGAACTATGAATCCAATATTGCTTGGGCGAACAGTTGCACCAGCCCAGAAGAAAGTATCTAAGAAATCAAATACATGTTTTCATTCTAATTTTAATTATGAATATGTATGCATATGCAACTTGAAAACTGAAGAAAATAGAACAGTGTGTACTTATTTTGTAGTTTTGAATTATAGTTATGTTTTCGAGCACTGTAAAGTGATGAGCAAAAAAAGGCCTGAAGTATCTAATTCAAAAAATTTCTTTTTTATTTTGAGAAGTATGTTCTTTATTTATGCTATCCCAGTGCCTTTCAGAACTACTTTGGAGTGACTACTTTTGGATTTTAACTGACTGCTTGCCATCTGCGTTCACAAACTCTTATAATTTAAAAAAAAATCCTTTTGCCAAGGCTTTTAGAGAAATTTATTATTAAAATTACATTGCGAAGGCAACATTATAGAGAATGCATTGTAAGGGGATTCATCTGAATTTTCCATCCAGTATAAAACTGAAATAAGAAAATGTTTTCACGATTAATAAAATGGGTATAAGTATAGAATTAATTTTTTGCCTAAACATTTGCAGCATTCCTCTAATACCCCTTGATCATCTGAGGAATGTTAAGGAAACGGTGCAATCTTTACAATTTTTCCAAACATTCCACAAGAATGAAGGTTAAATTTATATAAATGCTTAAAACGATAGTTGGATTCATCTAAATAGTCTACTTAAAAAAATTTGGGAAATTTTTATGAGTATTAATTGAATAGGCGAGAGAGAGGATTTGTGTGTGATTTTCTAATATTCGTAATAATTGGGTGAATTGGATGGATTTGTTCCAATATAAACCCTCACCTCTTTCCAAACATTCTTAGACCACTAACAATTTCTAAGACATTCTGTGATTTCCAAGATTCATGGAAATTGTACGATTAAATAAAAAACAAATTTTTGCAAATTTCTTTTAGTTAAACCGCCATATATATTGGAAAAGTGCATGAATTCCTTACCCTGTCCAAGTCCGTCATAGTAGAAGTTCCGTATCATCAGTGTGTACTCATCGACAGCGTACACTTGCCCGGACACTTGGTGGGCGTACGTATTCAATTTCCCCAAAGGCAGGCCCACATAAGACTCATCCGCTAACACACTGGCGAATTCTAGAATCAGTAAAAGAAATTTGAATATTTGTTAGTGCAACATAACTTTAAACTAGGTAAAGGTACGTTTACCTACAAAGGCGGAACTCTAATCAATTCAACAGGGTTGTCACTGATTGAAACTTACTTCTAGCGATTTACATAAAGCTATCCATTAAATGTTTGCTCAATTTATCCCTGAATGCAAGATAACAGAAAACTCTTTGAAGAAAGATTAATTCCAGATAGTTTCGTAATCATAGCATTCCTTTGGGACTAATTCACAATTACAGATAATAAAATGTCTCCGATTTACACGTAGAACAGTCAACCTAATACTGTAAGATAATTAAACAATAATTAACACCTAACAATTTCACAATTTGCTTTATATTCCCAGTGGATGGTATGGTTTGGGGTTTACTTTTGCTTAAAAATTAGCCTTCGTATGCAAAAGTCTGCTTTCTTGCATGAGGATTCATTTGATTATGATTTATAGTTTTGTTGGTTTGTAGGTTGCTAGGGTTTAAGTATCTGTAGGTAGATTTCATGTAACAAATAACTACAATTAGGCTAATTGCCAAAGAGTTTATAAAACTATAAGTTGAGCTAAATTATTAAGTTTTAATAAAGCAAAAGAAACACTAGCTATTGGTTTAAGTATCTATAAACCATTTCGTTTTATTAATAGAGCCTAACATATTAGAAACTAATATTATATCAACAATTGTCTAAGATAAAAATAGAACGTTTAGTTTATTGATATCAAACACAATAAAGTATATACATAATATAAATTAAGTTTAAAATTTGGTGACAGATAAAATATTTCAGTTAAATAATTCATTTGTCATTACTAATAAAAAAATTAATAAGCTATTATACCAAGACATCGCTTTAACCAAAACTATCAGACACCAAAGTTGTATGAATATGTCACCAACCTTTTCGATTCTTTAACCTGCTGCTGGTAAACACCCTCCCGATGACGTATATAATTATTAACAGCTAAATAGAACGAATTAAAAATACATTTAAATAAAGCAAAGCCAGATCGGTAAAGATTCTAAGTGCTGCACAAAAGCTGAAAAAAAGTGCACCTATAGCAGAAAAATTAAAAGACGCAAACATTTTAAATAAGAACTTATATATATTTGACTAAAAACTTTAAAGCTCTTAATACATAAATTTAGTTTGTACTAGGCTAACAAGTTTAAAATGGGATCTTCCGAATCACTAAAACATCCATATTTAAAATAGAAATAGAGGCCAATTATCGTTCGATTTGCGGAGTCATACTATTCGAAGAATAGATCATTCGTCTACCAGCTGCCTTGAGAAGCTTCATTCATAATGGGTACAAATGCACTAAAAATGTTTAAAAGAAGCCCCCATCTTGAGAATATATGTTTATTAACTTTGATATGAAATTCTGAGTTGGTGATTTGCTTTAATTCCTTAAAGTTGTGGGGCTCATTCCTTTGTATAAGCAAAGTAAATTTAAGTTTTTGCTGCTCATTTTCATTCTATCTTCTTTAAATCTAAGTAGCTCGTATTAATTTTTGAAAGAATCATAAAGGACATTTCATCAGCCCTGCTTTGTAATCATTGAACAATAAATCGTAAATTCTGTAAATATTTTTGAGCAGTAGTTTTTTTAAGTTCAATTTCTTTAACCGTGAGAAGATTGAAGAATGAGTTTTCTGAGTAAAATTGGATAATTGCTGGGAAAAAGCTTATACAAACAAATGGAATGGATAAAAGAAATCAAAACTATGGTAAAACTGACTCATTAAAAAATGACTAGGTTATTTCAATGAAGACATAATGTAACGATAAGAAAAAATCACTAAGAAAATACTTTATTAACTATTCTATTAAAAAAAGCTAGACAATGTTAATTCAAGGAAGTTAATTCTCTTATAATGCTATGGAAACTGTGAAAAGCAAAACCACCTATGTTTTGAGGGTATTTAGGTACTATCCCGTCCGTTATTTCTGTGTAAAAAAAAAATACAAAATATTGCAAAATTTAAAATTTTTACAATGTTAGAGTAAAACAACCGTATTTTATACCTTCTTTGAGACAAATGGAAAATATTGACCATTCATTTTCCAGCGTTTTAATCATTAACTTTGCATGCGCTGAAAATAAAACACAGCTTAAAAGAAAGTAAAAATATATAAACCACTACAATAACAAAACCACTATAAACGCCACTACAAACGCCACTACAAACATCCGTAGAACCGAACGAAACCTAATTACTGACTTAAAAATCAGAACTAACGATTTGGTTACCATTTCAATGTCCAATACAAAAATATCCAGATTGGCTTAAGAAATGGTTATGTTTCTTAAAGCCACTTTCGGTAAAAAGTAAGAAACTAGATCAAATTATAAAATGGATTATATAATAATGGATAAAATCGTTAATAAAAGTACTGACGGATGAATTGTGCAATGAACGATAGTAAATCGCAATAGTTTTAGAAATAATTAAAACAATTTTCGTGATATGACATTTGAAGACGATCTACTTATAGAAGAAGTTTTTAAAAAATAAAGGCATGTGTTGTATGATCGTAACCAAGTTTAAAGCTGAATAATTAAAGCTCCATTTCTCAATCTATAATTTGGGAATCTTAGGTAAAGATATTTGTATTTATTCAAAATCCAGACTAACGAAGATACTGGAAAAATTACTGTAAGAAATGATCCAGTTTAACTAAAGATTTATTTTACTGAAAGAAAAGTTTGGTTTGCTACTAAACGGTCTTTTTTCCACAGGGGAGCAAGTTTAAAAGGGGGCGTACAATTTAAAGTGGATCTCTAGTCACTGCAAACGTCCAAGCCCAGGAGATGACTACAGAACCCAAAAACAGTTGACCAATGGCCAAAAAGCTATTTATCTCCCAAATGTTAAAAAAGCTTGGAAAATAATTGCGTAAAATGATCAGTTAATAAAAATGCTGTCAAATGAAAATCTGACAAGTTTCAAACTTCTTTTAAAATAGTTTTTCTTTGTGCAATTTCCCAATTGTTAAGACATGCGACATTTTTTTCTATCTTAAGTCAAAGGAACAGTTAAATGGAGAGAGACTTTTCCATTTTTTAATAATAAATTTTCTTATTCTGTTAAAGTGGTGGAAGCAAAGATTTTTATTAAGCCAGATCATAAGAGGTAAGACTGGATTCAACATTCTTTCCAGGGTGTGGAAAGAGAGCCAGCTCAGGTGTGTTCGTATCATCGTTAGACCAAAACTCAAAACTGAGACAGTTGACTGCATTCAGCAGCTTTGTCGGTGGAAAAGAGATTCAGAAAATGAATGCAGAAAACGTTGAAATAACATTTAACCATGAGAAAAATAAATTTTTAAGGCTCTTCTTAAAACAAAATAACAAACTGCAGAAGGCAACGAACTTGGACATCGAAATCTTAAAAGCAAACGATTTTGCATCTAAACAATTGAAACCAGTTATGAATAAAAATTACACACATGACGATTTTCCTCCTACTGCAGTATCGTCACGTTCTGCGGGAATATAGGTCAAACGATTGCGTTCAATTACCACGGTCTTAAGGTATTTTCGCCGCACGAGTAATTCTTATTGCCTCTGTGACCTCGGCCAAGACCGGATCAAACGACAATCACCAGCAAAACCACTTTAATTCAAATTAGGAAGCAAAATTTTAATCTATATATTTGTTACACATTTGAGATAAAAATAAAATCGGATACATGCATTAATAAATATTTCAGAAAAAATATTTAATCTCGAATGATTATAAATATAACACGTTTAAGTTTTAAGAACCAAATGTTAGGTTAATTTTAATAAAAAAGTTAAAAAAAGAAAATTTTAAAAAATGCACAATTTAAAACTTTGCACAAACTTATTGCACAACTTTTATCACATTTAAATTCTGTTGCTTACTTTGTATAACCTAGTACATTAATAATTTCCTAGTTTAGTTCTATTAATAACGTAATCAGTTGAGGAAATCAAAACCCCTGTTGTGGTGCTTTTCTCTAAACACTCCAAAATTATATAAATTTACGATCTACTTTAATTGTGCATTAAAGAAACCTGAAAATATGAGGGTTTATATTAAAATACCAACTATTTATTACAAATGCATTCCTAATTTGCTTAAAATAAATTTTCATTAAGTGAAATTTCATTATAACTAATAAATGTAAGAATTTTTAATATTATAACGGAAAATATATGTAAATAAATTATCTTAAAATGACAACCCTTCGTGCTTAATTTCTTACACTTGTCGATAACTGTTCTAAGTTCATTCTTTTATGTTTATATTTATGAATGCACAGAAAGAAACTATACACCTTTCAACAGGGATTAATCTTGTGCTAAAACTTTCTCTTTGAATACTTTGTTTGTCGTTCAATGTTTATCTTTTACTCACGAGAGAAGGGACATACGGTTTAAAATGGATTTCTTACAACTACAAACATCCCTGTCCAAAATGGGATTCGAACCCAAGAATTATTGAACCGAATATTAGAGTGCAAACCAGCTCAGTTTTTTCTGTCCGAATAAATTATTCCTTAACTACAAGTAACGAGTGCAGAAATTTTGAACAATTTGGTTAACTTTCTCATCACCAGCTTGAATAAATCCCCCCAAACTCGCCGGCTGCTGCAAGAGACGCTATTAATAATTGATAGAGGATTAGAATATTTGATGAGGCAGTTATCGGTCTTCAGAAGAACTCTTGAGTGAGTCGTCTTCATATTTCGTTGGAGAGAAAACCTTAGTATGCACAATGATCAATGCGCAAATGGAAATCAAATTCGAAAGCTTAAATTTAATACCAGTCATTTCTTTCTAATTAAAGTTTTTCAGTTGCTTTGTCGCTCAAAGCTCACTTTTTTGCGTGCTAGGACCTATATTTCAATGCAGATTCCAATCCACCACAAATATACGTGCCCGAAAAGAATCGAACTCACAAATTATTGAACCAAAGTCTTAATTTGGCTGGTTTGTTACTCACTCAAAGATCATTTCTTTGCATACGACACTAACTAGACAATAATCTACAGTTTAAAGTGTACTTCAAAGGACAATCCCATTGAAAATGGCAATCGAATCTTCTTACTCTTGAATCAAACGCCACAGCCACGAACTCGACCGACAATTGCTTAGGGAAGACTTCTTGAATTTATAAATGTGAAATAGTTTCTTAATGAACAAATTACACTGCTGGCCACCCAAATTGCAACATCAAAAACGAGAGATATCACAAAATTTATGTTGTAAATAATGTTGATCAAGTATCAAATGATTAAATTTATAGATTTCTGTGAAGTGTGGTTCCTGGCAAAATCAGTAGCCAGAGTAACCACCATTGTTGGAAATCACCACTGCCACACGCCTCGGCATTGATTCAAAGATATTTTGGATGTGTTCTTGGGTACAACAGACCAAGCAGCTTCCACACGTTGCCAAAGTTGATCTAGTGTGGCAGCTGGGTATATAATCTGGGTCAATCGTTGAGCAACCATGGACCACATGTTTTATATCAGCGAAAGATCCGAATAGCGAGCCGGCCAGGGAAGTAATTCAATCTGTCGATGAAGAAGAACTCTTGGACAATGTGCGCCACGTATGGTCGCTCACTATCCTGTTGAAATAGGGCTCTGGGCCTTAAGGTAAGGAAAAACAACTGGCTCCAGCACCTCGGAGATGTAGCGTTGGCTGTTTAAAATACCTGCAATGCGTACTTGAGGAGCGCGAGAGTGATATCCAATACGCCCCATACCATAATGCCCGTTGCAAGACCAGTGTGGCGGTGCATAACGCAGCTGTTCAGCATCCTCTCTTCATGGTGTCTCCAGGCTTGAACGCGACCATCGTGGTGTTCGAGACAGAAACGTGAATTGACAGTAAAGACAATTTCATTCCATTCTGCCGTCCACGTCCTTCTTTTCATCGCACCATTGGCGGCGGAGAAGTCTATGGTCCTGCGTCAAGGGTAAACGAAGCACTGGACGTCTTGCAGACAGATGTCCAGTGCTTCATTTACCTGTAACCGGTGTCGAATGATGCGTGCACACACTGGGTGATAATGCGTTACAGACTGAATGTGCTGTGCTATGCTTCGTGATGTGGCTGAGCGATCCGTCACTGCCATATGCACAATTTTCCTGTCATCATGTGAAGTGATGCACTGAGGTGGATGCGATCGAATACACATCAGACCGTCGTACCCTCCTGCATCCAACGATCACATATCCGCATAACAGTTGTTTGGTTTCTTCCAAAACGACTACCGATTTCCTTGAAACATAATCCATCCTTCCTCTGTCGAACTCAGATACTTGGTCAAAAAATGGTCGCTGTTTTCTACACAAAGCATAATTAATCTCTTTTTTTAAAAAAAAAAGCAAAAAACACTTGCGAAACTTCAAATAGTCGAAATATCCAAGCCTAAAATAGCGTTTTGAAGTGTGAAATTAGAATCATTTGCATACCTCACCTCCTCTAATGCATGTTGTAAATTTCATGTTATTTGCATGCTTCCGTTAGGAGATTGCATTTACGGTGGCCAGCAGTGTATTCTAGATCTATCTTAATGACATTTAAATCATGCTACAAAAACAGATTTTATTTATAAAAAATTAATGTGATTCCAACTAAATATTTAATTAATTAACCAAGCTGATTATGTTAATATGCATCTATTAGTTTTACTTATATAAACCATTTGGGAAAGATCGTATGCAGAATTTCATAACCTGTGTCAGTAGCACTTTGAAGTTCCATTAAACTAATTCTCTACAAGAGGTCCTAGAGTAAGCAGCAAATTAAAATAAGAATTTCTGCTTAGATCCATCACCGTCTTGAATATTGGGGTAAAATATGTTTAGCATGATTAAGAAAGGCAATCCTAACTACATTTGGAATCATTTCTGCGCATAGCTATCGGAGTAGGTGCTTGGGAGCCTTCCGGGTTTCGATTGCTATGGAGATATGGCCCACCTATGAAAACTCCCTGACTGAAACATTGCAAAACTTCAGATTTTCGGTTAACTACACATGCGCAGTGTTTGAACAATGCTCGATTGAACTCAGTATGGCTTAACCATGCTCTAATGGTTTGATTTAACCTCTGCAATCATTTTCAAAGGTGATGGTTCGATTTTTGAACGCCTAGAGCTTAAATTTGATTCAGGAACTGCACACGAAATCGAACTCACGAATTTAAGATCACAGCCATGTATGCGCGCTCTGTGTATATAATCATTGTTAAGCACTCTACGAAGGTGTGAGTAGAAATAGAAGTTTTCTGGGTTCCCCCCCCCCTGTGCCGTCATTATTTGTAATACACGAATGATTCATATTTACATCTCTCAAAAGCAGTATATTATGGATATTTATAAAATCCTCTAGAACTATTATTTCTCTACGACGTCGTGTCAATTTATGTTTCATAAAAGAATATTATACGGACCAATTAATTGAAAAAATATTCGAATGAGAAAGTTTTTAAGTTTCGCACTTAATTTTATCTGAGAAGTTACGTAAAACTAATTCATTTTTCGAAATTTATCCTTATCAACGTTTGAACGTCCGATTTTTGAATACGCGCAAGTATAATTAAAATTTTTTATTCACAAACAAGATTTAAAAATTGAAAAATTCAGCTTTACTGTCATGAAAATTACGGAAATGTGTGACTATCATAAAATTTTTCTCAGTAGTATGTAATATAATTAACCAAAAATCCTTGTTTTTGAAGGTATTTAAAAAATCTCACGAATTAATTATACATGCTCTTTAACTGCAATGTATACCTAGATTATTTCTTTTCATGAAAGAGTTTTCCACGAGTAATGCGTTTACATGCTATAAACAGCCATAAGGACACACGAGATGTGATTATTCTCAAGGTTAATTCAATTTTCTAGGTTTATAATTTGAAAATGAAGCATTATTTCAGCTTTCAATTTATAAAATTTTATATTAATTCTTATATACTCATAAAAATAATTGAGTTTACCACCTCTTGACAGTTTTTTGTGTCATCATGTGGTTACCGTGTATGCGGTTACCAAGGTTTCCTTGTATACGATATAGCTCATTCGATTAAGATATAAAATCACCACACCCTGTCACCGCGCTGTTCAGAGCATACAGTCGGGAGTTCGATAGCAGCCGCTGTTGTTGGATGCTCTTAGGCGTTTTCTAGGTTTTCTCTCTTGCGACATCCGAACACGGCTCATACGAGAAGCCCTCCCTCAAAGTATTTTACGCGATGGACACTAATATGTCTCATAGCACCCATCGGTTGCACATTGCTACATGTAAAATTGTAAGCCATAACAAGGCAGGAAATAAAGATAATAGAGCCTTCGGCGCCCAGCTTCACAACCCTAAAGGATTTACTCGTATTATTACACATGAAGCGTTTGTCTCTTTACTTTTGCATACGACTGCCGATTCGGCAGATAATCAATTTACGAACAGGCAGCAGCGAATGGGACTCACAAGAATCCACTGCATCTCTCTCTTCAGACTCATTTGCCGCCCTGCAACCGAATTTCGTACACTAACATCAATTCCAGTGAAATGTATTAAGTTTGGTACCCAAGTATGGGATTCGAATCCCCAAACTGCTGAATCGAAGGCCAGAGTGATAACCATTACTTTGGTTACCAGTTCTGCCAATTCGCCACTAGAAACCGAGTTTAGTTCGGCTTGTATTTCGTACATTTTTTGCCTAAGAGAGATAACTGCATCGAGACCAACATTATGAAATTTTAAACCATTACAAATAAATCGGAAGGGGTTGGTTGGTTGGGTTTTATGGCGCAAGGTCCAAAAACGGACATGCTGCGCTAAAAATCGGAGGGGGGAATCGAGTCATTGAATCGAGGAGGAATTCAACGAAATGCCACCATATTGTTAATCCCTTAATTGCCCATATATATATATTCTTATTTTTATGAAAAAGAATATTAAATATCATTGAAAAACTGAAATAAATTTATGATATATATACAAACTATCGTAATTTTCTTTGCTACAGCTCTAGACTTCTTCACACATTTTAAGATGCTAAGAATTTATGGGACCCATATGAGAATTTAGATTATCAAATCTAATGATTTCTTACAAATCCGCATGAAATTATAATGAATCTTTTTATTATTTATTCTTTAAGCACTTTTTGTAAAAGAATTGGTTGGTGGGAATCAGAGTGGATTATTACTCAAACATTTCTAAATGTGGGACTAGAGTCTACAAACCTTTGAACTGAAGAACAAACATTTCGACTAAACAATAAAATACGAAAAAGAAATTAGATTTTTAAATATCAATTTTTAAAAAAATTTTACATGTAGATTTATAATCGTAAAATAGCAAGTTCTGATATTTAGTAACCATACACACACACAATTTAGATAAAACCTGATTTTAAATTTAAAAAAAAATGGTTTCATTAAAATAGGTATGTTAGTTAAATCCTCGATTCTTCCAAATAAACTCCAAAAAATGATTCTATGTCAACCGAAATCATTTTACCGAGAAGAATACAAGTGAAAGTAAAAGCTAGAAGTCAATTGCAAACTATACATTTTAAAAATAGAATGGATGATGGATATTTTGTAAAATAATCTATTAAAAATTAATTTCTGAAATCATGAAGATAGTTTTGTCTGAATTAACATGCTTAATATTCGTAATAAAAATTTTTTATTTAAATAAATCCCAATCAGAAGCTTTATTTGACATTTTATGTAGCAATGATAACCCCCAATAGAAATCTCACTGTAGACGGCAGCACTCAAATGCAACTGGTTCCGCAACCTGAAAATTTATTCCAAATCAGGTTTTTTGTAATAAAATCGTATAAAATAGGTGGAAATTTTTTGAGACTATAAAAATTTCTCTGCATATAATTTTTGTATATCAAACATTAGCCTTCAAATAAAAAAGTTTTTTTTTTTATTCAAACATAAAATCAGTTTTAGCATTTTAGTGACTTCAAGCCTTCGCACAGTTTTCAGAAATGACAAACTTTTTATCAATTTAAATTCTCATTGTAAATTACTTTCAGTAAATTTTGAAATAAAAAAATTTCTAATTACATTTGACATAAAAATCCATCATAAAATTTCCTTTCCATAAAGTTGTGCTGCTTATAAAAATAGAACTGCTTATTAATTTATCATTCAGCTATAGTCCAAGGCAACGTTTCACAATGAATAGAGTATTTTTGACAGTACACCATAATAATCAAGGGATGACATCTGATTTCCATAGGAAAATGCCCTTATAGAACTCTTAAATGGTAAAATGTAATGCTTTGGCTCGATCGATTTTTGCACACAATGGTTAGTCTAATTGAATTCATTTTGTCCCACAAAGGGCAAATAAAGGCTTTATTAAACCTAATTTAAAGTGGATTCCGAACCATACAAACAAGGCGGGACTCCAACCAGAGACCCGCCAGCTCAGTTTAATGTTTTCATGCTTTAAATATAGAATTTTTGAGGATTAATTTAGCTTTCAAATTACAACACTTAAATCGTCATCAAACGAAACCAAGATTTTAAAATATCTTTAATTACTGTCCATTTGAAATTTTCTGAGATTTGTTTTAGTATCGTTATATAATTAAAACTTCCCATCCCCAAGAGGTGTTGCATTGTATTTCTAAAACTGCTTTAGGAACTCGAGTTTTATAGCATTAAAAATTTAAATTATACTGAATGCTGAACATTATAAATAGTGGCTGTAAATATGTCACAATTTAAAAACAGTTAAACTTAAGAGATTTATTTGTGAAATTTAATGGTACAAAGTCCAATTACGGACAAACTTAAAGCTAGGTAAATATCTTATGAAAAGTGAAGAAAATATGTGTTCGTATATTGAATTAAAGATAAGAATTATTGCACGTTTTTGGATTTGATAAACCATTCAAGCAAAAAGATTATTCAATAATCACGTTCAGCAAAAAGATTAAGAATCAGATCAGCAAAAGGAAGAAAATTTAAAAATGTTTTAATTCTCCGTAACATTTTTTTTTTGTTATATCATTTTTAAATGGTCAAAGTACTACCGAAATCCTAATGGAAAACGTTATGTTTTTGAAACGACTTTGTTTTGAACTCTGAGCTACTGCCTACAAATTAACATATTTCCTGTATTTAAGAATCATCTATTGAGCATTTAATGAACTAAATTTCAAACCTAAATTACCATAAATTTTCAATAAATTGACCCTTTAAATAAATTCATTTAACTTGACCATTCAACAGGGAAAATTTTCAAACAGGAAAAAAATTTTATGATTTTCCATTTATATCATTCCTTAAATTAAAAAGTACAACTTAACTTCCCTAAAGCAAAACATTTGCTTAGGAAAAGTTTAGTGAATTTAAAAAAAGAAAACCAACTTTTCATCAAACTTTTCCGAAAAAGAAGATATGTTAAAAATTTCTATTTCAGAATAATTAAATAATGTTTAGGAGGACATTAACGAATTATCAAAAATATCAATTGAATTTTAGAACTTTTCCAAAACAAGAAAATATTTGGCAATTTTTATTTTGGAGTAAATTACAGTGAAACTACTCAACCAATCTAAGTAAAATAATTCAATGAGTAATCAAAAATATCATTAAACTTTTCTAGTACAAAATACTTTATAAAAATTCTGTAGTACTTTATTAGAATTAGGTTCAATTTGGTTAAGCGTAATGACTACTTTGACAAGGAAAATGTTTCAGTTATTTCTTTCATAACGAAAATGAATAGATAAAAGATTATATTTTTATTAATCAAACTTTAAGAAAACCAGAACAAATAATTTAAAATATCTCCAGAATTTTCCATCATAAAAATTTCCTTTTGGAAAGTCTGACTTTTATAACAAAAATTTTACTCTTAAGCCAAACCAATAATTGAAAACGAAAATCCGATATTGAAAAACTTTATTTTAGAAGTTAAAATCTATAAAAGATCAGGACACTTTAATAAGTAAAATTAACTTTAATTTCCCTTAAAACAAAGAAAAAGTTTTTGTTATACTTTTTAATAAAAATACATCCATCAACATTTTAACAAATTTTGCCAAAACAAAAATCTAACTAAAATCTATTGTGTGATTAAGTTCTAAAAATGTATAAACACCTCAACAAATGAACAAATACAAAACTTACATCATACGAAAAGTCCTGCTTAAAAACATTTTCTGACATTTTCACGATAAAAACTTAGATTTTTTAAGAGTTTCAGAATCAATAATTGAAAATACATAAAAATCTTGTTTTTGTGACAGAATTTTCTTTAGCATAGTTACACTTTATAAATAGTAGAACACGTCAATACAAAGAAACAAAACTAGAATTAAAAAGTTCTTTCAAAACAATAGATTGGCGATATTTTTTGAGGGGGAAAACATTTTCAATGAATTTTTCAAATTGACATTGAGAGTTCAAACGAATCTATTTTTAAGTGATTAAACTCTAAGAAATAATAAACACATAAACCAGTTATCAAAATCATATTTCATCATAACATAAAATATAAATAACGATAGTTGAAAGATCCTACTCACAATAATTAACTATAAAAAAAAAAAAAAAAAAGCAAATGATATTGAATTGTTCTCACTCGATACATTTTTTAAAAGTATTTTGCTTACCTGCGATGAAACAGACGATGTATAAGCAGTATCCGGGATACTGTAGGCGTTCGAAACCGAACATTCTACACCTTCAGCTGACCATAACGAAGACCTAAGCGAAGTGGCTGATTCCTCACACAGGAGTGAAGAGACGAAAAAGAAAAAGGAACCGGTCCGGAACTGGGTTACTTCGATGGGTTCAACGTCACCAACTTTCTTGCAAGAAACGCCCTACTGATACAGTTGCCGAAAAGATAGGATAATCGCAAACAGAGCCATGATTTTCATGTAAAACACTTTTTTCATCAGTCGATCGGCAATTTTACATGCAGATTTTACACTTCGCTTTATTGTTTTGGCCTTGCAATAAATGGATTCATTTCTTTATTGTACAAGAAAGCTTGAATTCTAGAAATTATGAGATTTTAGTTCAAAAAGAGGAGTTATGATTTAAAGAATTTTTAATCACATGTATGATTAAACTTTAAAAATTTAAATGAAGCTAACTTTAAAAGTTTAATTTAAAAATTTAAGTAAATTGAGTATCTGTTGATCTATCTATATTTCTTTCTCAAGTTTTTATCAATATAATCATGGATGTGTACTGTGTACCAAAAAATGTGAAATTCGACATTATTTTAACGTCTTTCCATTGTTATATACTTAAAATTTTCTTTTAAGATTTTATTTTTAGACCGCGATTAACTTATAGAGAAGCATCATTTTTATATCTATGCGGTAGCAGATTCTGTTCAGGAACTCGCAGATTATTGTGCTGAGATGCAAAGTAACATTGAGTAGGATTTAGTGCCCCTTCTCAGATGAAAAATTGAAATGGATGTAGATGCGGATTCCAGCTCATGTGTCAACCTCGCCATTCGTCCGTGGTTCCAAATTAAAAAGCGCCTCTCTGTGTAGAGCGGCCTTAAAAGTAAACGTTGCAAAATAGATTTTTGAATCGAGACGAAAAATTATATATTTTTTAGCATCTTTTTGTGAGATCTTATTATTAAATGCTTGCTTTTAATAGTTCATTAAGATGAATTTTTAAAAATTTTTCTTTACATATATGTATATGCGATTTGAACATTATTTTGAAGAATAATACCAATAAATAAAGAGTAATTTTGCTGTAAAAGGAGACAGATCACTTTTCCTATTTTTTGATTAAAGTGTTTGACACCGCGTTGCATCACAATCTAAAGCCGCTGAAATGCGTTTTAAAGTATTTATACCACCGAATAAATTTCAAGGTTTATCAAGTGGGTCACTCCCAAGCACCCTCGCTCAAGCAGAAGGTAGAAGCGCAACATCAATCTCCCTTTGCTCAACAGAAGTTGAAAATTATTATTATATAAATATTCAATCATTTTTGAAACAGAGATATGTAAGTACGATAAATTTTTTCAAACAATTGAAAAAAAAAACATAATTTAAATTTTACATTGCAAGCTGATGAAATTGTTAAAATTTTTTTAGATTTTAATTATTATCATAAAAAAACAATAAAATATTTGTATACCATGAAAAAGATTTGTGAATATTTTGGAATAGAAAGTAATTTTAAAGTTAAAGAAAATAAAAATGAATGGAATGAGTTTTTAGCATTTTTAAATAATTAAATTTATAAAATATGATTTTATAGGGAGCCCCAATTTGGGGGCTACTTTAAATCAATATTATTCAGAACTTGATTTATCATTTTAGAAATATTTAAGTTATTTAAAAATTAGTATATTTTTAACTATCAGAACATGCAAGAAATATTTCGATTTAAAAAATAAACCATTATAAATGGATATGATTTGTAGAGATTGTAAAATAAAAAAGAATGAAGAAGAATTTATTTGCACATAAAGAAAAGAATGACTCGTTGCATCAAATGTGTATCAAATTGGAATATTCACAAAATGTGATGTGTGACTGTGGAGTTTATTATACATAATGGCATAAAGCAAGACATCAAAAATAAATTAACATAAAAGATTATTAGCAGCTGTTATAGCTACTAATAAAGTTTTAAAAATTAAAAATGTCCTTAAAATTATTTTATCTTTTTCAAAAGCCCTTATAAAAATACTTTCTAAATAAATTGATATAGCTCTAGTTGTCAATTTTTTAAAATTATCTTTTTGAAATCTTTTTATAAAAATTACTTTCTAATAAATAAAAATAAAATCTCTTACTTTTTTTATTTCTATAGAATGATGGCTGTTGTTCATATTGAATATGCTTTGAATACTTTGAGTATTCAAAAATTGTAAAATGTTATAAAGGATTTAAAAATAAAAAGCAAAAGTAAATCTAAGAATGATATTATTAAATCAATAATATCTTATATTAGAAAAACTGGAAATAATAAGCAAGTATTAACAGATATATTAGATATTTCTGATTATTTAGAAAGTAAAAAGAAGGTATATATTAAACAGCCAAAGAAAAGAGAAAATATTAAAAAATCATTTCATTCATATAATTTAAAATTTAATAAAGACACTAAAAATTTTGAACCCGTGAAAAATAAAAATAATTAAGCTAGAAGTAAAACTGAATGAGTTATTTAAACCTGATTATATGAAATTGTAGAAATTACAGGTAAATATATAAAGAAATGTATGACTCAGAAAATCTTATAAGATTGTAGAGATTATTAAAATTAAACATTTACAATATTTTAATATTTTATCAGATTTATTTAGAAAAGCTATAAGAAATATAAATGGTAAAGTAGATATAATTGTGCATAATCCAAAATTAAGTGCACCTTTTCATCCTAAAATGATGTCTACTGAAGATGCTTACGAAGTATGTATAGAAACATTAAATAATAAGAATGAATGTAAAGAACTTGATATAACTGAATGTATTTTTGATTTTCATGTAATTGAACTATCAGAAGGAGGTTGACATAAATCATTAAGAATGTATTCAGAAACAGATCCTTCAAAGAAGAGAAGTATTTGTCAAATTAAAAGTAATGATAATATACGTTTAGCTAGATCTATTGTAATTGCTCTAACTGTTCAAAATCCAAAAAATATATACAAGAAAGTTTATTAAACTATTATGTGACAAATTAAATCATCAAAAGCTAACAGGAAATGATATAACATATATTAGAAAAAGTCGCTTACAAAAAATAAAACATTAGCTGCAAAACTACATAATTTATGTTATATACCTTCAGAAATATATAGTTTAGAAGAGGTTAAAATGTTTGAACAATTCTTAGATATTCAAATTAACATTTACTGTAGAGAAAACTGTAATCAAAGTTTATATTCTGAAGAATATAAATCTACATGTATTTACATATACAAGATTCAAAATCATTTTAATGTTATTACTTCTATTACAGGACATTTAGGTGAAGATCATGATTGTAATTACTGTAATATAGAATATAAGAAAGCTAATCGTCACAAATGTCCTTTTAAATGTAATATTCAAATGCTTTGTTCAAAATTCTGATTGTAAAGGAGATGAAATATTTTGCAATAAATACAATAGAAAATTTATAGGTAAAGAATGTTTTGAAAATCCCAAAGCGAAATATAATAAAGGTTATAGTGTTTGTAAAATATTATGGAAATGTTTAAAGTGTAAAAGAAATAAAAGTAGCTGTTTGGAAAGAAAACGTAAGGATCATAAATGTGGTGAACTGAGATGCAAAAACTGTTGGAGATGCTTTATGAAACAAAAGAGTTCAAAAGGAGGTATGTGTAAACAGAAGTGTCCTACTTTTATACGAGATCAAAAAGATTGGTGTGAAAAATGTAAACTTGATTATACTGAAAAATATCTATTTTTTGATTTTGAAACAATTCAAGAAACTGGATTTCATGAAGTTAATCTATTAATATTTCATGATTATGAATGTAAAGAGGAAATATTTAAAGATGAAAATTAATTCCGTAGTTGTTTATTTAAAGATAATCATTATGGATATACCTGTTTAGCTCATTATGGAAAAGGATTTGATTTTTAATTTTTACCTAAATATTGTATCAAAAATAACATCAAAGTATTTACTACATACAAAGGTAATAAATTAACTTATATGCATTCTCCTGCTTACAATATATGGTTTATTGATTCTTTAAATTTCACAATGATACCACTTAAACAATTTCCAAAAAAGTTTGGATTAATTGAATTAGCAAAAGAATAGTTTCCACATTTTTTTAATACCAAAACTAATCAAAACTATTCTGGTAAATATCATGATAAATATTACTATGGATTTGATACAATAGTTACTAATGAAAGAAATAATTTTAATAAGTGGTATAATGTTAAAAATGAAACATTTGATTTTCAAAAAGAGTTTTTAAATATTTTAAGAAAAGAATGTTTGGAATTGAGAAGATTATTTTTAGAAACTGTTTATGTAGATCCTTTTAAGTATATAACATTAGCAGGTGCATGCATGGGTATTTACAGAGATAAATTCTTGAAAAAAGATACTAAAGCTATTGATGATGATGCAATTCACAAAGATCAATATAGTAAAAAATCAATTGCTTGGTTAGATTATATTTAAAAAAAGGAAACTATTAATATTCACATGTTTTGAATGGAGGAGAGAAAAAATTGAAATTTGGAAATAAAACTTATGAAGTTGATGGATTTCATGAAAATACAGTTTTTCAATTCAATGGCTGTTATTGGCATGGATGTAAAAATTGCTTTTCCGGTACACAAATAAATCTTAAAAACCAAATTTTCTAATGAAAGATTTATATGAAAGAACTAAAAAGATTAATGAGAAAATAATGAAAGAAGGATATGAATTAATAACTATATGGAAATGTGTCTTTATGGTGGTAGATGTGAACCTACTAAATTAAAATATGAATGGAAAACGAATGGAAGATACCTAGATGTAACTTCTTTATACCCAAGAGCTATTTACTTTGATTAGTATCCAGTTGGTCATCCTGATGAAATATTTAACCCTGAAAATATAATAAAAATTGGTATGGTTTAATAAAATGTAAAGTACTACCAACTGGGAAATTATATAATCCTGTACTACCTTATAAAGGAGAAAAATTGTTGTTTTCATTTAGTAGATCATGTACTGAAACCATTCATTGTAAACTTTCTATCATCTTTAAATAAAAAGAAATGAAAAGATTGTTACACTATCGGAAATTCAGAATGTAAACACAGCGATAACGAAAGATATTTCATTGTTACTTGGACTGCAGATGAAATGAAATTAGCTATTAAAAAAGGATATAAAATAATGAATATTTATGAAGTTTGGAACTTTCAAAATAAATCAAATGAATTATTAAAAGAGTACGTAAAACTGTTTTTAAAAATTAAACTCGAAACATGTGATAAATGGAAATATAAATTTATAAATAAAAAGGAATATAACAAAGTAGTCAAAGAGAAATTAGGCATAAAATTGCAAAACATAGAAGAAAATCCAGGTTTGAGACTTATAGCTAAAGTATATCAAATGAATTATTCAACATGAACTCTTTATGGGAAAAGTTTGGACAGTGAAAAAATATGAAGCAAACTGAATACGTAAAACAGATTGAAGATTTCTATAGAATTATATTAGATGATACAATAAAACATTTAAACACGGTATTTATGAATGAATATAAATTTAAAATATATTTTTATAATAAAATGAATACCACCATTAGTCTTAGAATTTCATTTACTACTAAATGAAACCATTCGCTTGTGCCTGGATTAGAAATTTCTCAAGATATTGGGGAATTTTGAAATCAATGTATATGGGAATCTGAAGTCACTTGTGTCACTTGGGCTTGTCCGTGTGAATATTAAGCCCATGGGAAAATTAAAAATTTTCCACAACAGGGTTTAGTTTTATCAGATAAATTTAATTACAGAATTTTATGTGAATACCAAAATAAGTTTTTGTGGAAGACTGAGTTCCTTTTTTGCCGAAAATTATATGAATCCCTATCCAATAATGGGATGCAAAAATGGATTGTAAGTATGCATGGATATCCATACTTACAATCCATTATTGCGCCCACCCATTCATACATCAACTAATTCAATCTAATCACCAAATAACACCATCCATCCATCAATTCACCCATCCATCCATCAATCCAATGCATCCATCGATCCATTCATCAATTTATAAAACCATACCATCCATTCATCCAGACATCCATACATTCAACAATCTGTCCCTCCAACCATTAATCCTTTTTTCAATCTAACCCTTCAACCATCCATTCATTCATCCATGCATTCATCAATCCATCTATCCAGACATCCATCAATCAATCTGTACATCAATCCATCCATTCGTCTATCCATCCATCCAAACATCTATCCATTTATTCATCCAATTTGAAAATTTGTTGTTAAAAATATTAATCATTCTTACATACCCATCCATTCATTTATCTATCCATCCATTCTTCCAGTTCATTAATGCTTCCATCCTATCAATCCATCCATCAATTCATCCTTCCAACATTCCATCTATACATTAATCCAGTCATCAATCCTAACAATCCATCCATATATCAATCAATCAATCCATTAAATCCAATCATCCATTCATCTAATACAATCATCGAATTCTCTAATTTTTTATAATAATTTTGTGGAAATTTTTAAACATTCTGAAATATCCATCCATCCATCCTTCCATCCATTCATCCATACATCTTTGTATGCACAAATGCATGCAATAGATCAATTCATCCTATCATCCATCGATAAATTTCTCCAACTATCGATCCAATTAGCTGTGCATCAATATATTAATCCTTCCACTTATAAATCCATCCATCTATTCATCTATCCATCCCCCCATCCATAAATCCATTCACCCTTCCAATCCATTCAATCGTTTTATCCATCAAATTTGCAAATGTTTTGCTTAAAATATTAATTATTCTAACATATCTATCGAGACAACAATCTATAAATGTATTTATCCAGTCGGCCATCCATCTATCCATCCATTTTTCCAGTCTCCCATTCATCTATCCATCAATCCAACCATTTCTCCTTCTATCGATCTAACCCTCCATCCACCCATTCATTATTCCATGCATCCATCTATTCATCCATATATCAATACATCCATCAATTCATCTATTTATCTAAAAACCCATCCATCCAATTCTCAAATTTGTTGTTGAAAATGTTAAAAATTCTAACATATCCATCCATCCATTTATCTATTCATCCATCGTTCTCATCCATTATTGCATCCATCCATTCATTCATCAACTAATACAATCAATCATCTAAATCCTGCCATCCATACATCCAAATAGTTAAGTAAGACTTTTTACTTGATTTAATTACACGCATTGATACATGTACGTGCTTTTCAGTAAGAAAATGCACAAAATTTAAAAGTGGACCTATGGAAAATATTTATGAAAATTGAAGTGACCTATTTTTTCCTTAATTAAAAACATTTATTTAAATAATTATTGAACATATGCAAGTACAAGTACTTAAGTAATAAAGTACAAGTAATAAAGTAAGTATTTGTACTTGATTTAAGTTCATGCAGTGATACATATACATGCATTTCAATAAGGGAATGCCCTAAATTTATATGTTTACTCATTGAAAACACTTTCAAGCAAACAACTCTTTTTCATTAATTAAATAGATTTATTTAAATATTTAGTGTACTAGTGCAATTACTTAAGTAAGTGTTTGTACTTAAGAACTAAGATAAATATACTTAAGTAAGTATTTGAACTTGATTTAAGAAAACCAACTGAAACATGTACATGCTTTTCAGTAAGCAAATGCACAAAATTTAAATGTGCATCCACGGAAAAAACTTTTGAAAATTTCAGTGACTTCTTTTTTCAATAATTAAATAGATTTATATAAATATTTATTGTACTTATGCAAGTACATGTACTTAAGTAAGTACTTGTACTTAAGTAATAAGCTACAAATACTTAAGTAACTACTTGTACATTATTTAATACACGCACTGATACACATAAATGCTTTTCAGTAAGCAAATGCCTAAAATTGAAATGTGCACCAACGGAAAAAACTTTTGAAAATTGCAGTGACTTTTATTTAAATAATTAGAACTATTTAAATATTTATCGTACTTATGCAAGTATATGTACTTAAGTAAGTACTTGTACTTAAGTAATAAAGTACAAGTATTTAAGTAAGTACTTGTACTTGTTTAAGTACACACAGTCTTACATGTACTTGCATTTCATTAAGCGAATACACTAAATTTAAATGTGGCTCATTGTAAATTCTTTTGAAAATTGCAATGACTTCTTTTTTTGTTAATTAAATAGATATTTTTAAATATTTATTGTACTTAAGTAAGTGCTTGTACTTAAGTAATAAGGTACAAGTACTTAAGTTAGTACTTGTATTTGATTTAAGTAAACCCACTTATACAAGTACATGCTTTTCAGTAAGTGAACAACATTTAAATATGGACCCATGGAAAGCATTTTTGAAAATTGCAGTGACTTCTTTTTTCATTAATTAAATAGATTTATATAAATATTTATTGTATTTATACAAGTACATGTACTTAAGTAAGTGATTGTTCTTAAGTAATAAAGTACAAGTACTAAAGTAAATACTTGTACTTGATTTAAACACCCGCTCTGATACATGTACATCCTTTTCAGTAAGCAAACGCACAAAATTTAAATATGGTCTCATGGAAAACACTTTTGAAAATTGCAGTGACCTGCTTTTCCTTTAATTAAGTAGATTTATTTAAATATTTATTGCACATATGAAAGTACACGTACTTAAGTAAATACTTGTGCTTGATTTAACTGCATGAACTAATACATGTGCATGCATTTCAGTAAGCTAATGCACTAAATTTAATGTGGACCCATGTTAAGCACTTTTGTAAATAGCAAACACCTCTTTCTTCATTAATTAAATAGAGTTATTTAAATATTTAATGTACTTATACTCGTACAATTACTAAAATAAGTACTTGTACTTAAGTAATAAGTTTCAAATACTTAAGTAAGCATTTGTAATTGATTTTATACACGCACTGATAAATATACAAGCTTTTCAGTAAGCAAATGCCCAAAATTTAAATGTTTACCCATTGAAAACACTTTTAAAAATTGCTGTGACTTATGTTTTCAATAATTAAATAGAATTATTTAAATATTTATTGTACTTATATGCAAGTATATGTACTTAAGTAAGTACTTCTACTTAAGTGAAAACGTATAAGTATTAAAGCAAGTTCTTTTTGGTACTTAAATTAAGTACACGCACTGATACATGTACATGCATTTCAGTAAGCGAATACAATAAATTTAAATGTTGCCCATTGTAAATATTTTTGCAAATTAGAATCACTTTTTTCATTAATTAAATAGATTAATTTAAATATTTATTGCGTTTTTGAGAGTACATTTACTTAAGTATGTAATTCTACTCAAGTAATTAAATGCAAGTACTTAAATTAGTAATTGTACTTAAGTAAAAAAGTACAAGTACTTAAGTAAGTTCTTGTACTTCAGTAATAAAGTTCAAGCACTTAAGTAAAACTTGTACTTGATTTAAGTTCACACATGCCGTGATACATATACATGCATTTCAATAAGCGAATGCACTAAATTTAAATCTGGGCCCATGGTAAATACTTTTGAAAATTTGAATAATTTCTTTTTTCATTAATTAAATAGATTTATTTAAACATTTATTGTAATTTTGCCAGTACATGTACTTAATTAAGTACTTGTACTTAAGTAATCAAGAACAAGTGCTTAAGTAAGTATTTGTACTTGATTTAAGTACATGCACTGATACATGTGCATGCTTCAGTAAGCAAACGCACATGATTTAAATGTGGCCCATTGTAAGTACTTATGAAAATTGCAATGACTTCTTTTTTCATTAATTAAAGAGATTTATTTAAATAATTATTACACTTAAACAAGTACATGTACTTAAGTAAGTACTTGTACTTAAGTAATAAAATACAACTACTTAAGTAAGTAATTGTATTTGATTTGAGAGCATTCACTGATACATGCATATTCATTGCAGAAAGCGAGTGCAACACATTTAAATGTGGGCTCATGTTAAACTTTTGAAATTTGCAATGATATCTTTTTTCTATAATTAAATAGATTTATCTAAATTTTTATTTTACTTATGCAAGTAGATACATTTAAGTAAGTACTTGTACTTAAGAAATCAAATAAAAGTACTTAAGTAATAATTTGTACTCGACTTAAGTAGAAGCACTGATACATATACATGCATTTCAGTAAGCAAATGCACAAAATTCAAATGTGTAACACTTTTGAAAGTGCAATGAACTGTTTTTTCCTTAAATTAAAAAGATTTATTTACATATTTATTGCACATATGCAAGTACAAGTACTTAAGTAAGTACTTGTACTTGATTTAAATGCATGCGCTAATACAGGTACATGCATTTCAGTAAGCGAATGCACTAAATTTAAATGTGGACCCATTGAAAGCATTTTTTAAAATACCAAATACCTCTTTTTTCATTAATTAAATAGATTTATTTAAGTATTTAAAGTACTTATGCTAGAGTGCAATTACTTAAGTAATAAGGTAAGAGTACTTAAGTTATATTTATACTTGATTTAAGTAAATCCACTGATACATGTACAGGCTTTTCAGTAAGCAAATGCACAAAATTTAAATGTGGACCCCTAGAAAACATTTTTGAAAATTGCAGTGTCTTCTTTTTTCATTAAATAAATATATTTATATAAATATTTATTGTACTTATGCAAGTACATGTACTTAAGTAAGTAATTGTGCTTAGGGAGTACAAGTACTAAAGTAAGTACTTGTACTTGACTTAAGTACACGCACTGATACATGTACATGCATTTTAGTAAGCGAATGCACTAAATTTAAATGTTGCCCATTGTAAATACTTTTTCAAATTGCAATGACTTCTTTTTTAATTAATTAAATAGATTAATTTAATTATTTATTGCATTTTTGCAAGTACATGTACTTAAGTAAGTACTTGTACTTAAGTAATAAAGTACAAGTACTAAAGTGAGTACTTGTATTTGATTTTTTTTTCATGCAGTGATACATGTACATGCTTTTCAGTAAGCACATGCACAAAATTTAAGTGTGGACCAATCGAAAACATTTTTGAAAATTGAAGTGTCCTATTTTTTCCTTAATTAAATATAATTATTTTAATATTTATTGAACAAATGCAAGTACAAATACATAAGTAAGTACTTGTACTTGATTTAAGTGCGTTCACAGATGCATTTACATGCATTTCAGTAAGCTGATGCACTAAATTTAATAAATGTGGCCCGTTGTAAATATGTTTGAAAATTGCAATCACGTTTTTTTTCATTACATGAATAGATTTAATAATGTATTTATATACAAGTACATGTACTTAGAAAAGTACTTGTACTTATTTAAGGGCATTCAGTGATACATGTACATGCATTTCAATAAGCGAATGCCCTAAAATGTTGCCCATTGTAAATACTTTTGAAGAGAGTTTTACCGAAGTCGTGCTTTCAAGGTAAACTGTAACCGTACTTAATATATTTTGGCGAGGGTCCTTATTTAATACAAACTAAAGGGGTTGTCTTTTAGATGGCTAATGACGTTAACTAGAAGGGCGGGTGTTATAAAGTAAGCGAATGTGGAAAACGATAATAGAAATTTTGTGAATTCAAAAGCAAATTAATGCAATAATATTTAAAATCGTTTATTATAATAATACATGTATTCAATTTTTTTCTCTTTAATAAAAAAATTAAGTATTTTTGATTCATAAATTATTAATGTCAGAATGATTGTAAAATTTATCTTCCGTTTAAATTGCATAAAATTTGCATGGAATATATTCTGTAATCAAAATAGATCATTTATCTATCTACTTCTAAAATAAAATTTCTAATCTTACCTTCCATCAATTTACTATATCTAAATTCATACATTTAATTTATTTTTATTTTATCAACTTAATTTGGCATTTATTTGTAGCTTCATGTATTTCAATTACTTATAAAATTTCAATAGGTAAAAAAATTTAAATTCAGTACTTAATTTCAAACCTTTTAAAATTGTAGAATTAACTTTGTAATAAAATAAAACTTATAACTGGAATAAATGCTTAAAGATTTATACTCACCCAAAGCATGAAAAATTATTTTTTATTTTTTTGATCTAATCACCCTTTATTGATTAGAAATAAGCACAATTTATTTACTTTATTACTCCATTTATTGCAAAAATGATAATATATTATCAATACTCATTCTAGATAACAGTAGTTTCATGTATCTTTGTTTTTAATATCATATCTCTTTTACGCATACGTTTTCGGAAGAGTAAGGCAGATTTTGGAGTTCAAATTTGATTCAATATTTTAAAACTGTTAATGTTCTTAGTCTGATATTAAAAAAAGAAATGTTATTTTGAATGAATTTAATTAGATCTGATAGTCATAGTAAACAATTTAATTTTTCTTTTTAATGGTATTTATATCTTTATAGAGTATTATAAGATTGATTGTGCAATTTTCTTAAATCTGAAAATTAAAATTTACTTTTGAATAAGCAATATTTTTGCCTTAAATTTTTCTTTCAAAAGAAAAAGATTTATTTTTGGAAATATAAGTTCAGAAAGAAATTCTCAGTGATATAAATTATTAAAATGCTGCGCGTTATAAATGTTTAGTTTATTTACCTTCAGAGCTGTTAACAGAAAATTATTTTTCAATTATTTTCAAAGATTATACAAAATTTGAACCGAATCTGAATCACAAATACTGAATACATTATTTTTTTAGTAGATATATCGTTTAAAATTTAACAGGCATTCTATTTTTTTAAATTATAGCTGATTTTCATATTATTTTACAATAATGAATTTTTTCTGATGTTCGGGGCTAAGCATCTTAACTAATCATTCGATGGTTTGAAAAATATTTTATTATTCAGTAGTTCACATGCATATACATCAAATCTCTATAATATATTTTTTTCTTTTTTTATATCACTTTAAAAATTACTCAAAGAGATTATTTAACTAACTTAAAAATCAGTTTTCAAGACTGATTAATGTTGTAATTTTCATTACTTATCCCATAAAACAGAATTTCAATATTTATACAATTAAATGAATTTCAACAACCTAAATGAATTGCGATTTATTAATACATTGTAATTCTTTTTCAAAATTTTAATTATAAGTAAAAGAGTATACCGCGTTTGATAAAGCAGCATTACTTCTTTATCAGAAAAACTGTAAGCGTGATATATTTTTTTACCTATAGTTAAAATTTTTGAAAAAAAAAAAAGAACAAGCATTACTTAAAAATATTATCCTTGAGATGTACTGGCCAAATTGCTTTTTCTTAATAAGAAACTAAGCATCCTTTGTTAAAATATTATCTCTCATATTATTTTTTAAATTGTTTATCAAGAATTAACTTCATTAACTATTAAAAAAACATTTTTTACTATTAAAACTCGTTTATTGCAATTTTTAAGGTAAAATTATCTCTGCTTCCATAAATTCCAAATCCTTTTAATTTATTATCCTTTTATTTAAAAATTATTCTCTCTCTCTTCTATTTAGGAGATTTATCCACTTAAATCAGTCATTAGTAACTTACAAAATACCTCCAAAAATAATAAAAACTGTACTAAAATTATGTAAATGATTATGGAAAAGGAGGAAAGTTAATGAAAAGAAACTATTTTTTACACTTTGCAGTTATAAATTTAAACATCTTTATACATTTGAAATGTCTTCTATTTTAGTTTAAAGCTATATTGCAAATCATTTTTTGTTGATGTTGTATATGTTGATTTATGGATCAATAATCCAGGGAGATTCCCAAAAAGTAAGCTCATGAGATATAACTTATTGCCTTCTCATGAGGTATCCAGCAAGATTCATTGTTCTTTTTATGGGAGTCCTAATTTTTTTTACAAGTTGTTTAAGTCAAGTTACATATCTATGAAAAATTATAATATGGATTAATCTAATAAATCTTTTCTATTCAAGAAAAGGATATAACATCTAATTAATATTGCTTCGGCTGATAAATATATCATCAGCACTTCTCTCTGGATGTGATTATTAACTATTTAAAAAAATCAAAATGAAAATTTTTTTAGATGTTTTAATTTTCTGAAGTATTATTTAATATTCTATTAATTTTTTATAAAGATTAAATCCTTTTATTTAACAAACAATATTTTGTTAATATTTTCTTTTGTAAATAAAAAATGTTAACTTTTAATTTATTTTGACAACAATAACATTATGAAATATAGCTCCCAAAAGAAGAAACTTCATAAAATTGAAATATCATTTATGAAATCTTCTTAGAATAAAATTAAATTATAAATAAAAAAATTCGTTGTATGTCCTTAAAATTTGAATCATTAATAATCAATAAGAAACGCATATAAACTGAGAAAATTTTCTTTTCGAATAAAACTAATGAATACGTAAGTTATGTATAATTTTACTCACTGCAATTTCGATTATACTGCATAAAAATATAAGAATGGAATTATTGAATTCCTAATTTTATTAGATAAATAAACTATATCTTAGGATTTACCCTTTTAAGAAACACCTAGATTATTAACTTCCTAAACTATCATATCGGATATGTCCAGTAACATCCTAAAAAATAAATGAAATACGAATATTTACTTAAATATTGTTCCATTCAATAGTTAGGGCTTCATCAAATCTAAAGCTGGATGATAGTAAGTCAAAATTTTTATTTTAAAAGAAAAATTAATACTGCATAAAAATAAAATGATTTCTACCTCAGATTTTTTCACTTGATTAAATTAATTACATACTTAGATAATTTTCTTTCCAGATAAAGAAGGAACCCGATAAGTAAAGGAAAATTTAAAAACAAATCAATTTCTTGAAATTATCAATTTTCATGTAATTTATATTTCATAAAAATCATTATTAAATTTTAAATGTGTTGATAGTATCAGCGAAGTCATAGATTCATCTTTAGTATCAAGAACCATAATAGAAACATTTGTTAATGAGTCTTATGAAATTTATAATATCTCAGAAATTGTACATCACCTCAAAATAAAAGTTCTTCAATTTTTTTTTAATCTCAAGTTTTATTTTAGTCATTTAGTCTAGCGACATGTTATATTCATGAGAAAATTCCTATTGAAAAATGTGCCTCGTTAACCAAGTTCTATCTGAAATCATCGATTATAACCAGTAACCGCCAACGAAAGAAAAGGGGAATTTCTATTAAAAAATTCCAGGAAAAGAACTGTTTTCTTGGAATCGAAATGGGATACAACTATGGAAATTGAAAAGTAGTAACCACCAAATTCGAAGAAAATACATATAGTTTCCATTTGCTTTTTACTGTTTACATCGTTAATATATCATTGCTTCTTCTCAAATATCGTTAGTTTAATTCTCACAAGTTTTAGTTTTTAAAAGGATTGTGTTGTAAATGAAAAAATTTAATTTTAATGTATAAAGCGAAATTTTTATTTTCTAATAACGAAATTACGTATTTTTTATTGAACATAAGTTTTATAAATTTTACCATGATATTTTTAAAAAATAATTAGATTTTTATGTTTAATTAGTAAAAACGCTTCTCTATAACGTATAATCCGTCTATAATATATAGTATTTACTATAATTAGCATCAAATTTTACTAAAATGTGATGAGAAAATATTTTAACATTTAACACAATAACATACATCAAATGAAGTGTGCATTATTTTTCCCATGTCTTAATATCTGGAAAAAAAAAAAAACATATATTCTACATTTTGCTGCGGTTTTTCCAGAAATATTTCAATTTTAGCAAAGAATATATTACGAAAAATCAATGATTTCATATTTTTTAACCCAGACTTATGTGATTTCACTAAAACAAATTGAGAAAAAACTTAAAAATTCTAAATAAAAAATTATAAGTTGAAGAAAATAATTATAGGTCGACAAAATTATTAAAAAATTGTAACAAAAAATAAAATTAAATTAAAGTTAAATTCTTTCAATGTTTTTTTTTTAAAATTAGTTAAGTAATTTTATAAATTAATCTTTGTGTTCCATATTTTTAAGCTAGTAAATCCGAAACATATTAAGGTAAAATTCAAACATGTGAATTCAGATAATTGATTTATCAATGTTTTTTTACCAATTTCAACGTCCCGTGTCCCCAAAGTAACATTGCTTAGTTAAAAACGATGAACTTAAAAAATTTTGATTTTCAGAAATCTTGACTTATTATTGACTTGAAAAAAATTATCGAATTTTATTTTCTGTATAGCACGTATTCATTACATTTAATTATTTAGCACATATTATTAATTATCAAAATGTATTACAAAAAGCTGTTTTAACTTGAGAAAAATTATTCTACAGGAATATAATGAAATCGGGCATAATTATTATTCTGCACTGTAAAAAATTAAAAAGATCTTTGAATGTATTAATTATTGAATTAAAAAAATATACCATTGGGAAAAACAATATGAAAATAATTCAAAATAAAAATAAGCTCTTTTGAATAAAAAAATTATTTTAAAATCGTAAGAATGTCATATTAAAAAATAAAAATAAGTACAGATTCCTCATAAGTAAAGTAAGCCGACTGAGAAAACTTCTCAAAGAGTAAAATCATGAGCTGTGAATGTTAAGATTTCTTTTCTTATATGAATAGCCGCATTCTTAGCTTGATATGTTTGTCGTTAAACGGTCTTTTTTTGTACACGAGGTGTAATTAGATCGGGACCAACACTTCAAAGTTTAATACCCAGTGAATATTTGAATCAATAGAAAACTTAAATACTGAGAGTATCAGTTTTGTAAAAATAAAAGAAATATTACAAATTTGCATTTTTTGGCTGAGAGTATTCATAATTTTATTATAAAAAATATATATAAGTAGATACCTCAATGCTTCAAAGAAATTAAATCTTAAACCCTATTGAAGCTTTTAACTTGCATAATCTTGTACGGTAAAGATGTTATTAAAATTATAAGTGAACAAACAATCGTTACTATTTCAACGTCAATAGTTGCGCGAACATTCGTTCAGTAAATTAAAATTAATTCTGACAGTTACGATCAAACATGGAACAAAATTATTTGAGAGGGTCGGTCAGTCAGTCGTAAGTACCAGCCCGCCCTTTTCAATCCGAACACCTCGTTTGTCTGCTAGAACTGACTCCGTCGACGAGAGAGTGATGGCCTGGCATTCTCTACAATTTCAGGCGTCCTTTCCGACAAGAACAAACGATTCTTTTCCAAGCAGCAATAACGGCGCCAATATTGGTCACTGCCGGTTCCTCATCTTATCGCTTATGCAACGTGCGCTGGAGATCTGCGCATTTGCTTAACACGGTAAGGTGCGTCTACCTTGAAATTTACATAATTTTCTGTCCACTGCTTTTGGGTGTTGCATTTCCCAATTCGGGCAGTGTATATTATTTTGGTCCTTTCTATATTTACTTTCTAATGTGTACTTTTGAAACACTAATTGGAAAATTTTTTCAATTTTCTTGTTTTTTTTTATTTTTAAATAAAAATCATCGAAATATCATAAAACATTATGATGAAACTGATTTTACTATCATTTAAAGTAAGAAATGCATAACAGCTATTAAATAATATATTTTACATAAATAAATAATTAAAATTAGAAAAATATAACATTTCGTTTCTATTTTTAGTAATCCTTTCATTACTTTGGTCTGGAAGAAAAATACTCCCAAAATAAAAAAAAGTGAGCATTAAAATGAATTAAGATAATAAACAAGAATTCTTTAATTTTTGATCTGCTGAGAGAACTGAACTGAGAAATTAAAAAATTAAGTATGATGGATATTTTATGATACAGACTTCAATAAATATAATTACAATAATTTAAGTTAAATTAATTTATTTAAATTTCCTTAATAAATGCTTTATGTATAGTATGTACACACATATGTATGTAATATTAAATTTTAACAAAGGTAAAATAATTGAATGAATTCATTAACTACAACCAATATACTGTAGTATTAAATTTAAAAATACTCAACATTGAAGCCAATTGTTTTTGAAATTATTTTTTTCTCACATTGCCTTGATATAAGAATTCGTACAAATTTTCAAAAATCAAATTCCAGGGGTCAAATCAAAAATTTTCAGAAGGTATTGACATACACATTAAATAATTTTAATAAATTGTAATATGAATGAACATTAATAATGAAAATTTAATGTAAATTATTAATTTTGTAAATTATTCCTTTTAAAAACTGTTCTTAACCAAATAAGCATATAATTATGTATATGCAACATTTTTCAGCTACATTTGTAAATAACAGAAATAAATTATTGCAAAAATTAATATTTTTTATTTTGGTTAGAATTATATTTAACAAATACTTGAAAAGCCTTCAATGAATTTACAGCAACAACAGAAAATCTTTATCTACATAATCAATATTCTTTACAATATTGAATTATACAGCATATAAAATAATGGGTAATTTTAGAGTTTTTAAACATTATTAGAGAGATTTTTATTTATTGAATGTGGTTTAAGATGTGTAGAACAATTTCTTTTTAAAGATACTTATTCAAAACAAAATAAACACAATATTAGATAAAGTTTACAGGATGTGACTTTTTTCAAAATTATTATTTAATAAAAGCAATTCTAAATTTTTCTTATGTTTATTTTTAAGCTCTTTTAAAATTATACACCCATATTATGTCTTTTCTTTATACAATAAATGTTCTTATTTGTACAGTTAAAAACTTTCCATCTCTACATTGTATAAAATAATGCGCGATTTCAGAGTTTATAAACGTCATTATATTTTTAACTATTAATTTATTGAGATGTGTATTACAATCTCTTTTCAAATAAATATAATTATTCAAAACATAATAAATATAACTTTTTGATAAAGTTACCAAGACATGTATTTCTTACCCAATTATTTAATAAAAGCCATTTTAAACTCTTCTTCTGTTTACTTTCTAACTCTTTTAAAATTACATATATAATTTTGCATCAATATTCTAGATATTTCTTTATACATACACAATATTGCTATTAGAAAATACTGATTTCTATCCCTAAAGACTTCACTTTTAATACCGAGTAATAACTGTCGTTTCTCTGAAGTATCATAGCGACATGAGTTTGATTTAGAATTTAATGTTAATTTACCAATTCCTATTGTAGAATTTTCAATTTCATATACTTCGGACATGAGCATCAATGATACACTTACCCACAACTCTGTGATTGATCACTTAAAAATTTTCTATTATAAAATTTTTGTTTACAGAAAATCCACATTAAACAGATGTTAGATTATGAGAAAGTGTAAAAGCAAATTAACTAATTTCCAAAAGTGACAATAGTTTTGTCTGTTTGAGAGTAAGCTAAAATAAAACCTATTCTATCTTTAATAGAAACAAATTTCTCATCAATACAATCTTAAAATCTGACAATCGGTAGTAATTCTTTTACAAAATTACAAAACTTTTTCGTTTTTCCTGAACAACGTAAAAGCCAATTCTTCGCATGGCTTTCCTAAGTCCACTTAATTATTGAAAAAACACTTACCATTTATCCATGTCAAATAATTTATTTCAACCTTTATTTCAGAGATAAACAAATTCATCCCTTCTTACTGAAACTATATGCAATTTTCAGCAAGGAAGATATGAAAAGCATATTTTAAATAAATTAAATGTCATATTAGTTAAAAATTTCATATTTAAATATTAATATTCAGTGAATTTTACACAATATTAAAAATAAACACGAATAGAAAACGAATCAATTAAAATCGGCCTCCTGATTGCACCACATGATCTTGTTGATGGCTTTTCACTTCAATTCAGAGATCTCTAAATGTAAATCCCACATCTTCTCCAGATTGAACTGGATTATTATGAAACTATTGTGGTTGAACTAGATCTTTTTTTAGTAAATAGTTATGAATACAATCAAATATCGATCGTGCACTCATCTAGCAGTAGCATTAAGAGCTAATATTCAATATGGTTTTCGAACAATTTCATTGAAAATTTTTAGAAAAACATTTAAACTATTAAAAAATTATAATATTTTTTAAAAAAAATAAATGCATTAAGATAAATAAAAATTCCAGGAGAAATTCATGATCTTCGAAGAGTAAAGTAAAAATTCTAGGAGTTGTATGAACCCTATCAAATAGAAAAGCTTGAACTATGTTCAAATAATTTATATTGATGATAGAAAATTCATTAATAACATTTATATATATCTAAATACAAAATATATTAACATTATATAAACATTAATACTTTTCTGCATGTTTCATACATATTCTCAAATAACAAATTTCAGGAGTTTCAAATTTTCCAGGTATCAAACAAAATGTTTTCACGAGATATGAATAGTATGATATATCCCCCCCCAAGAGATTTCTCGCCAAATCTGGATTCCTTGATTATAGTGATTCAGCTTGGTGTTGCCAATTTGAACTTTTGTTGTTTTTTTGTTGCCCAGGTTTGGTTTTTTTTCTATTCTAGTTTATAGTTATATATATAGTTTTTTTAAGTGGCAACAGCATTAGAATTGCTTGGCGACGAAAAAAAGCCACAAAAGTCACCATTGGGGGAATATACCTTACTAGTTCTGGTATATATATTCACAAGTTTAGGAATATTCCAATAATTATTTTTGGCCTAGCACATCAGTAGTTATGTATATATAATACTTTTTAATTATATTTTTAAATGATGACAGAGATAGATATTTGTAAAAACAGATATAAAAATTTTTTTAATTAGATTTAATATTAGTAATTTCAAAAGTATTAAATAAGCCCACAGCTAGAATGGAAACTATTTTAATTAATTATTAAATTCTTTTTACACTAATTACTTAAATAATATAAAGGATATTTTTAGAATTTTGTTTACATAGATCTTATGTATTAATTTACTGTGAACTTCAAAGATAAACAGAAATAATATGTTAAAATCAGGGTATTCAAAAAATTGAAATAATTAAAATGAAAAATATGATTAAGTCTATTGTACAGTTCTGTTTGTTGATCGACAACGATGTTGCTAAAAACACATTAGAGTAAGATCTTTTCCTGACAACATTAGCTATCGTAGAAAGTTTAATTCAGCCCAGTAAACATATTTGGAAGACAGAATTGGTGTGGAAATATTCAAAATGAGTTCCACATGAAATAAGAAGAATTTGGATGATCGAATCATCATTGGAATATCTGCTTGTTCAGAACAAAATTGAGTCCTTCTTGAAACGGATGATAAATAGGGATGAAAAGTGCATTATCTACAAAAACATCATAAGGAAAAGAGTATATTGAGCAGAAAACCTAGCCCTTCAAACTCCAAAGCAAATATGATTTTGATTATGAAAATGTTGTATATATGGTAAGACATTTGAGAATACATTATCAGCATTAAAAATTGAAGGAAAAGCTCAATTTTGAAAAGTATTGTTAGCAAATGCATAATTTAAAGGGAGCAGTCCAAGAAAAAAAGCTGGGAATGTTCAATAAGAGTTCATGAAAAAACGTTCAGAACCAGGCTAAAAAATCCTGTTCCATACACCATATTTCCTAGGCTTATCACCCTCCAATTATCACTTGCTTTCATCCTTACAAAATATTATGAAGGACAATAAAATTCAAAAATGAAGAACATATCAATTAAGCTCTGTTTCAATTATTCCGTGGCAGCCTAGTGGTTAAGCTTTGGCCTTCCGTCCGGAAGGGTGAGGTTCGATTTCCTATGCTGCCAAAGACACACCAAGTACATGCGATAGACTCGTTAAATCTATGGAATTGAAAGTCCTGTGGTTGGTTGTTAAGCAGTTACCATGGGTGTAATGGTCTGGTAAAAACTTCCTTCTCCTACAGATCAGTGTCAAAATTCAGGAAGTGGATGCTCTGGTGGTACCATCTATTAGAGGAGTCTTAGAGTAAAGTTGTACTCTCAACTTCATGACGGTCTGGTTAAACGAAAGATGCATTTTAAGACTTAAATTTGCATAACCAATGGCAAAGTGAGCTTGGCTTGTTCAAGTGTCATTAGTAACAGTTTTGTTTGTATATAACAATGATAATACAAATTGATACTTCTTTTTGGTCTGAATTAACTGAAAATTATGAATTTTGTTAATTGTTTAATTTATATATTTGACAATCTTCAAAGAAAATATTAATGTGGAAAGAAATTACAAACTTCCAGGAGTTATTCACTATTTTCAAAGAGTTGACTTAAAATTTCAAGAGTTTTTAGGAAATGTACTAGCGTTGTTTATAGATGTCAGTTTAAATGAGTCATATTGATTTTAACATTTCTTCCATTTTTTCATATAAGACTAAATATTTTATAATTTGGCAGTATTTTTTAAAAATTTTCAAATATTGAAAATTTAATGACAATTTAAGTATATGTTTAAGCAAGCATCAAACACATTGACAAGATTTAATATAAAAACTATATTCATTTATAAAATCTTCTTTTATCTTTGGAATTTATTTTCATTCTTTTTCTTTCAAGGTATTTGTCCAATTTTCCAGATTTTTTCAAAACCTGGTAGGATTCGACAAGTTTTTTATTCTTTATAACAGCTGAAAGAGAAAAAAAGTAGTTATATAAATTTTCAGAAAATGTATTCATTTCTTAAATTGTTTTTTAAAAATATTTATAAAATTACTCCTACAAACTTATAACTCATAGTAATTTACAAACAAATAACAAAAAATAAAATTATATTTAGATTTTAATAAATGATTTCAGTCATTTGCACACAACTAACTTAATTTTTATTAAGTGATAAGCTTTGTTTTTAATAATATTTTGCAGCAAATATTTTACTGTTGTTTACACTGATCAAGGAAAATATATTTAAACATTAGTTATCTCATAATTCGTCTAGAAAGTCAAAATCTAATGTTTTTTAAAAATTATTTTGTTGAAATATATCATTAAATAGTATAACATAGATTATAAATGAAAATGAAAGCAACCTTAAGAAAACACTTGGAAATACAACTATACATAAATCTGAATACTATCAGAAATGTAATACTTTATTTCAACTTCTATCTTTACAAGATAAATCTATCAGATATTTCAGAAAATTTGCACCATAAACTTTGATATAAACTTTTGTAATAAAGTTTAAAAAAGAAGATGTCCATTTTCCATAATTAATCTCAGTATTTTTTACTTTCTCCTTATATCACAACCCTTAATTTTGCTTGACTTTGGTTTTTAATTAAGATGTATAAAAAATCGTAGTAAAGCAAAAAGATACTTTAAACAAAGGTATCTTCTTTATCTTTTATCTGAACAATTGGATAGTTAAAAAATGTTCAACACAGAAAATATTATTGACCAGGCACTCTGGAAGCTGAGGCCGACACAACCTTAGAGGGGTTGACTGCCAAAAAAGAGCCATCTTAAGAGTGATTAATTAAAAGACTATGGTCAAAAGTAGAGAGCTGGAGGAAAATTATTTAGATGGTCAGGGTCCACCCAAGAATGTATTGTGATTATAAAAGAATTTGATTCAGCTTTTGAATTGTCAATAAATTATATAACAATCTTCTTTGTCTCCAATAAACTTGACTGTTTTGATAGATATTTAAGTTTTCTTGTAATCTAGTGTGCCATTTTAAAAGTTATTAAGACAGGAAATTTCAGATTAAAACATTTATTGGTCATTTATAAGCAGTTTTACAATATAATTAAAAATATAAATTTTCTTTGAGAAAAATTAGTTTGTTTTGCACAACTATATTTTTAACATTAAAATTTGATTCTTTTATTTTTTTATTAATTACAACCTTATGTTTATTATTACTATAAATAATTTGTTTAGAATCAAGGATGGTGATGTTAAAAAATCTATATTTGATTTAAAAACTAATTTTCTTTAGACACAATAAAATTCTAATTAGCTTTCTCTTTTAGAGAATCTTTGCAATTTTTACTTAATTAAGGTGTTTGGTCTTTTCAAGTTTTGATTTTGCAAATAGCACTGGATTCCTTGCCGAATGATTGTATTTTTGAGACCTTCAACTTAAGGTCTCATAAATGGAGTCATAACAGCTTTCAATAAAAAATTTAAAAATTTACAATTTGGAATACTATTTTGATGATGAGACCACCAATTTAAATTAATTTGTGTTGCTTTATTCATATTGTATAATTACATTACTCAATTCTTTCATCATTTCATACATTGCTTAGTTTTTTTTAATGAATACCTTGATTTTTCAGCAATTACAGAGATAAGATCCAAACTAAATTCATATAAGCTGTTATGTTTGTATATTCTTTTCTGCATTTTAAATATAAAGCAATGTATTAAACTTATATTTTTTGAGGTTCATAAATTTTCCCTTTTATAATCTAAATGAACAATTTATTCTCATCATCACCAAAAACTGTAATCACATGACTGATTATTTTATGTTCATTTTATGTGTAATTTCATCAGTACTTAATGAAAAAAATATTAAATTCGTTCATTATGGATTCATCCATTTTATAGACATAGACACACTTGGTGTACAATTTTTTCGCATTTTTAATTTGGATAAATCTTATTTAAATATTAAATAACTTGTGCAGCAGCTCAATAATTTTTAGTTGAAAATAAATTAAAATCAAAATGTTCAAAACTGCGTTAACGAGCTTAATCACATACAATAAGTTTTCAGATTTATAAGGAGGACATCACAGCTCACACAGTAGTCTCATCATAGTAACACCAAGATTGCGTGACGAAGATGTCAAATCTAACTCTGTTCACTAACTTCAGTTAAATTTTTTATTAAACTAAGCTTGAACATATTTAAAAGAAATTTCAGACTTAATTAAAAGTTTTTCTTAAACATAATTTTTGAATTAAAATATCATGCTTAAAATTTTCAAAACATAAAATCTGTCCCCAGAATGAAAAAGAAATGACACATTCATGTAATCTGATTTTGAAACAAAAAAAAAAAATTATTTGAATAAAACATTGATTTATATTATCACAAAAAAATCTTAGATGAAGGTAGTTAATTTTGCTCTTAATTATATAAACTAATTTTAATTAAATTGATAGTTGCAGTTTCATATTATTTTAGCTTATGGAAAAGTGAAAGTTTATTCATATTATTTTATTAAAAATATACAGTACTTGATATCTGAAATTGCTAAAAGAAAAAAAAATGGTACATAAATTAATCAAGTACGACCATTTCTGATTTTTGTTAATGCAAAAGGTAGGAAGAAATTAAGTAAATTTTCACAAATTATAAGATACAACTTACATGGCCAAAAAAGAATTTAATGTATTAGGATTAATGAAAAATCAATAATTACTTCAGGTAAAATTATAAGAATGGATTACTTAGACTGTATGAATTGCAGTTAATAATTAAATCTTAGTAATTTTACTTTTGTCCACATTAAACTAAGCGAATTGGGAATTGATGAATTTAATATACAATTACCAATACAATCACATAAATATGAGAAAATAAAAGCAAGGTTTTGTTGATGACAGTATGTTATTAGTAACCTAGCAAAATTTTAATAATTAGGAAAAATTTTTAAAAATCAAAGTTTTTAATAATCAAAATTAGAAGAAATTAAATTAATGTTATAAGTTGAAGTAGCATAAACTAATATGGGTTAAAATTTTAAAAGTTTGCATTTGATTAAGAAAACAAAAAATGATAATATTTTATTAAAATATAAATGAATCGTACATTTATAAAATTCTATAATCTCATTTAACATTAATACAATATTATAAATTTAATGCAATATCATACACACCTCAGCTACAAGAAAACTATCACAATGCATTCAAATATCTAACCTTTTAGGATTCTTTATAGATAATAGATAGCATTCAAATGTCTTAAAAAAGAGAACCAACAAAGTTTTTTTAATGTACAACCCAATAGATAAGCATGCACAAAGCAAAATTGATACGACAGTTTCGCATTATTCAATAGAGACTGAATTCCAACCTTTCAAATGTCTAAATCTAACCTAAATTTTCTTCTAAGTGCAAGATCCTATAACTAAGTCAAGTGCCTAATTTTCTTTGAACTTATTCCTATGCATAAAACTGAAAAATGAGAAAACAAGCATTCTCATAAGCAGTTACAGTATTTTGTAAAGTGTTCAATTTGTGAATTATTCACATACTGCTATTAATTAAAATACATTGAGACTAGAATTTATGACACCACTAAAAATAAACTTAAAGAAAACTGGTGTACAGTATGTATCATCAATACAGAAAGTGAAAATCACTTATAATATTCTGTGGGGATTCACTAACATGTTATATTTGAACAACTAATGTTCAATGAATTAACACATGCTTTGACTTGCATCTATAATAGCAGCCAGTTGAGTTTGTAATACATGGAGCTCTAAAGAACTCATGGGATATTAGAAGGTGATTACAGTATGACTCAATTATATATCAATAATAATAAACCTGAATATGCATTTTGCTATTGCAATATTAAATGACGTGGAAATACATTTTAGTTTGAATTCAAGAAATTAAAATAATTTGGGAAACTGACCTTGAATTTTGATTAACAACTCTACTAATAAATAATAATGAATCCAAAAATACAATTTAATGTAACAAAAAAGGAAAACATAAAATAATACTAAAATTATGAGCCTACATTTCTTAGGCATGAATGGTTTCTTTCCAAGCTTTGTTGCTTCCATGATTTCCTGCCTCATTTGAAGTTCTTCAAGTTTCTTTTGTTCCAACATTTTTCTTGCTTTTTCTTGATTTTTCTGTGTGAATACAAATAATGTTTCAGAATTGCAGGAATATTTTTTGGCAAAATTTAAGTGCACTGAAACAAAATTCATAGCTAAATGCTAATTTTCATCGACTTATAGGCAATATTTGCATCTATTTATTAGAATGTTCATATAGATTAATGTATCTATAATTTATATATATAAAAATATAGAAAATAAACATATAGATTAGTGTATAAGAAGGTTCAAAAGATTGATACCAAAGCAAATGGTATCAATTTTTTTGAAAATCCTGAAAAAACTTTGAAATCTTATGCATACAGGTGAAATTTTTTGGTTTGTCAGTCAACAATTTTTGTCAATTACTTGTTTGGAAGCAACTAATATGATAAGCATTATAGTTTAATTTGATTCCAAAGACTGCAAACATCTGAATGAAAATGGGAATCAAACACATGAACTCATAAAAAATTATTAAGTATAGAAAATAATATACATAAATAAAATAAGTAATATTATAAATTAATATTCCTTTTTCTAACCATTCTATCTTCACTGGAATAATTAAATATTTGATGTCTAATAACAATTTTCTAAAAAAATAAATGAAGTCAAGTAAGAAAGAGAATTCCAGGATATGCAAGTAATTTTTTATGTGAAATTTCAGCTATGCTTTTAATATTTATTTAGAAAACAATAATAAAGAATTTGCCATCAATAATTTTATAGTGCATTTAATAAATTTGAAATAGAATAGCAAAGAAACTCTTTTAAGCAAGATGTAAAAAATATGTATATATGTGACGGCATGACAACACAAATAACTAGAAGAATTCATCAAATAAGTATTCAAGAGGAAAAATTTTATTTAAATAAATTAAATTTTTGATAAAAACATCTTTATATTAATCCAATAATTTAATTCAATTAATAATCAAACAACAATTTATGTTATGGAATGAATTCTAAGGTATAATAAATAGTGTAGTTGTCAAAAAAAGAAATTTTATGGTGGAAATTAAGGAATTTTAAAATTTAAAAGAAGCCATTATTACTCCTACAATATTTTTGAAATTCCTTAATATTATTACTCTATGATAAAATAATTCAAATGAAATAAAAGACTGACTTAAATAAATTTATTCACAGTTCTCTAAGTCAAAATGATTACAACTACTTCAATTTAAAATTCCTGCAGTTAAAAAAAAAAAAAAAAAAAAAAAAGCTAAAATTAAACACAAAAGTTTTCAGAGTTGATAATTCAGACATCTAACTGACTTCTCTCTTCCCATTCAACTGACTGCTTGGCTTAGGGCGATATTTATAAGTCTTTGATATAGGTTCTAGATTTTTCTACAACAATCCTATAGAAAGCCTACAATAATTCAGCTCTTCTTGTTCTTATCGACTCCAAACTTCAAGAATGTTGACTTATGTTTTGTAATCAAGTTGTTTAAAGTTTCAAGCTTATCCTCAGCTCTACAAATTGCTATTTGCACAGAATAAGCACTGTTTAGACGATAATTTCACAAATTAAACAATGACACACTAAAACAAGAAATTAAACAGAAATATAAGACATTCATATAAGTATTTAATCAATTTACATTTTTCATGCCAAAATGTCTTATTTCCTAAATGCTTTTAATAATTTTACTCATTATCATAATCACTTTATTCATTATTCTGAAAATACATATATTAGGATTTGTAAAGATTTCAAAGAACTAAAGTTCAGGAGTTTTAAGAAGCTTTCCAGGAGTCAAATCAAAAGTTTCCAACAGTTATCGAAATTCGTGTTAAATATTTTTTATTTTATTTTAGAAATTGTTCTTAATCAAATAAGCATATAATGATGAGTATGCAACATTTTTCAGTTATATTTGTAAATAACAGAAATAAATTATAGTAAAAATAATATACTTTTATTTTGATTAGAGTTTTATTTAATGAATACTTCAAAAGCCTTCACTGAATTTACAGCTAAAACAGAAATATTTTATTTAAATAATCAATATTTTTAACATTGCTGAATTATACATTGTATAAAATAATAAGCAATTTCAGAGTTCTTAAACGTCTTCATTAAATTTTCAATTATTAATTTATTGAGATGCGTATTACAATCTCTTTTCAAATAAATATAATTATTCAAAACATAATAAATATAACTTTTAGATAAAGTTACCAAGACATGTAATTTTTCCTCAATTATTATTTAATAAAAACCATTCTAAATTTTTCTTCTGTTTACTTTCTAACTCTTTTAAAATTACATATATAATTTTGCATCTATATTCTAGATATTTCTTTATACATACACAATATTGCTATCAGAAAATACTAGTTTCCATCCCTAAAGCCTTCACTATTAATTCATTATTAAAACCAAGTAATAACTTTTGTTTCTTGAAGCATCACAGGGACACAAGTTTTATTTAACAATTAATGTTAATTTTCCAGATCATTCAGCTTCCTCAGAAATTCTTGTTGTAGAATTTTCAAGTTCATATGTGTCATTTTCAAAGCACTTTATTCTGATTTTCAGTTCAATTTTTTAAGAAATGCTTTTTGCTTTCTTTCTGTTATTGACTGCTTTTTTTTGCTGTTTTAATTCATCTATATATTATTTTAAATATATAATATTATTAAACATAAATTTACATTTTGCTGGCATCAGCAATAAAAATAAGAAGGTCTTAGCTAATTATTATATTGAAGACACCTTTTATGTTTCGGATGTCATCATCAATGATACATTTAGCCCCAATTGATTGATTACTTAAATTTTCTACAGTCAAATTTTTGTTCGCCAAAAACATAAATGTAACAGATACTACACTATGATAGAAGAGTAAAAACAAATTAACTATTTTTCATAAATGACAATTTTGTCTATTTGAGAGTAAATTAAAATAAAATATACATATTTTATCTTTAATAGGATAAAATTTTTCATCAATGTAATCTTGAAATCTTACAATTGGTTGTAACATGATTTAACCTCATTTAAGAAACAAATTAAGTTATGAAATTCCCTTTTCGTCAGAACCATGTAAAAGTCAAATTTTATGACTTTTTTAAAGTCCATTGATCATTAAGCAGACATTTTCCACCAGGAATATTAAATTATTTATTTCAGCCTTTTTTAATTGATAAACAAAGAAATTTAACAATTTTTACTGAAATTGTACACAATTTTCACCACAGAAGATATGGAAAGTATATTTTAACTCAAAAATTTCATAGTTAAATATTAATATTCAATGAATTTAATGCAATATAAAGTATAGAAAAAAAAATTCATTAAAATCACCATCCTGATTGAGCCCCATGACAATCTTGTTGATGATTATTTCAATTCCCTTCACACATAAATCTAATTACTACATATGGTCCTGATTAAACTGAATTATCATGCAACTATTGTGACTGAACTAGATCTTTATTTAAATCAACAGTTATGCATACAAAAACAATCAAATATTGAAAGTGCCACCATCTAGCGGTAACATAAAGAGCTAATACACAATTTGTTTTGAAAAAATTCATTGAAAATTTTTAAATATTAAAATAGGAATTCAAAATATAACATTTTCCCACAGTTATAAAAAGAATGAGTAGCATAAAATATATCAAGGAAAATAATCCATTTTTGTAAAATTTGTTTCTTGTTTTTTTGAAATACACATTTTAAATTAATTACTTTGAAATTAAAAAATTAATTTAAATTATTTATAATTTTATTAAAATAAAATTTTAAGTTTAATTTAAAATAATAAATTAGTTATTTTAAATTAAAAAATTTGAAAAGATTGTTATAATAAAACCTGAGCTATTTAATGCTTATTTGCAATTATGTAAACCTTTGTGACTCACTTCCCAATAGGGAAGTTACTTTTGAAAAAAGTTATTTGAGTAACAAGAACTAGTGCATAAACTGAATGGTCATATTAAATTTAAGTATACTTTTAGAAATTTAGGAGGTATGCATTCTTTTTAAACATTATATTAATTCTGGTTGACTTTCTATTTATCTAATGTAAATCTATATGCTTGATAAGTTTTAATCATCTTGAAATTCAGTTATGAATCAAAATCAGTTTTTGTAATTTATTTCCATTTCTTTTTGTTTCTGCTTCCTAATTGAATATCTCCAATACTTTTGTACTTTTCTGGTAACACAAAATTTCATTATTTACCCTATCCTTTAAAATTCCAATAAAATTTGAGATAATGAGTTACTAATTATTATGAACTTAGTTCACTTACTTAAAAAGAATAAATATTTCAATATTAAATATTGAAGAGTAAGAAAGATTAATTTCAATTTATTCAATTATTAGCAGAAATGCAACAATAAGATTTCAAAATAAATTTATCCCCAACCAAAACCTTATTATAATAAATAAACAAATTTTTAAAATTTCTTCGGAAAAGAGTAAGAAATCAGTCAAGATCTGCAATACAGTTGATAAAGAAATATGAAATATTTTCTTTGATATTATTTAAGTAGAATAAATGTACTGATTATTAATTGTAATTTGATAGTTTGAATTAAATAATTACTTTATAATTTTTTAAAATTAATTTACTAAATTATTTACAGTGTACTAACCATATTAAAAAAGTACTTGTATTTTCAAGTTGATGTATCACAGAATTAATCTAAGTTCAATAATTAAATATTTCTTAAATAATATTAGTTAAAACAAAACTTTTTAAAAATGTTATAATAATTTAAATTAGATACAATGAGCCCTCAATAATAATGTGAATTAATAACTTCCATAAAATTCAAAATAACAAGATTTAACAGTATTAATTAATTATGTATTTACTTTTATTTAATATATTGAAGAGATAATGTTAACTAATGATAAATTAATAAGGCCTAACTATATTTCAAAGAGCTGATATTTTTATTTTCTATTTTTGCATTTAATACAATTTTTTTCAAGAATAATTTGGAACAAAGAAAAAATAATTATACAAATATATATATATATATTTTTAAAAAATTTGTTATGAATTATGTACCTTTTAAAAATGTAGGTAAAAATGAATAATAATAAACTTTTTCTAGAAAAAAAAAAAAAAAAAAAAAAAAAACTAGAAAAATAGAAATAATTTTTGTAATCAACGAATACAAAAATCTTTAAGAAAGCAATTTAGACACATTTTCATTAACAGAAAACAGAAAACTTTGATATCAAAACACATTGAGAGAATTATATATTTTGGAATTAGAACCATTACTGAATTTTAAAGTATTTATTTATATAAATAATTCAACTTATAATTTTTTACACATGAATAAATATATTTTTCAACTGCTATTACATTTCTATTAGATTAAAGTTCAAAAGTAGTATTGCAGAAATTAAGTTCTTGGATATAGAAATATTTGTGAAAGCAATTTAAACCAAATTTAATTAATGAAATTCAATTCTCTGCACTATTGATTTCTTATCCTTAAATAGTTGAAAACTTTATTGAAGTATTACTGGAATTTATAGAATTGCAAATCATTAGAAAATTCACATGTTTTTAATTTGCTTGTAAGAAATTATCTATTTTTCTGAATACAACTTTCATTACTCATGAACTAATTCAAATATTACAATACACAATTTTATAAGATATCTTATTAAAGATAGATATAAAAAAATTAATAATTAAGTTTGATAACTGATTTCTATCTTTAAAATTTGCTTAAATTGATATTTTAAAACATATAAAAGTAATTGTGCGTTCTTGGTACATACAAGTCATTATAAAATTCAAAGCATCCATCCATAATAACATTGATATAGTTATAGTTTTAAAAGCAATTTTTCTTTCTGATTTTATAGAATTAATGAAACAGAATACCATTCTTTGCAGGAGAAGTAAAATTTGTTCTCTTCGTTTCTGATTATCTCCAACATTTTCCAACTCTTTTTCCAATTCCTACAAAAAAAAAAAAAAATCATATTGTATTCTATGAATTAAATTCAAATAAAATATGCAGACAAAAATAAAATTTTGCAAAATATGATTTCTTCTCATCAAATCACTTTAATTCAGCGTACTTTTTCATCAACATCAAAATAAACAATTAAACAATCCAGAAAAGCCAAAATGAAAGCATAAACGGGAAAAGAGCAGGTTGTATAGTTAAATAGCAAAAATGCATCCAACCTTGCAGAAATCGCCAGTTGAAATCATGGGACGTGAAGCAAGAGAGCTAATGCCATAAAACAAAAATGTAAGATTTTATAAAGGATAAATATATTTTTAATACAAACTTTTGTGTTTCTGATGAACTAATTCATTCTTCAACTTTTGTGTTTCTGATGAACAAAAACATATTTGATAACAATATTAAACTGAAATTTCATAGATTTTATGGAAAGCTAGAATTGGTACATATTGTAACTTAGAAATAACAGTAAAATAAGACTCAGAGAACTTATTTTAAAATTAAAAAAAATAAATAAAAAAACAATAGAAATATTAAAGTATTACATAGCTTTATTCAAATGATAAAATGTAAATTCTTTTTTAAAAATCTTACATGATAGTATTTTTAAAATTAAAAAAAAATTGCTAAAACTAAACCAATAGAGAGAGAGAGAAACATAAAAGATTTGGAATGCTTTTGTGTTTTAAATGTAATTATAAGATCCAAAATATTAAACACTCATTTCTTATGAAAAGGTATTAATAACATTTCATCAACTGTAATAAAAGCTGAGGACTTAATTGATTCAAAGAAAATTGAAATTAAATTAATAATAAAAAAATAAAATAATCTTACTTAGCATTAAAAATTTACATACAATTGATTTCAAACAAATCAAAATATAGTGACTTTTAGCACAGCCATTGCAAACTTTCTATCAAATTCAAATCAGCAAATTTGAAAAAAAAATAATTGCTACTAATCAGAAAATATATAGCAACCTAATTCTATATCTGCTCTATCAGGGAGCCACAACAACTGAACAACAGCATTTATTCAAATACATAAATAACATCAACTTTTAAAATAGTTTGGTTTTGGTTAACAATTTGAAAAAAATATTTTTAATTGTTAAGCCTTTTAAAAAATACAGTTACCAGGTAGTGTGCAATGTAAAATTATTTAACTTTCAAAAGAAAGCTTTTATCAATTCACTTTGAAAACTAAACCCTCATTTTAATTACCATCTACAATTTGTGAGAATTATAAACTAATTTCTTTGAACTGCATTTAAATTTCGTTGCTTGTTATTCCATTCAGCTTAAAAGATGTCAAATGAAACCCTTTTACATGCAAGAAAAATCTTGGAAGCAGATTTGGCTCATATACAAGTGTAGTAATGGGTAAGATTGAATTATATATTATTAATGATTTTAAAATGTATCATTAAGCTAAATGTGTAAAAGAATGGCACAGTATTGCAAAATATTTTAATTGTTAAAAAATAAAAGGATGCATAAAAGAACTCCTAAGGAGGAAAACATTAAGATATATATATATATTTAAAAAATTAAAACAAAGCTGATTTTTTACCAGGCCAGAGCTCCTGAATAAATAAATTTATTAAACTAGAAATTACACTTAAATATTCAAAATTTTAAATGTTATTTTTAATATTTCTAAAAAAGAAACTTTTGTTCTTAAAAGTGCTGTCTTGCTACTAGGCTAGGGTCAGTCTGTTTTCAGGGGCTTGAAATAAACCCTTTAACCGGTAAATCATTTTAGAAATCAATCAAATCCAACTCAAATGCATCTTGGGTTCTTGAAAACTAAAAGGCACTATTACACATGTAGATTACTTTTCAGCCTCAGTCTCCATGAAAAGTCCTTTGACCAATGGCACAGTAATATAAATCTTTTTAAAATCTTGGAGACATTTGTTGAATTCACTTACCTTGCAAATCTGTAATTATTTCAGATTTGCAAGGTGAATGTTATGTATTGTTTACTGTTATACTATATTGTTGATATAATTTCGATAATTTGAGGAATCAGCATTAGCCTACTGGAGCACTCATGTATTCTACTAAAATGTCTTTTACATAATTTTTTTTAAAATTTAAATTGAATACATGTAAAATAAATGTTCTTTAATCATCTTATTAAATCTTCTACAAACTATATAAAGTATGTTACATTAGTAAGTTACTTTAAATTTTGTTTGAAATGATAATAGACACTGCTTGCCTCATTTGAATTTTTAAAAAAGGCAACAGTCTAATGAAAATATATCATTTTTAGAAAAAAGTAAAAAAATAAAAACTCAAACTTTGTCTCATGAATGGAGCAAAGAAAATTTTCACTTATTTCATTATTTAAACAAATTCCACTCAGCCTTTATCCGACTTCCCAAATAATTAAGAATAACAAAATAGTGCAGTGTATTCATCAACACCCTTCTTTTACAAGTACTATACATGAGGTGTAATATTCTTATCCATGTATTACTCTAGGTATATAACAAAGAGGGACAGTAGATCTCTTGGTTAACACTGAATCTGTCAAAGCATTGCCTAGCTTGCATGTTTGTTTTTGAATTATACATTCACCACACCTAAAGAAATATAGGGAGTGAGTGAACCTGGCATGATTGTCAAAAGTGCCAAACCAGTAGATTACTGTGCAAGAATGGATTGTTTTGGTAATTCAATGACATATTCTGAAATGTGTGATTTGTTTGGAGTTTTAGTATCAATTGAAGTTCATGTGTGCTATATATTTTCCAAATTTATGTTTGAGCGTTTGAGTGATCAAACAAAAATTTTAAGTTTATTATTTCCTTACAGTTTAAAAGTTAGTTAGATGCTATTTGGATAATGCAATTTCGTAAACTGTTTAATTTGTAATTTATATTTTTGAAATTGAATTTTTTTAATTTGGATCAAGAGAGAAGTGATGATTAGGTGAGTACTTCACTTTATGTATCATTCAATTAAATTTACTATTAAATTAATTACTTTTGTACAATTTAAAAGTTAATTGAATGCTATAATTTTTAAAATCTGCTTAATTTACATTTCTGAAAGTTATTTTTCAATCTGAATTTTTTTCAATTTGGGGAAAGAGGGATGTGATGGTTATGTGAGTAATTTTACTTTACATGCAATTCAATTTAATTTGCTATTTTATGTATGAAATTATGTGTTTTATTAAATATATAGAGTAGAAATATTTGAGAGATACAGATTTTTTGTTGAATTGTACTGCTCTATTAATTAAAATTAGAATAATGTGTGTGATAATGTCTGGTTAATTAGAAACAGTTTTCATAAAAATTGATGTTATTTACAATATTGATTAAATTTTATCGCCCAGTTCTTCACCTGTGGTAGGCTGCACAGGAGATGTTTTTAAGATGGCCATCACTACCCGATTAACTAGAAAACATTTCTCATAAAAATTGATTTTATTTACATTATTGATTTAGATTTAGTGTACTGTTAACAAGTGCTTGGTATTGTTATATGCAATATACTTTTAAAGTGAGTTTATTTTTTTCAATTAATTAAAAGAAAATGATCAAAAATTTGATTATGTATATTTTATTGAATAAATATGAATAGCACTGCTTTTCAGTTATTTTACATGTTTTATATAAAGTAATTTCAGTAAAACATGTATAATTATTGAAATTTTAGTACTTAGTTTTGTAGTAGCTATGCAGCATGTAAATAAAATGAAATATTTGATATTCAAAATCATAAAATGTGCAAGTTCATAATATTTAAACTTTAAGATTGAGCAAGATTGGTTTTATGAAAATCATATATTGCAGAAAGTGAAGTAATATAGGTTGGTAAGATAACTGTACAGCACTTGGTATGAAATTCAAAAATTGCATCAAACCCGTACTGTGTACAAGAATTTACCAATAATGTATATATCCTGTTGTCCCCTTTTAACAGCTTTCATGAAAAGTCTCTCATTATTCTCTCCACTAATAAAATATATATTTTAAGAATAAACTTTTACCTCTCTTTCCCTTTGCTTAATGTCTCGTATAAATGCATAATTCTCTTCAAAAGCTTCTTTGTCAAATGTTCCTGATAAATCATCAAATCTAGGATCTCGAAAATGCTGAAAAAATGAAAAGTTCTATATGATTTTCACATTGGGAATTGAAGTTTATATATATTGTGGTAACAAGAAAATAAAAAAATTCTGTATTAACTAAATCTTTAAAATTTTATCTAAAAATATTAACATAAATGCTCCTGGGGCCTGAGCAGCTACCAGGCGCGTCGGTAGGCGGTGGATCACCGAACGTCCTGTAGGAATGACAGGATAGCCTTGAATATAGAATCAGAGGCCGCGAACCAGCTCCCGTAAACCCTGGTGTTATGCGTTCCGTGCCTAGGGCTGATTGGCACCGCGGTATTGGTGTCTTAACGGAGCCTCTAGTTGCCTGGCAAACTTCTAGAGTAATTTGCCTTGCCCAGTATCTCAGGCAATGCTGGGTGGACTTATATTGCCTGAGCTTATAAATTGTTATCTTGTGGCTGAAAAGACACAAGAAATAACAATCCTTCCTGCATCTACAAGTGATGCCTCTGAAGTTGACCTTGCTGAAAAAGACAAGTGAACTCAGAGGCTGTCTTGTAAAGGGGCAGTAATGAATCCTTCACTTGAGGTAGAAATGACCTCCAAACCATCTTCTGGTGAAAGTCAGGAAGCTATCCCTAGTATGACTGACTCTCTGACCAGATGGGACTATTTCAGCAAGACCCTATCTGCTGGAAATGTCATACACAAGAGGAAACGGCAGAGCATATCATTTATGAATGCGAGGCTCTTGCCCTCCCTAGATTAACCTCTTTAGGCATCATCGATACTAGAGAGTTACACCTAGACTCTATTAAAGGGTTATCGGACTTTATTAATAAAGTGGGTGACCCGAGCAACTGGAACTAGGAAACATTGGGTTTGGAGTTAATGGTACAAAATGCTGATAAAAGCAGAGGTGCCCAATGACATACAAACCCAATTCTAAGAAGAAGAAGAAGAAGAAGAACATAAATGCTTATGACCATCCTTAAGAATTTTTAGTTATAATTTTTATAATGATGCAAGTGGATAAATTTGTTGTTTATATAAAACATTAAATAACAGATGAGATAAATGTTTTAAACTTTTAAGCAACAGAAAAATGATACATTTCTGAGTTTGTCATAACAAGCAAATAAAGGCAAAAATTGCACAACAATCAATATAAAACATATTGATTGCACAACAATCAATATGTTTTAGAATTTCATTATTAAATTTTTTTACACAAGGGATAATTACATTAACATATATTGTTTAAAATAAAGTTCTGAATGATTACAAGTATCCAAACACAAAGGGAGAATTCAACTTATGAACTATTAAATTAAAGATTAGAAATACTAATTATTTAGCTGTCATTGCAACTTAGCAATTTCCAATACTGAGAGTGTCATTTATTTGCCGAATTTTTAAATATATTTTCCTTTGAAAAATTGGAAAATCTCATCCCTCCATCCATAGTTAATTACTTTTAAAGCCCATTTGTTTCATAATTAAACTTAGCATCAACAGCACTTTGTACCAGTAAAATTGTTAATCAGATGAAGCCGGGTCCCTTATCAGCAAGGGAATTCAGTACTCTGAAAATTCTTGATATAACAGGATGGCATGTAAAACTACTGTTTTTCAAAGCTTTAAAAACATTCAAACTATCATTGTACACACAATATTTAAAAGAATCACTTGTATTCATATGCTAAAAAGCATGATATATTGCTGTGGCTTCAGCAGTGAAGAGGGAACATAACAGCTGGAGGTTGTAGCTAAGAGTAATGTTTTCACTAACTACAACACTTATACTTTTAGAAACATTCATGATTATTGGTGTGTACTACATATAAAGACTATGATATGATGAATACAGCAGTATTAGATTTCCACATTTAGCAAAATGATTTATAACATAAATCATACCAAGGTGATATAATTTTATTAAAGTGATATATCTCTGTAGAGCAAATCTGGAACTAAATAATTCCATGCCTTGAGTTGACTGTAGCAATTCAAAGTTGCTTCAGAGATTTTCTATACCTAAAAACTTATTTGCTCATGCAAAACAAATAAAGAGAAATTGCTACCATATTTTCTCGCTTTTCTAAGATTCAGCTCACAATACTTTCTCTTTTATGATAAAATATTTCATTATTTTTTCATTCAAAGCATGTTTACTTTGGTACTATTAATTACTGTGATTTCATTTTCCTTCCACTTAAATACTATTACATAAAGCACCTTTACTGCAGTTGAAACTAACCCTTATTTTTTTTATTTCACATGATTAATATTTATAACTAAAATTTGTAATTTTATCTAAGAAATTTGAATCATGAACACATAATGTTGCTTAAACATATACACATGTTGTTTAATCTCATTAATCCAATTAAAAGATACTTCCAGGTTCTTGAACAATAGAAATTAGCTAAATCAAATGTATTCAATTGTATCTAAAGTGAGAAAACCAGGTGTAGAAAAAACTAGAACAATTGTATTTCCACTAAAATAATTGCCATTTGCAGTTGCAAATGGAGTTGGAAGAAACGAAATGCCCAACGTACATTTTAAAGTAACATATAGTATTTTTATGAACAATGAATAGGGGATATTACTATAAGCAGAACTGCTCTGATTCTACGCCAAATTCCTTGCCAAGAGGATGATAGCAATCTTGTTATGGTGCTACAGCACCATAACAAGATTGCTTATTGATTACAGATGACGTCAAGCAAAGAGGAGGGGTTGATGACATTCTGTTTAGAGCTAGGGGGAGTTAATGACGTATTGGGAAGGAATTTCTTATAGAATACTTTTTTTGACTTCAAGCTTGCTTTTGTTCTGTATTTTTTTAAAATAATTCTAATTGCTGAATTCTAGGTCTTTTTAATTTCAATTCTTATTTTATAATTTTTCTTAATTATTTTTATTAGATGACAAGAAATTTGAACCAAGAAAAGAGGTTTCCAGTTTTGATAATTATTATTTCTGTTATATTACGCTACTTGTATGTAGAATCTGCTACAAATATTAATGACTGTTAGTTCTGCAAAAATGAGAACTATTAAACATTAATGTAAATTTCATCATTCCTCTTGATTATTGCATATAATGTAGATTTCAATAAAATATTGAGAATTTAAATTTTTATTTTTTTAATTAATTACATTATAAGATTTTTGTATTTTGTTTTCTATAAATAAGTTATATTTGTCTACATACATATCATAAATAAACTGGTATCATTATATTATTTAAATACACTTAACTAAATTAATATTCATATACTACAAATTAAAATTAGTAAACAGTAATTTATTAACTAGTGAAAAGTTTCATAATTAAATTCTTGTATTAAATATTTTTCAATGAGTTATTGATAAATTATTTAATAACAGCTTATTTAATTTTCATCATATAAATTGAGGTTTTGTTTACTGTTTCCTAGAAAAGTTTCATATACATAACATAAGCGGCAATATTTAAAAATTTTATGTATAAGTGCCTGTGATCAAATGATAAAGATGAAATTCAATTCTGGAGCACCCTGGCACAGAGCTGCATTAATTATTAGAATAAGAAAGAGGACTAATGCAAATTTTCACTGTAAAATCAATCGAAAATGCACTTTTACCAATATTAAATTTTATACGCAATATTAAAAAGCAATAACTTCATGCCTTTTATACGAGAAGTTATAGGGTACATACTTGTTTCTTCTTTTGAAAAACATCTCTGAAAACAGGGACGGGAATTTTGGATGACATTTCCCTAGGTCGATTTTTATTGGCTCGAGGAAACGACATGACTTCTCAATATTCTTAAAAAAGTTTTAGCGATCAATATTTGAAATTTATAATAAAAATATTATTAAAATCTTGATGGTCAGAAAAATCACAATTCGAGGATAGATTAAGCTACTGCTTTTAATAATACCAAACTTCAGCAGACTTACTTCTAGTGCACTTAGTCATAAATTTCCTCAGTTCCATGAATTCTGCCGCAGTCACCATTCTGTTGGTTCTGCGTTGAAAACCTTTTGGTATGTTTATGCCTGTAAGCTGTTATAGCATTTCTAATAATTTTGATTTTATCTAACATTATCTCCTGATATTTAAGACCTCATAGTACATGCCCAATTATTTGCAGTCTAGACTAACTATTATAAAAGTTTATTAGATATCATATTCTTAAAACAAAAGAATTATAAATTTGGCATAAATTGATCCTGCTGAAGATAAGATTTTTAATAGCCAAGGAGAAAAAATTCATTGCTTGAGATAATAATTAACAGTTACCTTATTTAAATTATCACTTTTTCCTGTATATATGCTTATAATTATCAATAATGTATGATAATATTGATTAAAAACAAAAAAAAAGAAAATATATAATTTTAGTTTATTCGTACTTGTGTTTGAAAAGGAATAATTCACTCTGGGATATGAACAAACAACTAAACTCCAATTCCGTGAATACGGTTTACTTTACTTCATTGCACAATTTTTTTCTCGTGTTATTTTTCCTTCAACCTCATTCATTTGCTAACTGATTATATCAAGTATCTATAGTAAAAGTTCAATTTGTGTTGACATTTTGTTATACGTATATATATATTTTTTCTAGAGTATAAAACTAAGCTTGTAAACTTTAAAGGAGTAAAATGAAATAGTTGTTCGTTCGTATTTTTCTTAAAATCATTTCGTTAAAGTCCTTTCACCATATTTAATAACCCTTTAAAATCTCATGGCTTCAAGCTCAAAGTAAGTAATGAAACTTTACCTGTTCAGAGATGTTTTATTTAATGTGGCAGCATGTTATCGACAGAAGTAGGGGATATTTCCGTAAGCAGAACTGTGTATGTAATAAATAAAATAAAATATATGTAATAAATAACTGTGGCGCAAAATGCCAAGATGAACTATTGGCATATTCTTTACCGATACCTATGTATAGTAAACCTAAGCTTATCCAAAACCTCCTAGGGTAGGAGGTGTTGGATAAATAATCAAAGAAGAGTGGTGATATTTAACTCTTAAAAGTAGTCTTTCATCTTAACTGGTTTGTAAAAGGTTATGGGAATGGAAAGCGAAATTTAATGGAGAAAATTAAGAATTACTTTAAAGACAAAAATTAAAACAAATTAATTTTTTTAAATGTTCACATATATAAATCTAATTTTTTATTTTAAATATTAGTTTTATCTAATTTTTGTTAGATTGTTTTTCTTTCACCAAGTTTTCAAAGTTTTTTAATGTAACCAAAATATATATTTTTTTGTGTTCATATAAAAAATTGTATACATTTTTAGATTTTTTATACATCAAATAATTTTATGTATAATATTGGTGATTTATGTAAGCTGAAAGATTTATATAAATCACAACCATTATACATGATTAATTTTATTGGGAACTACTTTTAAAATAGGAGGATCAGAAATTATTTATTCTGTTTCAGCAGTTAATAATCCATTCTGCATAACATTTTGTCAGTGGAATATTTTTTAGTTTTGCTACCTGTTTCAATAAGATTAAATTCTTTTCCTAGAGATAATGGATATATTAATAAAAGTATCTGAAATTTTTAGCTTTATGCCTGCTGTTAAATAATTGAAATTAATCAAGCTAGATTTATTATTCAAACCATTTATAAAGAGGTAGATTAATTTCTTTTTAGAAAGATAGCAACGTTAATCTAAATGCATGCAGTGATACATTGTTAATGTTCAATACAATTGAAAAGTATTAAATGCTTAAGATAAAACTTATGTTATTTTGCCATGAAATCAGGAGTTACAATTAAATTTATTATAAATCACAAACGTTATATAGTTAATATTACTATTTTCCTCATCTTAAATATTGACACTCATAATTTTTGTTTTTAAGGCAATTTGAATCCCTATCAGATGATTTTCTAAGCAGTGGTCTTATAAGAAACATTTTACAGTGTTAAAGAAATGGAATACTTAAAACTAGATTTTAAATGATGTAATCATAATGGAATGATTTAAGATAAAAAAAAACTTTGACAAAGGATCATCTCAATAATTAGTGAAAAACAACAATAATTTTTAATCTAGTAATCAATGCAATAAAATTAAAAGCTTATTTATAGTCTATTAATAATTTTCTATGAATTAAAGATGCATGCAGTGATAACCCTGCATATATTTTTATTACAATAGAAATTAAACATTTCACATACATTATAAATGTGAAAGATTTATTCTCCTTTGTTTCTTCTTTTTATAAGAATATATTGCTTAAATATCATACTTTCAATGAATTATATCACTACATAAATAGCTAAATTCTACGGGCGGATTATAATTTTTCAAAGAAAACTTTAAAAATAACTTCTAAAAAATCAGATTTTTATCAATTCTTACACTTTTTATATAATTTTAACAAAGATTTATCGTATTGTCATATTTTTAATATCTTATCACATATACCTAGTAATTTTTAATAAATATATTTACCAAAAATTTTGTAATATCTTCCATTCCAACATAATTTTTTGCAAAACAGGAGATACCAAAATACTGTTTTAATTCCAATCAATCAATACCAATCCATTTTAATTTACAGTTTTTTTTTTAATTCCCGACCTAAATTTGAAGATACGTAAGCCAATTCTGTTTCTTCAGCAAGCAGAGAAGTATAAAAAAATATCCACTGATAAAGATATTAAAACATTTGTTAAAATTTACTGTATGGTCAACCTTGGCGAAATTTTCAAAAAGTCGCTAAGGCCGTATGACGTCATACTTATGGCGAATTTCCAACCGGAAAAAATGGCTGAAATAGTGACAAATATTTCATACATTATTGGTATCTATCAATATACTCAAATAATTTTATAAAATTAACAAAAAACGTAAATTTATAGATTCCAAACATTAATGGTAAAATAATAAAGTTGATATGTTAAATTATCCTTAAAATTTTTTGATTAAAACAAAACACAAATATTTCTAATAGATATTTTGATTTCGATAAAATATTTTGATTCACAAAAATATTTTGAAAAGAAAGAGGGAGCTGAAAAAAGAAATTACTTCGGAAATGAATGCGAATAAAGAAAATATGGGAACCTTGAAAAAGTAAATATCAGTTTTAAGAAAATCAGAATATGAATTCTAACGAAAATTTCAGAAGAATCAGAACACGAATAACAATGAAAAATAAAGCAACATTCGGAAAAGAATATAAATTATTAAGTACAAATTAAACTGTTAAATAGAATATCTTTAAGAAATTAAATATAGAAACAATAATTTTAAAAATGTATATTCAAATTATATAGTATTTTATAGTAATAATATAAATTATAAGAATGCCATATACATAAACTAAAGAAAGAATGTATCAATGCAATTTTAAACAGTAACTTTAAATTCAATTTAAATTTTTAAATTAATGAAAAAGAGCAATATAATCTGGAATTTAACTATCCAAACTGTCAAGCAAATTGTAAAACACACTAAAAAATCTTATGAAGTTAACTCGCAAAAATTTCTAGTAAAATGCTGAAAGGGAACAAAGTATTTTAAATTTCATTGCGATGATGTAAACACTAGAGTTGTTAAAATTGAATTTTTACCTTAATTCTTATTGGTCTTCATCTGTATGACGAGCATCTCGCGAGAATCACATGAGACAAAAATAAGGCTCTGTTCGCCAAATTTTGCTTTAAAAAGAAAGAAATAAAACGTGCTAAAGGTGACCGTACAGTAAAAACTGAGCCAAACATTTTACTCAGTATTTTATTTATGCAGGCATAGTTGAAGTTTTTAAATTTATAATATATTTGTTAACTGCATTAGTATTATCGCCAAACAAAGTTAAGTTACTTTGATGAATTAATATCTTTATTGTCATCAAAAAGAATAATTTAATTCAAATTTGTCGTACGAATCACCACCATTATTTGTAAAGTATTTTTTTAATAATTCAGATGTTTACTGATTTTTTCAACTGTCAAATCCTCAAAATATGGAGTCCTTAAAATTTTTTTTGTTTAACTGAGAAAAATGTTAATATGAATGTAATTAAAAAAATCTGTTCGAAATAAGGACTTATTTTTTCTAAAAAAAAGGATCACTCTGCTCTGTTTTTCGCCAAAATTCTTCACATAAGTTACTTTTAAATGTTACTACTTTCAGACCCCATTGTCCTGTCTTGTTCAACTCCGCGAATGAAATCTGATCGGAAGAAAGTTAAGGGCTAGAAGGAGGGATAAAATCCCTTGGTACAATTGCAGTCCCACAGCAGCATTCTGAGAATTGACTTTCACAGAATGTTACTTTTACTGGTGGAAGGAAAAATATATCATTCCAATAAACAATCAATACATTTGGTATCTTTAAGCTGAAAATAGTTGCTTAACATGCAAATTTAGGCAAAATTATCTATTTGTAAATAAAATAAAAAGTCATACAGAACAAATTTAAAATATAAAATTTTTTTCCTCAGTCTAATATAAATTTTTAGGTAATGCTAAATCAATACAATTTCAATAATTTCTCATTATTTTAAAATCCCATCAAAAATTATTTAAAAGATATGACAAAAAGGAGATTTTCTCATTTTTAATGGTTTTAAATGTAATCACATATTATAGAACGCATTTTAATCAGCTATTTTATCAACAAGCACAAATGCATTGAATTTTAAATATGTTAAGTAAAAATAGCTTGCACATAAAATTTTACTTTTAATTCCAGTAACTGTTACTGAATTCATAATGATTGACTAAAATGACATGAAATAGTATTGTCTTCTAAGATAAATTTGAAAGTTAAGCAGTTAGTTAATAAGACAAAATTTTATTCAGTTTTAGGAAAGATTAATGTTATAAAAGAAAATCTAGTCAGGCGTTGGCTAAAAATGACCTTTGAGGGATATGAACATCTCATAAAAAAATATGAATGTTTATTTATATAAGAATAAGAGAATTTATGTAACAGTGAAATATCATTCTTCTTTGCAACAAATGTAAGTGTTGAAACAACTATGTGGTGATAAAACAGGATTCCTATTACAGGATTATTTTCTTGGGATTTTAAACAAATATAAATTCAATTTTTACTTGAACAACTTTATTCATATGAAACTTTTCTAGGAAACAGTAAACAAAACCTCAATTTATATGATGAAAATTAAATAAGCTGTTATTAAATAATTTATCAATAACTCATTGAAAAATATTTAATACAAGAATTTAATTATGAAACTTTTCTCTAGTTAATAAATTACTGTTTACTAATTTTAATTTGCAGTATATGAATAGTAATTTAGTTAAGTGTATTTAAATATTATGATACTGGTTTATTTATGATATGTATGTAGACAAATATTATTTATAGAAAACAAAGTACATAACATAGTAATATCTTATTATGTAATTAAAAAAATAAAAATTTAAGTTCTCAAAATTTTATTGAAATCTACATTATATGCAATAATCAAGAGGAATGATGAAATTTACATTAATTTTTAATAGTTCTCATTTGTACAGAACTAACAGTCGTTAATATTTGTAGCAGATTCTACATACAAGTGGCATAATATAACAGAAATAATAATTATCAAAACTGGAAACCTCTTTTTCTTGGTTCAAATTACTTGTCATCTAATAAAAATAATTAAGAAAAATGATAAAATAATAACTGAAAAAGACCTAGAATTATGCAATTAAAATTTAAAAAAATTACAGCGCAAATGCAAGCTTGAAGTTGAAAAAAGTATTCTATTATTTTATAAGAAATTACCTTCCAATACGTCATTAATTCTGCCTAACTCTAAACAGAAAGTCATCAACCCCTCCTCCTTGCTTGATGCCATCTGTAATCAATAAGCAATCTTGTTATGGTGCTGTAGCCCCATAGCAAGATTATTATCATCCTTTTAACATCATATTTGGTGTAGAATCGGAGTAGTTCTGCTTACAGAAATATCCCCCAGAAATAAATGAAATCTTCCTGTAATATTCATTTTTTAAAAATTTTTTATTAATGTACAAAATTGATCACGAGAATCCCGCAACCAACTAGTACTTATTTACATAATATGAGATGCTTTCTGGTTGAGTCAATATTAATCAGTTTATTGGATACTTAAAACTAGATTTAAAAACAAATACTTTTAAATATTATTTGTATTAAATCGTGTGACAAGATTATACGATTTATGTTAAGTGCAGTTAAATTATGTTAAGTCGTACAGTGATGTTGACAAACATAAACAAATAATTAACAATCAAATGTGAAGATTCTGAGAAAAGATTTTTAATCTAAACAAGACTTAAATTTTTTCTTTATTTAAAACTAAGACTTGTCATGACTTAATAAAATTTTGCTCTGTTAGATCACATAAAACAACTATTATAAAACAACTGATAACTATTATTTATGTGCTTTAGGAGTTTCCCTTAATTTCTTTTCTTATGAATTTTAAATATCAAACTGGATGGGGCACAGGTTTTATATAATGCAGGATGCCAAATTATGAGTTTGATGATTATTTTGGCCGATTTTCTGATGTATCTAATAACCTGATTTTTATTATGTCATAGATATGGAGACTTATAAAAATTATGCAGAAAATTCTATTTTGGCAACCTTACATTATCACACACGTCACAATATGTCATCTTGGCAACATTACTTCATTGCCCAAAAAAATCACAAATTGTAACCCTGGATTATACAGCACATGTGCTCAAGATGGGTGCTTGAAAATTTTCTGAGACTCCTTATTGTTGATAAAAATAAAGTTCATCACGCTTTTAAAAACACTTCCCAAAAGATAATATGTGATCAGTATTAAAAAGCTGTTCAGTTATCTTTTGGTACTTCCTATGCTGTGTTCAGGTTTACCAATGGGCAATTTTTCTTGGAAAGCCGAGCTGGCAGCCGAATGGTTAGCGCTCTTGCCTTCGGTTCAACAGTTCGTGGGTTCGAATCCCACCTTGGGCATGGTTGTTTGTAGTGGTTCGGAATCCACTTTAAACCGTAAGTCCCGGTCTAATTAGCCCTCGTGTGCAAAAAATGACCGTTGAGCGACCAACAAACCAAACCAAACCAAACCAACCACTTTTCTTGGAAGTAAATTCTTTAAAATTTCTAACTGTATTATCTTTTGAATTCTCTCTTTGTGTTTAATTTACTTCATATTAATGTATTTAATTCAAATATGTGTGTTATTGAATAATGACTAACTTAGCAAATAATTTAGGAAAATTTCTTTTGAGGAGAGACTATTTTTTCATTCGATTACAGAGATTATTTTTGATCTTAGAAGATGAACTATCCAATCTGCATTTTGAATTATATGACTTAACCTACTTTACTTTTGATTCTTAAATTTTATTAAATCCTAGATAACTGTATGTTTAGTTCGATTTCCAATTTTCATGCCTAGCACTGCACAGTTATCTCGCTAACCTAAGTTACATCACTTCACACAATATCCAGTCATAAAATATTGATCATAATAAATACAAAAAACATTATTTATGTTAATACGTAAAATTACTTCAATTACTATTTTCAGTTAAATTTTATGAATGATTTTTTAAGGTTCTTTTTTACTGTGTCATTGAGGTTTTTCATGAATTTTTGGGAAATGTGAGATTTTTTAACGATATTTTTGGCTCCATATTTATAGTTCTCAACTAGTGTTAATATGTACTCTCTGAGAAACTTATAATTCTTCAAATCATTTTGGTATTGAAAACTTATCTTATTCCAAAATAATCCTTTACTGAATCACTGACTAGGTTTGTAAGTTTAATTTCTAAGGTACCTTTGTCAAAATTTAGTAGTTTCTTAATTGATTGTGTTGTTGATTTATAATTTAAATATTTCCTTCAATATACTTTTAAATTTTTTCTCTTTAAATGTTAGTTCTAAGTTGAAATTCTTTTTTTCACTTCATTGTTCTTTTAGAAAAACAAATTGTGTTTATTGTATTTCTCAATAATTTTCGAACTCTTTGAGTAAATTTTTTGCCTCTTCTTTTTTTAAACATCTCCTATCTTGCTTTAATTGCTTAGTTCAGGAGAAAATTATTTGTAGTGAATACTGTACTTGCTCATAGTTGGACAAAAACAACACATTGATAATTCAGGGTATTGTTAATAAAGCTGTTTTGCATAGTAAAAAATCTCTTCATGCCATATTTGACAATGGAAAATATGGATTTGTCCCTTCAGTACGTTGTCAAATCGCCATTTAGATAAATAGGTAAACTGTTAGGGAACATAAGAGATATATCCCCTAATTGGTGATCTTAGCAACTTTTTTTTCAGCAAACTAAATGCATGTTTTAGGAGTGGGAAATTTCCCAAAGTTCGCTGAATTGAAACGCTGAACAAAAAATTCAAATACTGTTGCTAGTTAAAAAAAACAAAACATATGTATGATGCAAAAAGGATGTAGAAAACAAGAAAAAGAAAAAAAAAAAACAAACCTGGCGAAAATCTGAAAGACAAACTCAAACTGGCGACACTGTAATTAAAAAATGAACGCTATATTTGACCAGAAATCTCTTGGGGGTATATATCACAATCAGTTAAATTACCCAAAGCAACCAAATAGGTAAATTTTGCTGGCTTAGTTTTTGTTTTTTATGTTGATGTAGTATTTTATTCATTGATTACTTGAGAAATGAACAAATAATAGCAAATATTATATATGTTGTAAGCACATTTTTGTTGGAAAAATTGTAAAAGGGAAGATTTGTGAGTATAAAAGTTTTAAATATTTTTCCTGATATCAGTCATTTATCTTTTAGGGAATTCGTGATATAACGTTTTTTTAAAAAATTTCTTATTTTTATAGCAATCAATACAGAGAGAATGTAATTATTTTTTTGTCTCAGATCAAACACTTGTATTCGGGAATGTTAACATATTTTGATTTTTAGGATTTGTTATAAAATTCCATGAATTCCTGAAAATGCATCCCTCATTTTAAATGGGTCTCAATGTCCTGTCAATGAAACTGCACCTCTGGCTTCTAAATTACAGTGATTTTTACCCGGCTGCTTCCACTTTACTGGTAGAGCACAATTAGAGCCCCTTTATTAAAGCAAAAGAAAAAAATTGCATTATCCGCAGCGGCGTATAATCCGCGGCCATTTTTAAAACGCATAGTCGAAAATTTATAATATAATTTGGTGCCAAATAAAATAAAAAAATACATTAATTAAAAATATAATAAATTCTACAGAAAAAAACATTTATGAAGATCTGTTTGAATACACCTCAACGCAAAGTTAGATTAACTGAGATGAAAGCTCGATATTGATCAATGTCCGAGAAGTAATGTCTAGTAATAGATTTTTAGATTTTAATTACTTTCAAAACGAGGTTTAGAAATATTTTTAAAATAAACTATTTTTGTTTTGTTAATAGTTAAATGAAAGAAATGGATTACTGCACACGGAATAAATTTTTTCTTTTGTACCGCGCAGGTTTTGTTTCTCACCTTACATTACACGTTTGTCGACATTTTTTCATTTGCCTTCCCTATAGCTTTCGATTTAAAATTTCCTCTGTAAACTAATAATTTGCACTTCCCTTTGACAGTATATTAATTTGAATGTTTTCAGAGGGAAACAGAATGCAAAATGACGTTAATGAATTGCAACTTTAATAACCGTTCAGAACTGAATTCGGTCTTGAACGTAATTGGACAATGCTGATTATAGTTAAAATAAATAAACTGAATATTGGTGCCATCTGTTATATATTTTATGAAACATAAACGGCGATTTTTTTTTGAAAACTTTATTGTAAACTTTTCCGATGAAAAATTTTTTTATCAGATTATCCGCGGAAGCGTATGATACGCACAACAAAATTCGGAACTTTTTTAACACATAATCCACAGATTATATGCAGGAAAATACAGTAATTGTAATAAGAATCGATTAAAGATTCTATTTAAAATTATTTCAGAATTAATATTAAAGGAAATATACAAACAAAAATAATTACATTTAATTACATCTGGTAAAAAATAAATAAAATAAATTTCAGTGATTTAAGATAGAATGTTACAAACATTACTACAAAAAAGTAGACAAATCTGGAATAATTCCAAAAAATATAAAAAAATTCTATGCTTTCATTTATTATTAAAAATTTAAATACTTAACATACAATTCTAGAAATTCTATGCCTGCAGAAAATAATTTAAATAAATTTCGTTTTTCGTCCGACGCTCTATATGCACAGCAAAATCCAAAATGAATATAAAAGTCAGAGTTTAAAATCTGGCTCGATATCCATAGTGAAATGTAAAATGAACATAAAAACAGGATTGAAACTCCAGCTCTATATCCGCCACGAAGTACAAAACAAATATAAAAGACAAGATTGAGATTCCAGCGCTACATCCATGGCGAAATACAAAATGAATATAAATACAGTGTTGAAATTCTGGTACTATATCCACAGCGAAATAAAATATGTGAATATAAAAGACAATATTTATATTCTGTGCTACATCCGAAAAAAAAATAGATATGATAAAACAGTATTTAAATTGCTGCGCTTCATATCCCATAAAAAATGAACTTATACAGCAACAAGCAAATTGGAAACTAAAAGTGCTATTGCTACTGTTAAGAAGCATATATATGACAAAAATGAAGTAAGAAAGGAGAAAAACAAAACTGGCAACAAAAAATCTAGAAAGTAGCAAAAACAGAATTTGGTAGCTCTATAATCAAAACAAAGGGCGCTTGATTTGGCGAGAAAACACTTAGAGGGAGGTATCATACTTACACCTTTCATGTTAGCGTTAAATTGTGCTGTACTGAAATTTTTTTGAATTAGGCATCACATGCCCTGCACTGTTAATTAAAGTTAGAGTTTGCATTAAAATGCAATTTGTTAACGTTAGAAATTTAGCTGTATTGCCCAGTTGTTACTGTACTCGGTAGCGCGACACTGAAGTTTTTTTCTAAGGTGTTCGCAATTGCCCAATATATTAAAAAAATTGAGTTTAAATGAAAAATGTAATTTGTTAACGCTAGAAATATAGTTTTATTTTCTGGTTGTCACTGTACTAGGTAGCGCTACACTAAAGTTTTTTTAAGTTGAATGCAATTGCACAGTATATTAAAATTCTAGTTTTAATAAATTCGTTTCTGGTTATTAGGATTTCAATTCTTCTATAGTACTTAATAATAATGAAATATTCATAATTTTCATGTTTGGAATTCTAAAAAGCGCACAATTTCAAAATTTAAGTTTGAACGCGATCTGTATTGGTAACCGGATATTGCGCGTAGTAACGTAAACGTAATTTAGGATGGCGACAATGTTTGATGTGAAAATTGGAAATTGTGCCAAACGGCTACAGCTTTGTCATCTTTTACCATTATTTTCCTCATGAAATATATATGGCCACGAAATCGTTTGGAGAACATCATGGCATACCAGTGCTGATGTTTCTGCGAGCAATGATTAGGTAGATTATTTTTTGTATTTAATTAATATTGGGGTGTCATATATAATATTTTGCTCTATATTAAGTATTGTTTATAAATATTTCATAGTTTGAGGTAATGTTGATTAATTTGAAAGTGTATTTTTTCTAAGAATGTTAGTTTACATTTTAGATTTATTTTTATTACCCATATTATATTGAGGCTAGATTGAACTATTGTGATGTGATTTTTTAAAGGTATATGTCCCTGGCTGGTTGATTAAAATTTGAGTTTTAATCAAAGTGCACTTTGTTTACATTAGAGATTTAGCTCTGTTGCCCGTATGTCATCTTTTATAGACTGCATGATGATTAATTTATATTTGTAATTTTATTATGTAATCTTTGAGAAATTAATTTCTACTTATTAGTGTCTGAATACTTATGTAGTTAGTAAATATAATGAAATATTGAAAACTTTGATGTTTGAAATTTAATATAATGTGCGATTGCAAAGTTGGAGTTTGAGCACAATCGGTATTTGGCAGATAAATGTTGCTCATAGTAACTTAATTTAGGTTTGTAAGATAATTGTCCAGTACTTGTTGCGAAAATTTAAAATACCCTAAATCTGCTCGGAGTAAAAAATGATGGAACTGTACAGGCTTGGCGTGATTTCTAATTTTTGCGCCAAGCATTCCACAACTATGTCGCCAACCTAAATTACGTCACTACGCGCAATATCTGGCTACCAAATACTGATCACATTCGAACTTCAACTTTAAAATCATGTGCATTTTTAATTCCAAATCTCAAAATTTCAAATATTTCATTATAATTAAGTACTACTGAAGTATTTTATATAAAATTCTAATAATTAGAAAATTTTTTATTAAAACTCTAATTATAATATACTGGGCAGTTGCTCCCCCCTAAAAAAATTCACTGTAGCAGTACCTAGTACAGTGACAACTGGGCAGTAAAGTTAAATTTCTAACATTAACAAATTTCATTTTTTATTTAAACTCCAATTTTAATATACCAGGCAGTTGCGCTCATTTCAGTACGGCACAATCTAATTCAGTACGGCACAATCTAAAACTAACGTGAAACACGCAATACAACTTACTTAAAGATATATTTAATGTAAGTTGTATTGCGTATGTATGTTTACATAAGTAATATGTAAACATACATTTTAAATAAAACATAGTTTCTAAATATGAATAAGTTTTAATGAAAAGCAAAATAACTCACCTTATCTTCACTACTCTCACAGTCATCGCACCTGGCCAACAAATAAACTGTTTTGATAGCATCAGAGATTCTCTACCGTATTCTCTTTATGGTTCTCATAGAGTATGTATGGTTTCTTTGTCATACATACTCTATGAGATATGAGTTGAACTGTCCCATGACACGTGATTTGTACCCAGCAAAGATCTTTTAATGGCTGACCAAACAAAAATTTTATACAATATTTTAAAAATTATAAACAATACATTTTCCAAGAATTAGAAATAATATAACTTAAAAAAATTCGAAGTCCAATAACGGGAATATTAACTTAACGAATTCTGAAATTGTAAACAAATAAATTCACTCATTAAATGTTTCAAGGGTTGCTCATAAAACTAATATCGCAAATGTCATACAATCACCTTATGTCATAAAATGAAAATTACATCATGCTGAACTGTCAAGTTTGTTTGCCACATTTTATTGCCCACTTGGCACATTTTACCCATTGTACAGTTCTCTCCTCTTAGTTGTGCTGTACAGTTCCATGGTCTTTTATGCTTTTTATAAAATTGATGTAAATGTATTTTGTAAAGAAAATTATAACCCCTTGTGTGAAGAAAACATTTTCCATCTACTTATTTTATACTGATTATGTAAATATATATTATAGAATTATTAATAAAATACTTTAAAATAGTATGTCTTATTTATATTTATTTATATAATGTAATTTTTATATTTAAGTTGCTTAAAACTTTAATGGTTTTTAATTGTAATCAAAATTATTACTATTAAAAACTTGTGGAGATGAATTAGTTTAAATTTTGTACTATTAATATTTAACACTAGAGGTAAACAATATTTCAATCTTACTTAAATGATCCTTATTTAATGTAGATCTTATGGAGCAGCAGTTGTCTGCCATTATCATCCAGATGCTCCGCTGATCGAAGATTATCGTGCTGGTGATATGATTTGTTCAGAATGTGGATTGGTTGTTGGAGACAGGTAGTAAATAGTGTATTTACTAATCAGAAAGCATTTAAATATATGACTTAGAGGTCAAATACAGAAACAAAAAGAATATAACCTAGAAATGAAATATAATATTTTTTGTGTAATATAGATTTAAATTAATATACTTTGATCGATTGTAAAATTTTAAGCGAATGCAGTCTCACAACACATTACATATATAATGTGTTATCCTGTAGTAAACCAATGAGGGTGCTATTCCATTATACCTCCGCAATCATTTCAACGATTGCCAAGCTTTAATATATTTTAGAGCTTGTATTCTCGTTTATGTGTTCTTCTCACTGCATAAATCTTCTCAATCAACTCTGGTTTGCTTTAAGAACTATTAATTGAAATGAGTTTCTGGCAACACATTTTTACTGTCAATAAAGTAATTGGTAATTACTTTCCCGAATGCTATATTTCTAATTCTTGACTTTTATACTTTTGATAGTAATATCATAACCTCTTATATCCATCAACTCTCCTAATGACTTTATATTTGTTTATGAATCTTGCTAATATTTTGCTCCTGTGAGTTTTCAAGAACCTTAAAAATTAAAATCTTGTTTAGTTTTTATTTTAGTTGTATTTTTAAATTGAAAATATTTAACAATTTTCATATAAAAGTTAAAGATTTGAAGAAATTTTCCTAAATATCATTTTAACATAAAAGTTCCATTTCTCCTCCCAAATTTTATTTCAATATTTTTCCTCCATATATTTGAGATTATTGAATTATATATGATGTTTTGCTTAAGTGTATATACGAGGGTTACTCTGAAATTTTTGAGATACACGCAGACGAGAATTTACAAAATAAAAATAACGGTTTAATTTTAAAGTACAAAGTATTTTAACACAGAAGACGAGCTTTTACTGACTTACTTTAACTTGTTTAGCGTGGAATAAATTTTAAATAGAAGAGAAAATGGAGTTGACGCGAGAACATTTTCGCGCTATGATTTTCTACGATTTCAAAGCAGGATTCAATCAAGAAGAATACGCGTTCAACGGTTGAAATTAGCATTGGGTGATGAATCTCCAGTTCGTACTACTGTATTCAGATGGTTTAGAGAATTTAGAAGAGGTCGCAATTTTCTTCAGGATGAAGAACACACAGGAAGGCCGCCGTCGGCAGTAATCCCGGATAATGTATCTGCCATACGAAAAATGTTAATGGATGATAATCGCTGTACCTATTAAATGATACAGAAGGAACTTAACATTGGATCCGCAGCCATACACAAAATCATTCATAAATTACATATGAAAAAAAGTAGTTTGTCATTGGGTTCCCCATAATCTGAGCATCAAAAAGAGGGGCGTGTCAGAATCAGTAAAGAAACCTTTAATATGCTGAATGATGGTGGCCACCGCATCATTTCTAAAATTGTAACAGGTGATGAAACGTACATACCGTTTTTTGACGTTCCAACACGTCAAGAAAGCAAAGTATGGGTCTTTGAAGATGATTCCACGCCGACAATGGTGAAAAAACAACGCGCACTGAAAAAAGTGATGTATGCCGTTTTTTTCAGAAGTACAGGATTGGTCAAAGCCATCAAGTTGGAAGGACAGAAGACAGTAACAGCAAACTGGTATACCACTAAATGTCTTCCAGAAATTCTACAAGAACTGAATGTGGGGAGACTAATGCTTCACCATGACAATGCATCTTCACATACAGCCGGATTAACAGTTGAGTTTCTTAAACAAAAACAAATTAAAGTGATCGAACATCCGCCGTATTCACCTTATCTAGCTATGTGCGACTTTTGGTTATTCTTTAATTTAAAAAATAACTTACGTTGACGTTGTTTTCATTTAGAAGAAAAGATTGATGTGGCTATAAATGCATTTTTTTCATCTATTCGAAGAAATGAATGGCTTGAGGCATTTAATATGTGGAAAATTTGTCTATAAAAGTGCATTGATGCTGGAGGAGACTACTTTGAACACACCTAAACTTTTGTAAGTATAACTTTAAAAACCTAGTTGTATCTCAAAAATTTCAGAGTGACCCTTGTATATGTTCCTCTCTTTGTTTAACTCTTAGTCCTTTTATTATGAAATAAGTTTGAAGGAGTTGAACTGAAATGTTATTTAAAGTGTTCTGATATCCTCTGAAATTTTTCTTGCATTAAAAAGCATGATGTCATGAAGTGAAACAATGCTTAACAGTAAAAGTTTTTATAAAATGACATCTTCATAAGCTTATATTAAATTGAAAAAATTTAAGATTTCATTTTTTAAAAAAATACAGTATTTACCATTCTTTAAAGATTTGTTAGAGAATTTTATAAAAACTAAACTAAACTCCATGCCAGAACAGCCCATGTGGGCCAAGGCCTACAGTGCCCATAATTGTTTTCATGACTGAGGGCCCTGGGGTGCGAAGCATGTCCCAGTTAGGTGGTCAACCTAACGCAAGACCCCCAGTGTTTAGCTCCCCAGCATGCTTGGTACTCAGTTAATCGACCCTCTGAAGGGATGAAAGGCTCATTTCTCTTTTCAACAACAGTGCAGAAATTATCCAGTCATTTTATGTATTGTATATTTTGATGCAACTCATTTTCACCATTTCCAATATCCAGCAATTGGTTAGAAAATACTTGTGCCTATGGATCATTTAGCAATTGTATTCGCATATTCATAGTCAATCGAAGTGTCTCAACACTTGTCCATAAAAACGATTGTTTTAAGCATGCGTTAATATCATCAGCAAAAGTAGAGTGAGGAATAACTGGTACTGCCGGAAATCACTAGACAGTAGTAAAACGGTACCACCGAAAGTTTATTGTTGCCCTTCAAATCTTGCATAGTTCTATGAAATGCTTCAAGTGAATGTTTATGAGTCATAATATACTCATCCCAAAATATAATTGCACTCTTTTCATTGTGTTGGAAAACATGTCAAAATTATTGCAAACAGTTGATAAATATTATTTGGTGTGGATGTCAACGCTGCATCAGCAAGTGTCAAGTCCCAATGATTATCTACTTCCAGTAGTTGCAACTCACAATATGCATGATATGTATTGAAGCTACCGTTCACTGTTCGTAAATATTTGAAAGATGTTGGTCCGGGAATATTCATCAGCAATAAACGCAAAAAGAAGCATTCACGTTGCTTAGGATGTAGAGTGTAAAGTCGCCCTAATGTATTAGCTTTAAATATGCCTGAGAGCAATGGATGTGGCTTTCCTTGCTTTTTCCCATGTAAATATTTTATTCCATGTGAAATAGCGTGGAACATTGGTATATAATAATGTTTTTGTGAATTTGCCGAATACATCAGATTTTTGACATAGTGTAAAGAATTCAGTTAGTGTCGTTTTCAGTGTCTCAAATGCTCTTTGGAGAATATTTTCTTTGGTAAAATACACTTGTTGACCGTTTTCAAGGTGTACTGCAAGATGCTGGACAGAAGGTTCTCTTTCTTGTATGGGAAAACTGAATTTATGCCAGATAGCTTTGCTGCTGCTTATATATCTACCCATCTGGTATCTTGCTATTTTGTCATTTTTGTTTATATTTTGTACTCCAAATATGGCCAAATCATTACCTTTATTAACATATTTACAAATGTACTTAATGGATTTGACGAAACTGCAAAACTCGACATTAATATGAGCCTTACACGCTTTTGACAGCAATGGTGAGTATGGAACTACCCACCGATTATCAATTTGAACTTCATTTCTAGAATTTGACATTCACATTGTAAATGTGTGACTATCATTCTCAGGGTCTCTGCGGCGATACAATGGATAACCATCGATATCCGTAATAGTATCATTGGTAAAGGGTTTCAAGAAATGTTTCTCACACCTTCCTTCTTCCTTGCATGTTTATGTCATGTTGAAAGCACCGCACGGTTCGTGGATCATGTGACTAGTAACAATATCAAACAATTCTGAGTCAGTTAGTTGATCCAGAATTTCAGTAGAAATTATTTGGTCAATTTCTTCTGGACAGATTTTATCTTCAAGCGAAACCAAAATATGAGAATGAGGCAAACCTCGCTTTTGCCACTCAATAGAATACAGCCAGTAACGTGTGTTGCCAAAAACTGAATATTTTATGATTAAATCAATTAAAGATTTTAACTTTTGTTTGTTTTCAAGCGAAACCAAAATATGAGAATGAGGCAAACCTCGCTTTTGCCACTCAATAGAATACAGCCAGCAATGTGTGTTACCAAAAACTGAATATTTTATAATTAATTCAAAATTAATTCAATTATAATTAATTCAATTAAAGATTTTAACTTTTGTTTGAACACACGTGCAAGGATATCGTGATGATGTATTGATTGTTGGCCTAATAATAACAAACTTTTTATTTCTTTCCAATTTGGATTACATGTAAATGTAATAAACAAATCAGGTCGACCTTAATGACATACATAAGTCATCGCATCTTCTATGTGTTCCTGCATGCTCCGTCCTCTGCCGATGTAGCTTGAAGGTAAAATACATGCAGTTCTGATGTCATTGGCGTTTAGATTTTCATCGATGTTTCCGATGATAGCATCTCATAAATGTATGAATTCCTCTGACCTTAATTTAGCCCGGTTGTATCTAATATACAGTAAATGTTCACTTTCGATCTTAGCGAACATATCCACAACGTATTGATGGAATAGTATATCGAAGGATATAATTATCTTGATTAAGTCTAATCATCAATCGATGCGCGTAGTAGTTCATTGAATTAACTTTTTTATTGATTTCATTACCTAAAAAAATGACATATTAAATGGTTAAAAAAATTGAGAGTAAGAAATTAAAATCTCCAAAATAAGGAATTAAATAGTATGGATTATTAAACATACCAGTGATTGGATCACACTGTTTGATGTTGATGTTATATTCCTCCTGTCCTTGCCAGAATATTAGTGCGTCATTGAAGTGCGTCATATGAACAATGAAGGTCTGAAATTCTATGAACAATGCTGTCTCGACGTACGCTTTTGAGGTCTCTATTGTTAACTGATCTCCAACCATAATAACAGCAACTTCATCTACAGTTGGCGCGTTGAACCTGCCAATGTGTTCTCCTGGTGGTAGTTTGTCGGCTTTGATGACGATTTGATAATTATCATTTCTTAATTGAGACGAACTCTTTTAAATAATTGGGTAAGTTGATTATAATTTTCAAAAAAGTTTTCCAAAGATTCCACAATTGCTCTCTCTTCTGCTTGTTCCATGAAATTATGCAGGCACCGAGTTGTCACGCATTCCTCACTGCTGCCCATAAAATAAATTTGGAGAAACTTTGGATCATCATTAGGCATTAATGACCCAATCTTGTGGTACACTTGGCCTTGGATTTGTACTGTAGTTTCAAAATTATTTCCATCAGATGTGAGATTGCAAATTTTAGTGGCGCCAAAGGACGTCATTTGGAAGCAAGAATTGAATTTTTGTATCTTATGTAAAAATAATTTCGAATCATCTGATTCGCCAGCAAGAAATGATTTTAAAGGTTCCGGTGGAATAGGAAGAGGTGCCAGTACAACTTTTCCCGATGCACAACACATACCGGTCGTTTCACTGCGGAATTTTAACGCTTGGCAATATTGCAATATTTTATCCATTGCACCAATTATAATTTTAGGATGTGCAGAGTAATTGATGTTTGGTGCCATTCTAACACAAGGCGAACGATAGATGCACATGTTAATGCACGGTTGGTTTGTTGTCTTTCTCTGTCACGTTTTCTAAATGTGGCTATGAGCCGTTCTTGCGCCGATCTAGTTCTCAATATATTTTGTCGTAGATGTTCAAATCACGCTGTTCTTGAGACTCTTGTCTGCGAATTTCTGCTGTTCTGATTCGTTGAGCTGCGTTTCTTGCTGCAATTTGTTCTTCCGATTCATGAGTTCTATTAGCACACATACATTTTTACTATAGTCGTGCATTTTTACTATACTGATTGTTAAAGTTAGATTTTTTCTGCAGCATTATACTGAAATAAAAAAAAATTAAAAGAATTTATCATTTGAGAAAAATAAATAAATTCGATCAAAATGTACGGCTGAATAAATTAATAATTATCAAGTTATAAAATAAAAATAAAATATAATAAAAGGCTATCAAGAAATACTTACATGTTTTCAAGGTGGTATGAAAATTAGTAGAGAATAACAGTAATAAATACAATTTTATTTTATTATTTATAATATTAAAAATATTCAAATTGAACACTGCACAATAATAACACAATACAAAGTATAATTTTGCAAATAATTCACAAAAAATTGTCATAGTATGATTATACATCATGAAAATATATGTAAATTCTATATTCAAGCACGCGCTTGCGTGCACATGATAATTTTCGAAGATTGTATAATCTAGAAATATAAACAGGACGCCGAATACCTGTGCAACTTAGATGCTAAACTGCCATCTGTTAGGAATTTATAGAACTAACCGATAAATAAACATTAATGTGTATAATAAACATTTAATTTGCAATAATAAATATTGAGATCAATAATTAAGATAAAAACTTTTCTATCTTTTGTGTTGGACCATATTATAAATGGTTACAAAATTTTTTCAAAATCCGTTCAGTAATTTCGGAGTTTATCGCAAACATACATCGTGGTACGAAATTTTTATATAAGATTTTGTCTAAAAAGTTCAATTTTTTGCCCAGAAATATGTATTAAGTAATGTCTATTTGAAAATTGAGAAAAGAATTTATCTACACCAATGAGGTAGTAAAGCTTTAGATTAAAAGGAATTATGTGTATAAATGCATTCTTATACCTTTTTCTAATGCTAAAACTTAGTTGTAGATAATTAAAGAAAAATTTCTTTGAGTCATAAAAAAGCCTAATTTTTAAAGTACGATCTTAATTAAAAATTGGTTTAAGTTGTTATTGATTAACTAATTTATATTATTGATTAATTATGTATTTACATGTTAATTTTTGTTACAATTTTAGGGTGATTGATGTTGGCTCTGAATGGAGAACATTTAGTAATGAGAAAGCAGATAGTGATCCATCTCGTGTTGGTGCTGCTGAAGTAAGTTGTCAATTTTAGTATTTGTCCAATAATGTGAATGCATGCATATTTGTTTGAATCAGATATACAAAAGTTGTTTTATCCTACATCTGTGATCAATTGTTTGTCTTCATTAAAGTTTCTAATTTTCTTTTTTATTTTTAGAATCCATTATTAAATGGAAGTGACCTGTCAACTGTTATTGGTAGAGGAACAGGTGATGCCAGTTTTGATGAATCAGGAGTAGCAAAATATCAGAATAGGAGGACGGTATTTAAAATCATTTATTAATTTTTTTAAATTTAATTTGTGTACCACACCTAATTTAATATTATTTAAAATTAAGTTAACCATTTTAATGCTTTTGTGATACTTTTAGTAGAGTTTGTACAATCCTCAAAATGACTGGAAACTAATTTTTCCCCTCCAAGATCCTGGAAATTTGTGGAACTTTAAACTTGCTCCTTGAATATGAATAACTTCTGAAATTTTTTAAATTTCTTTAGACATCAGTTTTTTTATGAAATTTAATCAGATTTATATTTTTTGACATTTTTTATTAAATCAGACTAAAAAGATGGAAAATATTGATTTGCATTACCCTTATTGTAAAAAAGACTAACATGTTAACAAACTTTGACCAAGAAATCTAGATGTACCGTTACTAATTAACATTTTTAGCACACACCTTACAAATTTTCGTTATTGTTAAATTACTCTTAAATATAAAAACTCCTCTATGTTATTGGTTAGCAATCCAAAGATGTGTTGCATATGAAATTTTAAAGGTAAGAAAAATACTTATATTATCTAATATATTTCTTAAAAGAATAATCACTATCTTGTCTCAAATGATACCAATTTCTGTGATTTTGAAATCCATTTTTATCTTGTTAAATTAAATTTGAATGAGACTCTTGGAACAATCAATTTAGGTTAATGTAGAATAATGTAGGATTATTTAAAATAAATATATCCTTTTGAAAATGTAAGTGACCAATAGCAAATAGTAACTATAACATTCAAAACATCTATCATTTCAATTTCTGAAATTTATTTTTCTTGGGAATATTTCCTAATAAAAAATATCCAAACTTTAATTTTTTTGTTATGAATCCTTGCAAAGGTAATTACGATTGATATATAATTGTAATTTAGGTGTCTCATTTAAAAACAAAATTTGTGTAATAATTTTTCAAATGAAAACAGTATCCATTTTACAAACATAAATAAAATTTTACTTTTTATGTAGTTTAGTTTCAGAAACAGTTTATAATTATCAAGCTGTTCAGTTTCAATGAAACAAAAAAATTCTAACTTTATTATGAATATTTAAATTTAAATCAGTAAGGAAAATACTTTTCTAATGGAAAGTTCATATTAGTTAAATTGGAATCACATTAATATCAAAACTACAATGACTTAAAATAGAATTTAAAAAATCAGTAGTTTTTCTTAATACCTCAGTGCTACTTATAAAAATTTTTTAATGTGTGTAAAAAGTGTAGGTGTAGCTTTTTAAACAAAAATAAGTACTTAAACTGTATTTTTTTTATTTTGATAAATGTTATATTTTTATTAATTTTAAATTATTTATTTAGTTTTCAATTTTTTAAATAGTTTTGTTTTAACATCAATAATTTTTTATTGATCTTTGAAGTTTGATCGGAACAAGTTTAAAAATAGTTGGCATTGTATATAATTATATACAATGTTTGAGTGGGTACTATAAAAAAGTACACAAGGGAAATTTTTTCATTGTAGCCATTGGCTCATTTTGTGCTTTTAAATTCATTAATATTAAACTTAATTTAAATCAATATTTATACTAGTTTTTACAAATATCTGTAGCTATTATCATTTGAATATAAAAAAACCTGACTATCGAATGGTTTGCTCTCTATCCTTTTATTTAACAGTTCACAAGTTTGATTTTTAGTCATAGTTCATAGATTCAATCTTAAATGTTTATAATGGTTTGGAATGTACTGTCTTAACTTAAACTTTTTGTCCTTGTCTCTGTCATGAACAAAAAATGACAAATGAGTAAGAACCAAATCTTTATTTGAAAATATGGTTAAAAATATTATATGTGTACACAATTGTATATGTATTTAACCAAAAGGAGGTTTGGTTGACTATTAATTGTTTGAATAATGATATCTCCTGAAAAAATTTTATATGACCCTTGGAAATTTTCTAGAATTAGTTGCTTGGAAATATGTAAACACTTATATAGGTATTTAGAAATTAAACAATTCAAAATATTATCTGTAAAGTAATTTTTGAAACAGACATTAAAATAATTAGGAAAGTTGCATCAAGCAAAATTTTTAATGAATTTCTTATACAACAAAATTGTTTTTCCCTTTGCAGACTATTGTTTATATCTGATAGTAATTTTTCTAAATGCATTATTTTCTCTATACTTCTGCATCCATTTTTTTTTTGTCAAGAACTGCAAACACTATTTTGTTATTTCTATAACTATACATACAAAAAAATTTTAAGTCAATGTTTTATTTTTTTTTTTAATAATGTGAAGAGTTAACATCTTAAATCACTTATTTTATTCTATTTTTAACATCTTTGTATCACAAATTTTTATTTAACCAAAAGCAATTTTTCAGTTGCATGGAATGAAAATCAATGATTATATTTTTATTTTAAGGAATACATTTTGCATTTTTACATATTTTTTAGTGCAAAAGTACTGGTGCAGTACAAATATGGGAAAAGACAAAATTATAATCATATTTTTGCAAGCATATAATCATAATTTTCTAATTGTTCCATTGTTTGTTGTATAGTATAAAATTATCACAATATCAATTTTAAATAACAAGTTATTTCTTAAATATTTTAACAAAGATAAATTATTAAAAATTATAATTACAAAATATGTTATTTTCATTGTATGATTTTATGTTTGAATATGTACAAATTATATAAATTTAAACAGTTTGTATTTAAGTCATACATGTATAGATTTTAATTCTTGGTGATATTAATTTAATTTTTAGATGAGTAGCTCTGATCGAGCTCTGATAACTGCTTTCCGAGAAATAAGTAATATGGCTGATAGAATTAATTTACCAAAAACAATTGTGGTAAGTTTATAAAATCTATTCTATTATTGCTAGTTTTAAGCTATTTTGTATATTATGCCTATATAATTTTTGTATACTCTGTTTAAAAATAAAATTTAAGTTGTCTACCAATCTATGTTCGGTGACTTAGTGCCAGTGTTTCACACTCCCATGGCACAGGTCCGAGGTTTGATCATCCCTTCTGAGGGTCAATAAACTGAGTACCAAGAATGTTTGGGAACTGGGTTACGTTGACCACCTAACTGGGACAAATACTTCACACTCCTGGGCCCTCGGTCATGAAAACAGTTATGGGCACTGTAGGCCTTAGCCCACATAGTCCTGAGATACCCAGGGATGTATATTCTTTTTCCGTTTTTTCCTATCTTCTCTTTCTAATCTTTTCCTAATTCTTTTAATACCTCGACAACAAGTGATGGAGCTTTCATACGTTGCTGTAGCCGTTCTGTCTGCTTATGAACAGTCAGTTCCCCAAATGTTTGTAGTGGGGGGGAAACACTGTGGTTTCCAGTGTATCAATTGGCTGGTAGAAACTGTGGTTTCCAGTGTATCATTTGGCAAATATTTATTTGAGCTTGATACTGAATGCAGATGCTACACTCATGGCTGGTCAGCCGAGCTGGCAGCCGAATGGTTAGCGCTCTTGCCTTCGGTTCAACAGTCCGTGGGTTCGAATCCCACCTTGGGCATGGATGTTTGTAGTGGTTCGGAATCCACTTTAAGCCGTAAGTCCTGGTCTAATTAGCCCTCGTGTGCAAAAAATGACCGTTGAGCGACAAACAAACAAACAAACCAAACTCGTGGCTGGTCTAGGAGTCAAGCGAAGGGGTCACATCCTTGTGCTTGGTGTTAAGGGTGGTCCCTATCTCCAGGGTGACTTCCAGAGTATAGCTGTGAGCATCATGATAAGCACTGAGACTGGAAATGTTCAGAGGTGGTGGCTACCATCCCTTGTAGGGCTGCCTGGTGGGCAGTGCTGTCAATTCTGAACTTTCATATATGTATGTTTGTAATGTCATCTACTTATATGCTGATAAACACTCAAACACTTTTCAAACAGTATCTCCTTTTCTAGTATAAAAACTTCTCACATCATCTATTGATAACATGCTTAGTTGGACTTGAATAAAGAATCCATCCATAACTAAATAATAACAAATATTTATTTGAGCTTGATACTGAATGCAGATTATACCGCTACAAAAAATGCAATTCTGAATCAAAATTTTCAGAGTGAAACAACAGGGTTTGCACAACTTCTATAAACTCCTTAAATTCCAAAAAAGTTTTTAGTGCCTTGAAACTCCTGGAATTTTGACTTCATGAAAATCGTGAATTACTCCTAGAATTTTTTTCTTTCCTTGTTGCATTAATTTTTTCTAGAAAATATTCTAATTTTTTAAATTGTTCTATTCTAATATTTTAAAAGTTTCAATAAAATTGTTGAAAACTTAATTTAGTATTAGTGTTTAATATTGCCACTAGATGGGGGCACAATCAATATTAAATTTTTTTATATTCTTGACTGTTGACTCATATTTACTGTTTCAAGATCTAGTTCCACTCTAATAATTTCATAATTCGGTTTAGTAATATTTAGAATTAAGTAAAGTGAAGTAATCACTAAACAAAAATCAATATGTTGCACAATTTAGACGGGCAATTTTAATTCATTCTTTTTCTATTTGCTGCTGTTTTCCTTATAGTTGCATAAAATTCTTTGAATATTAATATTTAAATATAAAATTTTTGAGTTTAAACATACTTTCTATGTCTCCCATGATAAAAATTGTATATAGTTTAATTGAATGGGGATAAATTTGTTTATTAATGAAATAAAGACTGAAATATATTATTTGATATGCCTGGTGGAAAGTGTCTTTTCAATGACCAATGGACTCTGGAAAAGCCATACAAAGATTGGCTCATAAAAAACACATGCCCATTGTCTGGTTTGCAAGAAAGATTTCTGTATTTCAAATATGGGCGAATCGGCAATTAAATCCCATATGAAACAGAATAAGCATATATTTTTTTAGAACAAGCTATATCTGCTAAAAAATCTGCTCATTTAAAAGATTTTTCACTTTTGTTGATCCTGTTAAAGAATGTGAACCTAAAGCATGCTCTGAAATTATGAATTCATTTGTTTCATCAAAAGAAGTTTTAAATGCTGAAATTCTGCACCCTTAAATGTTTAAACAGTTTATTCAGCTACAATCTTGTAACAATACAAAATGTCTCTTTCAAGAAATGTTTCTAGACAGTACTATTTCAAAGTAATTAAGCTGTCCTGAAAAAATTAATAGTTTTTGGAATTGCGCCTTATTTTTCCAACTTATTGAAAGAAAAAGTTAAGAATGTTTCTAATTATGTGCTTCTCTTTGATGAAAGTTTAAGTAATCATCTGCAGACAAAACAATTGGACTGCCATGTAAGATTTGGGGATAATGATACAGTTAAAACACGATATTACTCATCCAATTTTTTAGGTTAATCAACTGGAGATATTTAGTTTGAAAAAGTGAATGAAAAAAGTGCTTGGAATTAGGAAGAAATGGATTATTCCAGTTGTCAATGGATGGCCCAAATGTGAACTGGTCTGTTTTGACTGAAATGGCCGATTTTTTGGATTTTTTAAAAAAGCGAATATCATTCAAATATTGTAATTGTCGGAAGCTGCAGCCTACACATTTTACACAACGCTTACAGCCATGGATGTTACTCATTTCCAGAAGTTGAGGTAACATCAAGTGCAGTTTACAGACTAATTAAGGACTCACCCGCTCATAGGGATGACTTTGATAGTCTTGATCCAGGTGTAAAATTTCCTTTTAAATTTTGCAAACATCGATGGGGTTGGAAAATATAAGTGTTTTCAACAGAATGCTTAAAATGTTTCCGTATCTTGAAATATATATGTCATTTGTTCAAAGCAAAAAATTTGATAATCCTAGTACCAAAACTTTTGATATTCTGCAGAAGTGTACAAAAGTTTTCTTTTCTGTTAAATGCAATTTTTTATATTCATTGCTCAAGAAGTAGAACACTCAAGAAGTTTTCTGACACTTTGTCAAACTGATTAACTAATGTTGCCATTTATTGCTGGAGATTTGCATGCATTATTGAAAAGTTTGATGCAAAAGTTTTTAAAGGAATCTTTGCTATCTGACTCTATTGGAAATATCTAAAAACTCCAAAATTAATCATTATTTTTTACAATGTATAATCCAGTATTATACAGAATGTTGATTATTTAAATAAAACATTTTCTGTTATAGTTGTAATTCACTGAAGGCTTTTGAAATAATCATTAATAAATTTAACTCAAATAAAAAAGAGTCTCATTAATATTTGCAATTATTTTTTTTATCATTTACAGAAATGATTGTGAAAAATATTTCATATGCATAATTATATGCATATTTGGTTAAGAATAATTTTAAAAATAAAGTAAAAAATTAATGTGAATGGCGATAACACCTGAAATTTAATTCTTAGAAATCTGTACGAACCCTGATTATTCTCAAATTAAAATTTCTGTAAATGAGTGCTTTATTTATTTAAATCATTTTATGCAAGTTTTGAAGAAACTACAATGAAATGTAATGGGCATAACATCATAAAGAAGTTATTAAAGGATTAATTTTAAAAATTAAACAGTGTGAAACAAGAGCACTCAAAGTTACATTATTCCGTAATAAAATTTCGATAATCTGGATTTTTTTTAAAGCGTAAAATGTGCATTTTGAAATTTCATACATTTTCTATGAAATGAATTATGATCAGAATTTTTTTTTTTGTTGTTCCTTCATTAATAAGGATTATTTTAAACAGATTATATGATGTAAAAGGCTTTTAAGTGTAAATTTATATTTTTGTACTTCTGCTTTTTTGTAAAAAAATTTTAATGTAGTACAATTTGTTGGGTTGTGCAAGAGTTCTATTATTTAATGTGTTTAATTAAATTTACTGTTCTGCACTTTTTTTAAAAAGAGAAAATAATTCCCCAATAATTTGATTTTTATTTATAAAAAGAAAGCTTTTCAGAAATCATGATTTTTCCAAGTCTTCTACTCATTTCCTAAATATTTTCTAATTTACAGTGTTATCCTTTTTTATCCACATATTCCTTTCATTAGTATAAGAAAATATTTTTTAAAATGCCTATTTTTGCATTCACTCATTTTTATGCACAATTTCCTTTGATGAAAGAAAAAACTGGAATATAACGTTCACTTTTGGCAGAATACAAATAAAATTAATTTTTGTGCTTAATTTTTCTGTCATCTTCCTGAATCAATGCAGACCCTCAAGCTAAACAAGACTGGCAGTTATGACTGTTGAATATAAAACATTTTTTTATTTCAAATGTGCATACCTTTAATAAAAAATTTTCCATCTTTTTATGTTTGCTGCAATTTTTTACTTTATATTTAAACAATCTCTGTCTCATTTAAAAATATTTAAATAATTTAAAAACTTTCAATTTTGAAAGGAATTAATTTTAATTTCAATGCTGGAAACAATTATGTAACTGTACACATTTCATCATCATTTTATGTTCTTTTCAGGATCGAGCAAATAGCCTTTTTAAACAAGTTCATGATGGCAAAACATTGAAAGGACGTAGCAATGATGCAATTGCTTCTTCTTGTGTTTATATTGCCTGCAGGCAAGAAGGAGTTCCTCGTACTTTTAAAGGTAAAATTTAATGTGTAAGGTTTTCTGTGAACCTGTACTTTTTCTTCCATATTATTAAATGATAAGATTTTTGTGTGTTTCATTTCAAAATAGTAACTTGATGTTTAGGTGATATTTTATTTATTTATATTTAAATTAATAAAAAAAATTGATCTTACATTTCTATTTTATACCCAAACGTTAACATTTAATTAATGAAAAAGTGAGAACTTGAATTTAGCACTGTCTCTATAACTATTTTAAAAAATAAATTAAATAAGCATACTTTAAATGAAATGAACATTATATATATACTTGTAATATCTATATGTACTTTTAAATGTAATAAATGTCTTGCAATATTAAGTTCTTCTTAAGGGGACTTCTGTGCCATTTTAAAAAAGAGCTGTAATGTTAAGTCTATGAAGAAATTTTAATGCATATTTCTCAAGTTCTATTATAGCTAGACCTTCACTTTTGTAGGTTTCCATAATGCTCAAAAATAACATAAAACATTTTTAATATTTTTTGTGTAAATTAGCAACGCCCACATGGCGGATGAATACCTGGTTTTTTTAATTATCAATCCAATCACTTGCATGCTTTAGTCAACAAGCTTTTCCTCACTCAATGTTTGATTTTTTGTAGTTATGGAAGATATTTTGTGTGTTTCTTTCCCTTATCCCCAGCAGACAATGCAGGTGTTCCTAGTATCCAGTATCTTCCTGTTAAAAATATGCTTCTAAATTGGCAAGTAGGGACATTTCTTTCCCCTTTACTATATACAAGAGGCTCTGAAGATTTCCCTGTGACGAATCTTTCTTTCCAGAGTGGTCCAGCAGTAATTTTCAGAAAAAAGATGGGCTTATATGGGACATTATATATGTATATATATGTGTATATATCTATATGTATATATATGTATATGTGTATATATGTATATATATGTATATGTATATATATATGTATATATATGTATATATATATGATATATATGATGTATATATATGTATGTATATATATATGATATATATATATATATATGTATATATATATGTATATATATATGTATATGTATATATGTATATATATATGTATATATATATGTATATTTATATATGTATATATATATGTATATGCCTAACAGTTATCAATGTGAGCTTGTGTCCACTTAGTATGATGTTTCCGTTTTTTGAAAATAGTTTTTTTTAAACCTTCTAAAATAGTTTTAAACTGTTTGTTTCGTCTCATGATTAAATCCTGCTTGATTTCTTGCCTTTGAAACACTTCCTTTGTTCTTAAACACAGAGCAAGTTTTCTTTTTTCACAAGGTAACTTTTTTGGCCTACCAGTCTTCTTCTTTCCATTTTTATAAGGATTTCTGATAAAGTTTGAAACTGTATTGGGGCTCACATGCAACAATTCAGCAATCTCTCTGACACCTTTACCATCATTTTGGTGTGCGGGAATTTGACCTTTTTGAAAATTGTTCGAAGGTATTCTTTTAGTCATTTTTGAGAACGGAGAAACAGCGTAACTTTTAAACAAATTAGATTTTTTGACAGAAAAGGATAAAAACTACAAAATCACTAGTTAACTAAAGGAACAACTCACTAAATATATTAGCAATTATCCTTCTTCTTTTAGACATCAGTAATTATATATACTAATTTTATTATTAGTATTTGTGGTAGATGTTTAATTTTTACCTATAATGAAAAAAGGGTCATTAAATTAAATCTGGATAAATATCTGGTTGTTAAAAGAAAATAGAGATATTAAATAGCAAAAAACACTGTCCTACTTTTTTTGTAGTGTACATATATGTATATTTATGTACATATGCATATATATATTGACTTTAAACAGATAAATCTATTGAAGAAATAGATATTGCATAATTCACCAATTCTATATAAACTTCTTAAAATTTGTTGGACATTTTTTTAAATTTTATGTTTGATTATAAGTTTATTGCTTGCTGAGTTTGGATGCAGAATTAACTTGAACATTTCAACAAAATTTAAAGCATATTTATTTATCCCTGAGAAATATCAAAATTGTTTGTTATTAAATATAAATAAATAATATATATATATTATATTTCTTCTTATTTTGAGGTTATTTCTGCCAAGTTTCTGTTGTGTGGTTAGTAAAAGCATTCCTTTTTTAAATCGCAATATGTATCGGTTTCAATGTTGCTTGTGACAATAATAAATATGTTCATTGGCTTTATACAATTTAAAATTTTAGGAAGAATATCCCTCATATTAGTTATTAGGAAACCTGCAAAGTGTAAAAATTTGGGAAACACTCTTGAACAAATGTGTTACAGAAGATTCTCTGACTATTGAAAATATCACTTATTAATTCAAAAATGACATCAATGCACCAAAATTAAATCTTTCAAAATATACTCTAGTATTTAAAAAAATGCATATGGTGAGTCTGTATGCATTTCTAAAAATCTGTTTGTATTCTAAAAATTAGAAATTTGACATGTATTACATATAATACATTTGTAAAATTGTATCTCCTTTTTTATTCTCTGTGGGAATATATCTTATTTCCTACGAATTTTCTATTACTAATATATCAAATAGTTTGGCAGGTATAATGTATAGGTTCAATTCGGGAGATTTATTTAAAAAAAAATTAAATAAATACTTTAAAAGCTACTTTTGGAAAGTCAAGTATTTTTTGAAATCTCCGTATTCTGTTATAATTTTCCTCAAGATTTATCCTATTTATTAATAAAATCTTATAATCTATCAACAATTTAATAATTTTTGATAAATTTACTTTCCAAAAGTTTTATAATTTTATAAAATCTGTCACTTCACGTTTTCTTTCGCAAAACAACAGTTTCTATTAATTATTCAGATTAATAAAGGCAATATATAATGCTAATGATAATCTACTCAGTTACAAGAATAGATCTAAGAAATTGCTTTACTTTTAATCTACCTATACCAGTCCATTTTGATGTTTTAAATATCTATGGTAAATCAAATATTTATAAAGCATCCTTCTTCAGCAATGAAGTGTGAAATACCAACAGGATAAACAAATAAAAAATTTAACAGTATTTTATACATTATAAAGTTACCGCTATTGCTTGCATATGGAATTCCAGATGTTGGGGAAAATCTTGGATATAAATTGAAGGACCTTGTGGGGACTTTGGAAATCTTGAACCTATTTGTGGTTGCCCGGAGCACAACACTTGTGCCCTGACTACATTCAAATGTTATGACTTTCGGACACATAAAGCTAGAATCTCTCACCACTGCGAGAAGGAAACTTGATCAGAAGAAAATGGTTGCTCGAAAGGAGGAAGAAATTCATGAAACAAGTGCTGTTTGAAAGTCTTGTTCTGAAACACTCATAAAAGATTTCTACGTGAGTTCTTATTTCTTTATTGCCTTGTACTTTTTATTTACAGCAATTGTAAATAATATAGGTAGACAGATCCAATTTCTTTTGCTCAAGACAGTTGAATGTGCTATTTCTTGACATTGTTACTAAAAATGAGTTACAGATACCGAAGAAATAAGCTTTCCAATCAGTTACAAGCTTCAGTTAAAAGGAAGAAAAATAAAGTGCAAAGTTTTATACAGTTTGGTCTAAAACATACGCAAGTGGAAGTTTAGAAAATTATCTTTATTTAACTAATTTTGTTTGTAAACTTATAATATTTTTATGGAAAAGTAAAGCTAATACCTGCAAATAACAAAAATGCAAAATATATGTAATAAAATATTTTCGTTTGTTGGCATCCTAAAACATATATTTTATGAAAAAAATATAAATTTTGACGAAATTAATTCAAAAATGAATTACTGTTATAGGAAAGTGCTTTTTACAAAATGTATAAAATCCCACTATTGAATTCAATATAATAGTACTTATAATTTTCAAAAATTAAAAAAGAATAAAAATAAAAGTGATGGCTGAACAGCCTTTTCGTTTCCTGGATGCGAACAGGTATGAAATTCAACTACCAAGCTAATAGCTCCTGCGTTCAGAGTTTACTTACAGCCATGAAAAAGAGAAAAGTTGGCTTATCACGCATACACTTTCCCACCTTGACTCCAGAGTAGTAGTGTAACATCTTTAGGAATCAACTTGGATTGTTTTTCTCATTCAGTTTGCCTTGCAATATGTTTTTAATTAAAATTGTATTCTTAAAAAAAGCTTAAACGTGATATCATAAGATGTTGCGACACATTGAACAGTTAAGTAATTGAAAAATTGAAAGTCAGATAATAATCTGTTTTAATTTTTTAGTATTACTATTTATCAAAATATATTTATATATATACGAGAAAAATCTTAAGAAATTCATATCCATATTTCAAATTTTCAGCTTTAAATATATTTTTGATAAATAGTAGTACTGAAAAATAAAAATAAAAAAAAACAGATTATTATATGCTGAAAATAGTTTGAAATACTCTAAAAAGTATTGTAGTTCAAGTGCGAAAACAATTAAGAAATTAAAATCAAATGAAGGAAACACTTTTAAATGAAGCACAAAAATTAAAAACAATGATATATATATAAAAATACTTTAATAGAAAAATATAAATTTGAGGGTGATGGAGAAGAACAATTTATTTATATACTTAAAAGTGAGAGAAATGTATAAATTGTCGCTTGATACTTTTAAAATGAACATTATAAGATCATTATCTACAAAATTTTATGATTTTTGGTGAGTTAAAATGAATAAATACACTAAGAATTAATATAAAAATTTAAAGATGATGATATAAATTTAACTGCAAGCTTGGAGCTCTGATGTTAGATATCTGGAGTTCTAAAATTTTGTTACAGATGAAGAAAATTTAAGAAATTTGAAAATGGTATTTACACTGAATTTAGATTAAATGGAAGACTAAACTGTCTTACAACATTTTGAGGAATGAAATATTCAGAACATTTTGTGACGTTTATATTTTATTTTATTGAGAAACATAATTCTATTTTTATTTGTTGAGAGGCTAAACTCTACTCAATAAAAAAAGGGAAAAGAAAAATTATTCATTTGCTTGTTCACAAAGTGAAGATAATTTTATTCTTAAATTAAAGGCTCCATTTTTCTTGAGGTGAATTCACTTCAGATAGAAATGATATCACCATATTTGAACTAAAAAGTGTGGATTATGTACTAGGTTATAATGATTTTAAAGTTTGCTTAGAAATATATCAAGAAACAATGTTGAGATGCCTGATCAATTTAAATAGAGAGGTAGACTTTCCATTCCTACAAAAATCATTGATTGAAACTATAAACCAAATGTATAGAATTTTCTGTAAATTTTGTATCGAAATATTTTATAAAGGAAGAAAATTTATTGCAAAGTTAATAAATAAACTACATTATTTTCTTTTTTATTGACAGAGATAAGAAATTCAACATTTTTATCCATTTGAAAATATTTATAAAAGTGAAGTACTTAGAAAGAAGTACAACTGTTTTGCTTTCTCATAAGGCCCATTAAAAAGGAATCAAATCTCAAAATCAAAGCAAATTGAAATTAAATAAAAAAAGTATATTTTATATTTTTAATTTGAACATTGATATTAAGTTTTGATCATTTAATGAATAATAATAACAAAATTGTTCAATTTTTTTATGCATCTGTATAGCTTTTCTGCTGAACAGTAAAAGTAAATAGAATAATATTTCTTCTCAAAATCTTCAAGCAGAGTTTTTCTCCCTCATTGCTTGACTAAGCCAACAATGGACATTTCCAGTGTCAAATTTGAGAAGCATTTGAGCCAGCCCTTTTCCCTCACCCCTGAGATTTACAGACATATAGTTCCCAGAAGGAATACCCTGAAGCGACTGAGAACAGTCAAGAGGGAACAAATCTTCAAGACAAACTGGCCATGTATGCGGAGAAAATCTGGGTCGGAACATGCTGAAGGAAATTAGGATGCAGGGGGTATGTCTTCATTATCTCTATTGCGGTTAAGTGGTCTCCGACTTATTCTCCATTTAAAATTTGCCCCGTTGAGTTGGGAACTATTTCTTTGTAAACAAGTGCTTTGGTGGGGCTTATAAGTTTAAATTCACCAATCAGCTCTTTCAGTCTCTGTAAGAAAGACTGCTCCCAAACAACTGTGCTAGATGATGCTGAAGCTCATTTCTAGATTTATTTTGAGAAAAGAGTCTTCTTAAGGATTACAATATTTAAAAATAAGAGCATTTTAGTAGGAATATTATACAAAAGTGCATTTGTGCTTGAAAAATTTTATTACTTAATTTTCTTTGATAAAATGATCTATGAAGCTTTGATTAAACACTTTGTTTTTAAAAATTACAGATAAAAATTTTTAAAAAATAATTGCAGAAATTTGTGCAGTTTCTAAAGTGTCAAAGAAAGAAATTGGACGGTGTTTTAAGCTTATTTTGAAGGCTCTGGAAACTAGTGTTGATCTTATTACTACAGGAGACTTCATGGTAATCTATTTTCTTCAAAAGCATGCTAATAAATATCTTCAATCTGAATGCTTGTTTTCTATAATAATTTTTTGTTTTTTATAGTCCCGATTTTGCTCTAATTTGGGTCTACCAACAAGTGTGCAAAAAGGAGCTACTTACATAGCTCGAAAAGCAGTAGAACTGGACATAGTAGCTGGGTAAGATACTGATTGTTGAATGAAAATTTAAGCTTTCAAATTATTAAGATAAAATTAAAGTAGGAAAGTGTAATTAATGAAATAAAATGAATTTGAATTTTATTTCAAAATTGAAATTAGACTTATACAAAGAAATTTACTCAATGTATGCAGTTTAAAACTTCCATATGAACAAATTTTAAAATATAAAATTATTCATGGTAAGTATTGTAGAAATATCTTTGTATGTATTTTAAGTGCTCAATAAAGTCAAATTTTAAAAAATTTAAGTTATAATTAATAAATTGAAAACTTATATCGTTAGACAATCTATACTTTCCTTAAAAAATGTTTTTATTATTATTAATTAAACCATTTTCATGAAAGTCAAAAATTTATGTTGATTTTGCAAAGAGAAAAGCTTTAGAAGTTACTCAGTTATCTTGCTCTTAGTCTTAATTTAAATTGTTCATAATTCAGAATCCACTATAAACAAAGTGTGATCATATGTTGATGAACCAAAACTCCAGTAAAATATTAATTTTTGTAAATTTAAGCTTCTATTGGATTCAGTTTGTGCAGTTCAAAATTTTATTATTTTTAAATCATTTTAAATTATAAGTACAGTAACTTTTTGCTAAAACTGTGATAGAATATTAGTTACTTAATACTCCTTACAAAAAAAGTTTTAAGAAAAAGATCAAGTTTCAAAGAATTTCTTAGATGAAAAGTTAGTATCAGGATTTGATATATATATCAACATTATCTGAGCTATTTGTATATTAATGAAGTTATGAAATGGCATAGCTATGAAAAAAGTGGCCTTAATACCTATATACTTACAGAAAACAATTCTAATAAGATACTTCATATATGTTAAAAGTTTTTTAGTCTAATGCCCTTCTGTTGGTGTAGTATGGCATTGAGAAAAAAGAGCAAATGAACTCCTGCCTTATATTTGGTTGTATTTAGCAGTTAGAGGATAGAATAGGTAGCAAAGAAAGTTTTGTATTAACCTAACTTAACCACTGTATGAATTAATTAGAAAACTCCACAATTTTTCTGCATTAATGGGTAATTTTCAGTTACTTGAAGGGAATCCAGTGTAATTAATAACTATTAGCTTAATTGCATCATTTTTCCTTATGTTCCAAATCCACTTTAAATCGCTGAGCTGCAGCCGAATGGTTAGCGCTCTTGCCTTCGGTTCAACAGTTCGTGGGTTCGAATCCCACCTTGGGCATGGATGTTTGTAGTGGTTCAGAATCCACTTTAAGCCGTAAGTCCCGGTCTAATTAGCCCTCGTGTGCAAAAAATGACCGTTGAGCGACAAACAATCCACTTTAAATCATAAGTCCCAGTCTAATTAGCCCTTGAGGGGGAAAAAAACAGTTGGGCAGTAGACTAGGTATGATTAGTATTATTCAAATTTTATTAGTAATTATGCTGCTTTATTTTCTAGTTTTTTTTAATTGTATGGAGTGATTAATTTTGGTAGCATTTTTCACTTTGAATTTTAAAACTTGACCATGAATTTGCTTCATAAAGCTCTTTTTTATTGTAAGCTAGTTTCGATTCTTACAATTCATATTATGATTCTTGCTTCTTATTGACGATGTTAATTCCATCATAAAATCGAAAAGATCTGAATGTAGCAGGGCTGATTTTGGAAAGATTACAAATATTGGGAATATTAAAAGTAAAAATGTGCAAGTACAAAAAGTATTCAAATTTGGACTGCCCTTTAAGAAAATATGGCTGCATACTAATGAAAAAATTTTCTGTTATTAATATTTTGTATTTGCATACATACTACAGTTCTTTAAATTCCTTTTTTTTTCCATTACATTCTTTAAAACTTGCTAAAAAATGTTTTCTTTAAAAATGAAACTGTTACATGATCCATATATGCCAAATGTTCACTGATTTAAAAAAATCTCCTGATTAGGAGGGGTTGAGCCTAACATACACTTAGGCTCTACATTGTCTGTTTACAGCTACATTCTGCCTCATTTAGTAAAATGTATCCATATAAGGGAGTAAAACAGCAGAAAAAAAATTTATTTGGTCTGATGTGTACTTTTTTAAAAAATCTTCATGTTTGAAGCTTATATGAAGCCACTTTTTAATTTCTAAAATTTATTTCCATCTTACATTCTTGATGCTTTAAATTTAGTTAGCTGCTATATAAAGTATTGAACTATCACTTAGGTTTATTAAGATTAATAAAATATTCTTTAAAGTTAGTGTTAATAATTTTTTATGTAACCTTCTGAAAGGAATAATAAAAATAAAAAAAACATGTTAGAAATCTACTGTTTCATTTTGTAGGAAATATTACTTCATAGAAAGTATATCAAATTGAATAATCATACAAGGAATTAGTATCAATACATGATTGTAATTAAAAATTTTTACAAAAGTTAATTTGATATAACAGTGGGGGAAAATCCTAGAATTTATAACAATTACATAACTCTAAATGAGAATTTTATACATATATATAAAATTTTGTAACATTTAGAAAATCTGAAATAAAGATCCATGTATTTTATTTGGCATGAAAAACTGATTTATAATTTTGTATGCCCTTTTATTTTGAGTTTGTTATGCTTCATTTTTTTAACAAAACATACTTTTTTCATTTTAAAATAAAATTTTGATGTAATTATGTTAATATTGGTATGAGATCTTAGGAAAATTCTAATTCTGTAAGTTTTTAAAAATTAAATGTTAATGTATGTGTTAAATGATGTTTGTTGGATTTAAAACATTCTCAAAATACTATTTGATCCATTTTCGAACTTAAAAGAAATGCTTGGAGGATTAAGCAATTTCCCATTTTTCCTTTCTTATCATGAAGTAATTTAAAACTTCAATGTGTAGTTTAAATTTCAGTTTCTTAGGGTTGAGTAGTGTTCTTTAAAAAATCAGTTTGATTCTAGGAAAGTCAGTCACAAAGATTTTTATTATTTGCATATAAATATTAAACTTCCTACTATCCCTGAAATTGAATAGCATGCATAACACAAAAAATTTATAAAATAATTAAAAATAGGGACCAAATCAACATATGCATTTAAATAACTTATGCACATGCAAGCTACAATTGAATTGTTTCTGCATTTTGCATTATTAAGAATAATAAAATTATGACTATTTAAAAATTTATTCATAAATTAGTATCTAGAAAATCACTATAACTTCTCTCATCCTTTTTGCATTGAAAATTTTTCATTAGGGACTAAAATGTTTTGGACCATGTATATTTAGGCCATATATAATTGAAATATTAATATAAAATTTCATTTAATTATCATAAACAGATTATTTTTTCTAACAAGAGATATACATTACAAAAAGCATATTTTGTGCTGCTTTTTCTTTATTCAAGTGCTACTATTATTGTGCTACTTTTCCTTTATTTTATGTAATTTTTAAAATAAATTTAATTTTGTATTTTATAATGATAAATAAAGTTTATAAAAATATTTAATTTTATTTTTAAAATTATTTTACCATTGAACAATAATATTTAATATATAACAGGAATATTTATAAATAATTGCTTCTTTTAAATTCAAACAATTAAGTAGTTTCACTGTTTTATTTTTCAAATTTAAACAATGCTTCAAATAATTAATTTCCTTTTAAAATTTTATCTTTGAGTGCTATATACTCTGTAAATGATAATATATTTATTTAGGCGAAGCCCCATATCAGTTGCAGCAGCTGCGATTTATATGGCCTCTCAAGCCTCTGAAGACAAAAAGTCACAAAAAGGTATATATATTTTAATCTTATATTTCATGCCTATGTTAAAAATTTGAAAAAAAAATCATTTAGTTCTTTTTAATATTTATATGTTAAAATGTTAATTTTAAAATTTAAAAAAATTTAGAAAGTTATTTCATTTTACTTCCTAATTTTAAAGTAAAAATATTTATTTTCTTACAATAAAGTAAAAACAATCAAATCTTAATCTGAAAGTTTATTTTGCTGAATGTATGTCTTCATTCCAAAATAGTATGTTTTACATATCAATATTTTACAGGTTCAATATATATTTCATTAGAATTTTCATGTATCATTTGCAATTTTCTGCTTTCTATCAGTGCTCAGAAAGATGGAGCACAGACTTAAATTTTCTTAAATTCTGTATTTTTTACAACATTTTGTTAGTTTTAAAACTTACACTTACACCATTTCCTTAATAAATAAAGCCGCCTAGTGACTAATTTAAACAATAATTTTTCTTATTTCTACTGTTAACCCTCAACAAATCTTATCACTTTTTCAATGTTATAATAGATCATGACAAATAGTACCATATTGGCCACAAGCAACACCTCCTAGAGTAGAAAGCTATTGCAGTGAAGGAATGAGTCATGCTCTGGAGGCATGACTCATTCCTTCACTGCCGACCTGAAATTCCCTTACTCTTCTTCGAGGAGTTTTTTATTCACTTAAATGGGAAAAACCTTTGGTCTTAAAAATATTTTCACTTTTTTTTTAATTTAAAACACAGTGAAGGAGGGAGAATTTTTTTTTTGATTGGAAACTGAATTTACTATACAAGAAATTATATTCCAAATGAGCTTACTGTACTATAATAATATCCTTTTTACATAAAATCGTTAGTTTAAAGATATTAAATTAATGATTATAATTTACATTTTTCATCCCTGACAATTTTAGAATTTCACAAGAATTTATATAATTTTTTTGTCATTTTTTGTATAGTTAACATTTTAATATTTTTACATAGTTTAAAATTTAATATTCTGAAAATAATTTTTACATTTGTTTAGAATTTTAAAAACTCATTAATTTACTAATAATGAAGAAAATACTTAATATGCCCAAAGATTTTTATTCTCTAAATTTCAATTTCAGAAAAAAATATTTTAAAATAATTATTTGTAGCAATTTAAAATAATTTGTACATGGAAATTTCTATTATTTGGTAAGCTGTTCAACATTCAATGAACATGTTTAAAAAAATGTGAATTTTAATATATGAATAGACATTTATAGATAAGTATATATTTTTGTCACAAACCATTTTTGAGGGTTTAAAATTAAGATTTATAATTCATATTTTGGTAAATATTTCTTAAATTTATGTATCACTTTAACATGTCTTAAAAATTCTTTGATAATGTAAACAACACAAAATTTTATCTAATATTTTACACAGTAAATAAACAAGCAAATATATGGGGAAAATATTTATTGAAAACAATAAATTATACAATATTTCAAATACATAGCCCAAAATCATTTTTTAAATATTTCTAATTTTTATTTATTTATTTATTTATTTATTTTTGCATTATTACATTTCTCTTTTATCAGATCATCATTAACTTTCTTACAGTTATCTTTTAGTAAAGTATTCGTTGAAGCATACACAATAATTTTCATATTATACACATCATGTTTATTACAATCAAGCTGAAAATAAATTTCTATATATTTTTCTATTATCGAAATATTTTTCTATTTGCTGCTGTTTTCCTTGCATTGTATAAAATTCTTTGAATATTAATATTTAAATATAAAATTTTTAAGTTAAAACATATTTTTCCTGTTTCCCTTGATGAAAATTGCGTATAATTCAATTGAATAGGGATAAATTTGTTTATTAATGAAATAAAGACTGAAATATATTATTTAATATGCCTGGTGGAAAGTGTCTTTTCAATGACAAATGGACTCTGGAAAAGCCATACAAAGATTGGCTTTTGCGTGGTTCATAAAAAACACATGCCCATTGTCTGGTGTGCAAGAAAGACTTCTGTATTTCAAAAATGGGTGAATCGGTAATTAAATCCCATATGAAAGGGGGAAAGCATATATATATTTTAGAACAAGGTATATCTGCTAAAAAATACACTCCTTTAAAAGATTTTTTCACTTCTGCTGATCCTGTTAAAGAATGTGAACCCAAAGCATGCTCTGAAATTATGGATTCATTTGTTTCATCAAAAGAAGTTTTAAATGCTGAAATTCTATGCACCCTTGAAGTTTTAAACAGTTTATTCAGCTACAGTTCTTGTAACAATACAAATTGTCTCTTTCAAGAAATGCTTCCAGACAGTGCTATTGCAAAGCAATTAAGCTGTGCTGAAAAAAGTGTGCTCGTGTAACAGTTTTTGGAATTGCGCCTTATTTTTCCAGCTTATTGAAAGAAAAAATGACGAATGTTTCTAATTATGTGCTTCTCTTTGATAAAATAATCATCTGCAAACAAAAGCTTAAATAATCATCTGCAAACAAAAAAACTAGACTGCCATGTAAGATTTTGGGTTAATGATACAGTTAAGACACGATTTTACTCATCCGATTTTTTAGGTCATTCAACTGGAGATATTTTGTTTGAAAAAGTGAATGAGAAGTGTTTAGAATTAGGAACAAGTGGATTACTCCAGTTGTCAATGAATGGCCCAAATGTGAACTGGTCTGTTTTGAATAAAATGGTTTATTTTTTAAAAAGTGAACATCATTCAAATATTGTAAATGTCAGAAGCTGCAGCCTACACGTTCTTCATAATGCTTACAACCATGGATGTTCCTTATTTCCAGAAGTTGAGGTAACAGCAAGTTCAGTTTACAGACTATTTAAGGACTCACCCGCTCTTAGGGATGACTTAATAACATTGGTGCAGGTGTAAAATTTTCTTTAAAGTTTAGCAAACATCCATGGTTAGAAAATATAAGTGTTTTCAACAGATTGCTAGAAATGTTACTGAATCTTTAAACATATATGTCATTTGTTCAAAACAAAAAATTTCCTAATTCTGGTACCAAAACTGTGAAATATACTGATTCTAAGGAATAATGCTAAATGCTTATCTGTCTACTTTGTAAATATTTCTTTCTAAGGTTTGTAAAACTCTAACTTTGACAAATTTAGAAATAATTACTTGAGATGAATGTTACATTGCGACTCAATTGATTGAAGCTGCAAATCTGACAAAAGGCTTGGTAAAATATCCATTTCTTCTTAATGGCACTGAAATATTAAAATATGTGTTTGAACTCAAAATAAAGTTTTTTCAAGATATCTTCATAATGCTTAAACTACTCTTCATTTACTGAGGGTATTGAATTTAGCATTTGGAAATGAGACCAGTCATTTTTACTGCTGCCCAGCAAACAGATTAAGTTTTAGTTTAAAAGCTTTGATATGGCCTCAGATACCATTGATAAATAGATTTTCCCTTGCATCTTGACATTCAAAGTGCTCTTATGACAAAGATTTGTGAAAAATCCTAAGTCTGAAAACCATTCTGTATCATTTTGCACTCTGCAGAACATTTTCTCATGGAGAAATGACACAATGTCGTCTTTCAGCAACCGACTTCAATTAAAAACACATCTTGCAACTTTACTTTTGTGTAATAATAATGTACATCAGAATATTCAGATTACACATACAGAAGAAAATTTCAAAATTGCCTTGAGTAAGCACACAAAATCAAATAGTATTTAAAAGCTTCACGTCTACATCAAGTACGAATTTCATCTTCAATGCAGATTTTTGTAGAGCATCTTTATGTGTAACACAGTGTAGAAAAGCAACATTGTACCCATGATAGCTTTAATTATAAATATACCAAAAAATCCAGTTTTTTTCCCCTGATATATTTGTTAGGCACTTTCAAAGTTAAGAAAAGGCCTTCCTGAAATTCACGAAAAATATCACATTTGCATTCACACCTTTAAATAACACTTGCATGCCAGTTCTTCTGTAATGATAAAATTCTCATCAATGGCTCTTACAAATAATACTAACTGGGCAGAATCATTTATATCAGTATTTTCATCCACAGCCATGCCACAAAATTTAAACTGACCAATCCTTCACTCTAATTGTGATGTCAAATTTATGTAGATTACTCAAAATAATTTTTCTTGTCTAGACACATTTAACATCATAAACTTGAAGCATACATTGTTTATTGAACTCCACATCAGTTAGAGCTTTATTATTTTTAACAATATTGTGTGCTATAATGTACCTTGTATGTGTAACTGCTTCTTGGATAATTCTTGAAGAAAAATTGCCAAACTGATAATTTTTTACAAAGACTTTCTGCCTTTTGTTTTCTTTCATATTCAGACATTGTTTCGTAATTGGAATTCTAGTGCTTGTAAAGGAAATTTCAGGAAATGTGTTATATATTCTTTGAAGGCTGCTACAGCTTCATTGCAGAGGAGACACTGGTTTATCTTTTGCAACAGTAAAACAATATTTCTAGATCCATTCATAATTTAAAGCATCACACTCTGACTCAAATTTACGTTTTTTAATAACAATTTTGGGATTGAAAAATTTTGCGAATAACCCAAACAAGCTCAATCTCTGCTATTTTAATAAATTCACAATGGTGATATGTGCTCACAACCTTTTCATGCTCAATCAATAATATTACATTTCACTCCAAAAGAAAAGGCCATTGCCTGGAGTTTAAAATATGCAGTCTGTCACATGTGAAGTCTAATTCATCTATATTGGATTCCCATATGTCTTCTTCCTGAGAAAGGGGATAGTGCTAGTTGGCACTAATCTATGGCCATGAGATACAAAGAATTTTCACTTTTAACACTGGATTAGAAGCTGTCTGTACTTGTTATTTCTATCGATTTATGTTTTGTAGTACAAAAACAGAAAGTAAAAGAGCATCAGTCCTTATAAAAAAGAAAGAAAAGTGTCTAAGCAAAATAGAAAAGAAGATAGATGTATAGTATATATTTCTTTTGATATGTTTCGAAACAGCAAATTTTTCTGTGGGCCAGATAGAACCTTCCAGTGGGTTGAATTTGGCTAATACCCGTGGTTCAAGAAATGAAATATCTATTTAAACCTGTTGTTTATTTCAAAAAAAGTTTTATGAGAAATGTTTCTTTTAAATTTGTGCACATGCAGTTATTTTATGTCCTAAACTTTTATATTATTTTTTTCAAAATTCCTTTACATCTACTTAAAATTCATTTTTCTTGCTCCTGCACACCCTTCTTAGATGATAGTGCCCCTGCACACCCACTTCAGACATAAGTATAGTGATTCAAAATCTTCTTTTCTCCCTTCTAATTAGCAATTATTTGCAAAAAAGTGTCCATAGAAAGACTAATTTAACAACAATCACAGAGACAAAAGACTGATTAAATAGAATCACACAGAAGACTATCGCACAAATAATATATAATGTAGGATAAATACATAATAAAGAATATTCATCCTCTTTTTTCAGTCCTTCTATTTTATTCAATGTTTTTGAAATAGTTTATATTTATTAGAAATCTTTTTAAATGTCAAACATAGCCAGAAATGTTTTCCTCAATTAAAAAAAAATTAGATATTTTTTCTTAATTTTAAAAGAGGAAGCTTAATTTGTGTTTTCTCTTTTACTTTTATTTACTTAGATATATAACATACAGAAATTTAAGAAATGTTTGCTTTTTGTAGATAAATTTTTGTTATTACAAGGTTTAAACATATTTAGATGATATCCATAACCTAAACTTCATCTTAAATTTTTGTCAAATTTTGATTTATATACTTCAAAAGATTAATGCAACGTTGCTAAGATTCAAAGTTCTGCTTAATATTCAGTAAACATAGTGTCACTTTGTTCACAATCTTTGCTATAACATCAAAACTTAATTTTTAATTTCTGTTATTTTTGTCACAAATATTATAATGACTTTCTATTAAAAAATTATTAAATGAATTTGGCTATAATTTTACTGTTAGAATGCATGTAAAATTACACAAACTTATCTATTTACAAATTTTTGTCATCATTAAGGCAAAAATTTTTCGAAATTTCTAAGAACTTAATTTTCTGTTACATTCTCCATTTTTCAAAACATTTTGCAGGTTTAATTGCCAACACAAGTAAAAATTGTTGCAGTTCAAAGTCTTACTTCTATGCTTTTATAGAATGCAGCAATGTTAACAAAAGCTTATCACATATTTTGTTAAAATATGATTTTAATGTAATTAAAAATCTGTTTATACAAAATCTAAAGAATTCATAAAATTGGATGTCTGGTTCAAAAATTGTAGAATTTTGTATAAAAAACAAATTACATTTGTAGAATATAGCAATATGTTTTCCAAAAAGTATTAATTGACACTGTTTCAGACATGCTAATTAAAAAAAAGCATTACTGTTTTTTTATTTATTTTGATTGCCACTTTTATTTTATGAAAATCATAGATTTTTTATTTAATTAATTTGGAAATTTAATTAGTATTGTAATAAACTAATGCATATTGTCTTATGTTCTCCATTAAGCATAATTGTATATTGTTTACCATTGTAAATTTAATAAAAGCTTAAGTAAATATTTTTCAGTATGAGATTTTATGTATAATGTATTTAAGTCCAATATCCAAAGTCTTTGCTAAAATAGTTTAAAGTATCTTATCCAAAAATAATTTTGCTACATTTATTGGAATTCATTTTAAAATCACAACTTTTTTTTACAGTTAACAAGTTGCTAAGTACTCTATTTTTCTGAATTAAAAATCATTACCTCTGAAGATTTAAAGATTCTTTTTTCTTTCTTTCTTTATTTCTGCAAAATGTGTGTAGCATTTTTGGATAAAGTAAATTGAACTTAAAATTGTACAATAACTGCTACTTATAACTTGCAAATTATCTACTCTTTTAAAATGCAGAAATTTATAATATTAATAAAAACACATTACACTTATTAAGGGTTTGAAAATATTTTTAAGGGTCTTTGGAATTCCTGGAGATTTGCATGACTCCTTGAAAATCATGAATTACTCTTAAAATTATTGTTGCATTTATGTTTTGCTAGAAAATATAATTTTTTTTTGAGTTTTTTGTTATAATATTTTAAAATGTTCAATGAAATTATCTGAAAACTTAATTGAGTATTAGTTTTAATATTATCACTAAATTGCGGCACAATCGCGATATTAAGTTGTTGTGTTGCGATATTAAACTGTTGATTCAAATGAAGATCCACTTCAGATACAATAATTTCATGACAATCCAGTTTAGTCAGGGCTGGTTGTAATATTTAGATTGATGTGTGTGTGATGTAAAGTACACACACATCAATCTAAATAAGATAATGTGGTGCAATCAGGGGGTGATTTTAATTAATTCGTTTTCTATTTGTTTCTGTCTTTATGTTGTATAAAATTCACTGAATATTAATATTTAAATATAAAATGTTTGAGTTAAAATATACTTTCTATATCTTCCTTGGTGAAAATTGCATATAATTTCAGTGAATCACTTTAAACTTATTTATCAATGAAATTAAAACTGAAATAAATTATTTAATATACCTGGTGAAAAGTCTTTTCCATGACAGTAAAAGATATTGTTATAAATATCTTGAAATCCTCAAAATTAATAGATAGGAATCTGTTGTAGATGCTTAAAAACTCAAAAATTTCCCATTTTATACAATGTATAATCAATTAATATAAAGAATATTTATTATTTATATAAATAATAAAGTATTTTGAAGTAATCATTAAATTTAATATTTTAAAATAGATGTTCCATATGCATAATTATATGCATATTTGGTTAAAGAGAATTTTTAAAATAAAATAAAAAGTTATTTAACATGAATGTTGATACCTATTAGAAATTTTTGATTAGACTTCTGGAAAACTCCTGAAATTTGATCCTTGGAAATCTGTACGAACCTTGTATTATAAATTATCTATTAAAATATACCTAAATTTCTACTTCTATTTATGTTGCTTTTAATATATTAAGAATATTATCCCCTTAATTAAACTTATACTGACTGTTCATGATAATTTTTTGTTTCATTGTTGATAGCAGATCCTCTTGTTTTCTCATTTAAGAGTTAGAAATTCTTGTTTGTAAAGTTTGCCTTAAATTTTTTGACCAATGTTTGTTTATATAATGAATTTACATTAATCTTTGATCCCCCGTTAGAAATTGGAGATATTGCTGGTGTTGCTGATGTCACTATCCGTCAATCGTATAAGTTGATGTATCCAAGAGCAAAAGAGCTTTTCCCACCTGACTTTAAGTTCTTCACCCCCATTGAGAATCTCCCACAGCTGTAACCAACTTGAAATCTGCACAGAAGAAAGAAAAAGCACTTTATAATTTCAGGAAAAGCAAATCGCCATTTTATATTAAACCTTATCAAATATTTTTCATTTTTTGTTTAAAAAATATATGTAAACTTTTATATTTTAATATTGTGTTAAGTCTAAAATAAACGTTTTATAATATTTTTATTTATGTCTGAATATTAAACTGATGTTAGTAAGTTAAATATTGGAAATGTCTGTATGTCTTTTGATTTATACTTCCAGTTTTTTGTTAACATAATGCCTAAAATTCACAAAATTTAAAATAATTAAGTATTTATATGTTAATATTTTTTCTGTATACAAATAATTTGTGAAAACAAACATTTGTAACTTTATGTACATATTCTTATAAATCTTGTAATAAATTGTAGTTACTTATTAACTGCAAAATAGCAACTTCTTTAATACTGTTGTCAAATTTTGGAAGTGTAAATTTATTTAATATAAACTACTATTTTATGCTCACTTTTAAATATAACTTAGGTATCTCCTATTAGTTATTTGCATACAAATTAATTAAAATTACATTTTGTGTCTGTTATAAAATGGAATAAGCTGCATAGTTAATTGTTATTATAGTCATCATAATGTGTATGAAATTATAAAAAAAATTTTAATTATAGTAATTTGAATTTCTAAATTAGTATGATTATGTCGATCAAATGAGCCATTTAATTTAATGATTATATTTTTATAAGCTTTTAAATTGAGCAGAAATAAACATTATAAAATATATGTTAATATAATAATTAAATGCAAAATAAAAAGGCCACAAATTCTTGAGTTCAAAATGATTATTGTTGTGCCATATTATGTTTGAGATGTGGTAGTCAACATTTTATTGGTTATTACAATTTGAAAAGGGTAGATTTGGCATAAGATAATGGCAATGTTAATTTCATTAGTTGTTTCTTAATTACTTAATTGTATTATTCATGTAAAAAGATTTTTTTATTTGTAAACAGAAATGCTTAGATTTTTAATCCGTCCTTTGTCTATTAAAAATATTTAACCCATGGGAATCCAATCTGGGTTGTTCAGGCCAAAATTAAATACTGTGTGTTTTATAGCATTCATCTTCAAAAGTTATGCATATCTCATTTCTTAAAAATAATCATGAGTTTATTTTTGTTAATTTTATTTAAGCTGCTTTCAATCTTATTGTTAATTTTATTTTAAATACATGTCATTTACTTGTATATATGTACTTCATATGTATACATCATCATTTGATCATAAAAGACTACATACCTGATAGCTAGACCACATTGTTATTTATGAATAAGGATTGTAAATTACTATTTGGCTGGGATTTATTACTTTCGTACTACAGGAAAGCTTATTAGTTTATAGCTATGTATCACTTTTCGAAATAAAGATATTTTCATAATGCTCTCCTATATTTTCTGTGTAATTAATATTTTGGAAATACAAACACATTTCATGTATGTCCCAACTATTATTCCCATTAACGAATCTTATTTTGACCTCAATGAATGAGTATTGAACATCATTGCATTGAATCTTTCAATATTTAGGGAGAAAAGCTTCCTTTATTTTTATAGAGATCCTGCCTTATATTTGTGTGCTTTCATATATTAAACATAAAATTAACATTTATTGTAGCTTGTCACTCAGCTTTATTAGAAATGTATTCCCTTGAGATCTGTGTTTAAAAAACCACAAAACACTTTTAACTTCTATTAAATGCAATTTCTGTTTTAATCTTAATTTAAACTAAAATTTCTTCAAAAATTATATTTTAAAAGTACCGTATTTTTCTGTATATAATCCGCGGATTATGTGTTAAAAAAAGTTAGAAATTTCAATGCCCGTATTATACGCCACCGTGGATAATTTGATATAAAAATTTTTCACCAGAAAAGCAACAAAGTTTGGAAAGAAATGTCCTTTATGTTTCATAAAATTAATAACAGATGACGCTATGACTCGGTTGACTTATTTTAACTATAATCAACTTTGTGCAATTACGTTCAAGAACGAATTCAGTTCCTCTGAACGATATTAAAGTTGCAATTCACTAACGTCAATTCGCATTTTGTCTTGACCTGAACTACTTTGAGATAAAAACATTCAAATTCGTATATCGTCATAGTGAAGTGAAAATTATTAAGTTACACACAGCAAATTTTAAACTGAAAGCTATAGGGATGGCAAATGAAAAAAATTTCAACAAACGTATAATGTAAGGTGAAAAAGCATGCGCGATAAAATGAAAAAATTATTCCATGCGCAGTTAGAAAATCTATTTTTCATTTAACTATTAATGGAACTGATATAGTTTATTTTTAAAATATGTCTAACCTCGTTTTAAAAGTTATTAAAATCTAAAAATAAGTTTTACTAGAATCTTGGATATAGATCGTTGTCGTGCTTTCATCTCAGTTAATTGCACTTTGCATTGAAGTGGATTCAAACAGATCTTTGTCATTATAAATGTTTTTCTTTCTGTAGAATTTATTATATTTTTAATCATAATGAGTATTTATTTTATTTGATACCACAAATTATTAACAGTGTATGTTTTCAGCGGAAAAATTGCCGCTGCCGATTATTTTTTCATTTGCTCGAAAAAAGGGTCTTCCGGACAACACGTTGCTGATTATATGCAGGGAAATAAGGTAAATAGAATGTGTAATATGCATGGTATTTTTGCTACACATTTCCAAAGCACACTATTGTAATTCCAAGTGTTTTTAGGAAGTACTATATCAAGGTTTTCCTAAATTCTTAATTTAAAAGTTAGTTTCTTTAATTTTCAAATAAATTATTTTAGTGCTGTATTTTAATGCATAGTTCTTGTATTCAATTAACCAGATGCACGAGTTATATGCTTGTACCAAGATAACTCATAAAAATTAATCCCCAATTTGTTAACTTTAACATCAATCGCAATTCATATGCATATTCAATGTTTCCTCTTATTGCAAAATTGATCGATTTGTTTGTGAGACTTCAATAAAAATCTTTTTCATTTATAACTTGCTTTTACATAATAGTGTATTGAAAAATACATAAGTGGCAAATATAACAAAAATTTTTTAACAAAATTGATTTTTTTTTTTGGCAAATTTTTTTTATTAACATTTTTATCTTGATTTTGAATTCTTTGGATGATGAAAAATCTTTAAATTAAAGACAGTGTAGACAAAATAAATGAAATCAATTGGTTTTATGAGACATGTGTTAGAAAATGACAATCCAAATTATGAATTCCTAGTGGTTACTGCTCCAGCATTTGGTTTCCACTGCAAGCTTGGAAGTCTGTAATGGTTCAGAATATACATTAACCTGTTGGTCCTAATTTAATGAACTCTTAATTTCAATGAATGATTGTTGAGCAAATAACAAAATATGAAAGAATTTTTAAAGTTTAGCTCACAATACACACTGCAGTATATAAATGAATTTTCAATTTAATCAAGAAAATAAGTTTAATTCTTTGTCCACAGAAATTCTAAAATATTTTGATTCTAAAAGGCAAATTACGAATGTAAAGTTCTTAATTTTAACAAGTCATCAATAATTCAATAAAATTAACTATAGCTTTCTATTCTTAGTTAAATAATTTTCATACAAATATAGTTCCAATTACAAGATATTAAGATTACTAAATAAGTTTTGTGTGTACATGTACTAAAGTATACAATGTGTTTTTGTTTTCATTTGTTTTTAGACTTTTGAATTTACTCTTGAAAATGTTATGAGGAATTATACCTTTTTAATATTTTAAAATTGTGATATTTTTTGTGTAGTATTGATATTTTGAAATTCTTTTAACATAATAAATATGATACATGAATTTTTTAAAAAAATGATCCTTTCTGTACTTTTATTTTAGTATAAAATGCAACATTTATTTTGAATCGTAAGTAAATGGGAAATTTTATGATAAATGGAGAAACAAAAGAGATGGTAAAAACAGTTTTTTCCAAAGTTATTAAAAGAAAGTTTATATAAAAATATTCTACTCGTACAATAAACCTATATCAAGCAACTGAGTTTTATATGCAGATAAATTTCCAATATTTTGTTTCTATTTAATTTGCTTAACAATAGAAATTCATTAATATAATTTACACTTTGCTACTCAACATATATTTACTTTCTACTTTGCTAAGTCTCTATATATATAAACTTAAAATATCTGAAATATATAAATAAAGCTACAAAGACTTAATTTTAATGCTTTTTAGAATTTTAAATTATGTAAGTTGAAATTGGTACATCGTTTTTAAGAGCTCTTGTTTTAAATGAATCTGAAAATACAAGCATAATCAAGGAACGAAAAAAATAAGTGTCCAAGTTTAAGGTGATTCTTGTACTTACTTCCACAGCAAGAAACTATTATTGTAAAAATATTCGTTGTTTTTGTTAACAGGAAAGTAAATGAAAACTATTGAAAGGAAGATTTAATTTATTATCTTTAAAGATATTTCAGTCATCTGAGAAAAAGAATTTAAAAAAAATATTGGTTGTAAAGCTCCCTCTAATATATAAAATAAAAATTTCTAGCAATAGATTCTATAGATAAAAAAAAAATTAGAAATCCAAACTCTTGCTACATAATTATTTTTACAACTTGTTTAATTATAGCTTTTAGATCTAAGTAATTAAATTATGTTTCATTGGATTTAGGTGACTTTTATGGAGATAAAATAGTTCGCTTTTTAATTCAATTGAAAAGAAGTACTAAAATTTATTCCATGAATCAGTCTCCATATAAAAGAACATCCCCAAATAATTAATCAATTGTATCTCAATATACATTTACATAAAGAAAATAATACAAGTGTATTAAAGTTATTGAATGGAGGAAGGGAACAAAATGTTGAAGAAAAGATGTTATAAAATCTATTGAATTTTGTGTTGCCCTTTAAAGTTAAAACATGAAGCTGCAGAAGTTACTGCATTATAAGTAACAAAAAATGCATAATTCAGTTAAAATTAATGTTTTCAATAAATTGAAATGTAACCAAAAATTTTTGAAAATACTTAAATTTAGAATTTTAAGAAAAATTGAAAAAAGTAATTTTTTATAACTTAAATTTCAAAATTTTTTATAATTCCTTTCTTGTTCATGGTTGTTTTTGTAACAACCTTTCAATGAATAACGTGTCACCAAAACTCAAATAAAATTCTCTGGCAACATCTTTCAAAGACTACATGAGTGCAATGATGCTTAAGATAATAAATAGTTTATATGGAATACTTTTACAAGTTTATGGGTATAAATTCATACCACCTCCAAATAAAAAATATTACAACATATATATTTTTTGAAAATAATTTAAATATATATCATTGTTTTTATTTTATTTTGGTCCACCCATCAGCGATTCTATTTATGGAATGAAGCCTATAAAAATTCTGAACATTATTTGCAACTTTAAAGCAATTTGAGTTTTAATTCTAAATTATCTCATTAAAGGAAACACCAATCAGAAATTTTTAGAATTATAATCTAAAACGTTTCAGTATATGTCTATAACAGTGAATTTAATATTAATCACAGAATATAGAAATTAATAGTTAATTGCTGTGAAAGATTTTCAATGAAGAAACCTGAAATTTTTAAAAATGTGTGTTCAAGATTGTATGTCATCACTAAGGCAAAACCTTATAATTGCATTTTTAGAAAGTATATTAAAATAAGCATGTATTGATGTAGAGCTTTTAATTTTGATCACAGAACTAATGAAACTTAACTAAATTCATTTGAAAATTAAAATATTAAGTTCGTTATTCCTTGCTTCCAAAATATCAGACAGCAAGCTACACACACACGATTATGTTATGATGAGTTGTTTCGTATGTGCCATAGGAAATACTTTTTTAAAAAATTACTAATCTGAATCATTATTTTTAATTGAAAAGAATAGTGAATAAATGTAGTTTATTGAAGGAAAATATCTTTCAAAGCATTTAAATTTTTTGCAGCATTAACAAATATTATTCAAGTAAAACTAAAACGTATAGAAATATTAAGCTCAGTCTTTCCACATCGATATAAATGAACATAAAAATTTTTCCATAATTTCATTAATATATCATGATTTATCTAAATGATTAAAGAATTTAGCGAATTATTGTCATTAATTATACTCCATCCTCTGAAATAAAGTTTCAATAGCTGTATTTATAATATCCATTAGATTAAAATGCTACAACTACAACAAACAAATCAAAATAATATGAAGTTAAAAGATGATGAATGATTTCATGATTATGTTTTAAAATTCACTTTTATTTCTCATATAATTAAATATGAATCACTCTTTAATTTGTTTTTTGACCTAAATTTTGTCAATTTCTAACATGATATTTCACACTAATAAAGTTAAGTGAAATAATCAACATATATTGTTTAACTTTGTAAAATTTTCTTTCATATATTTTAAAGTTATTTATATTAAATAATTAATATGTTTCTTTACATCAATTGTATTTTTAATTATTGTAAAGAATACAGTAGCCTCTATTATTTCTAAAATTTGCAAATAGTCATTAGAAAAAATTAATTTTTTATATAGTGTTAAATCTTTATTATTTTTCCATACCTTGAAATATTTATTGTTTCTATTTATCCACTAAACATAATACTTACCTGAAAATAAAAATATACTAAATAACAATATGGAAAAAATTAAGATAACATTTATTTATACATCACTAACATTTTTCTACAGTAACAAAATAACACATTTTGCAATTTTTGGCAAAATTATATTCAATAAATCAAATATAAATGCAATTACAAACAATAAACATATTATAAAAATATTATCACTTATAATACAAAATTGAACAGATGGAAACTCATAAATATACATTTCATTAACAGCCTAACAGTAATAGACTTTTTTAATATAAATATTATAATTGCTTTTCCAGAGGACTTTTAATAAACTGTAGGCTGTGCATTCATGTCACACAAGCAAGGTAACCTGAGAAAACTCTGAAGCGCCTACCGACCAAGAGCATTTCAGAACTTTGCCACAGTATACCAGGAAATATATTAGCATGAAAATAGGCTTCATTGCCATTACTTTCCACCGGTTCAATTCTCATCTCTTAAGTGATGAAGTTGTTTCATATGTCATAAATTCTTATTGTGTTCTTTCTGGTCTGATAGAGAACCTCTTTAAGTGTAATGTTTTTTAAGGAAGCTATTTTCTCCGCAACAAATATCGCCATTCCAGGATCAGCAACAGAGGTTTCTTTGGAAAGCTGGAAAAAAAAATCATGTTTTAAGTCAAAATGAATGGTGACTTTTAATATGTAATACACAAACAAATCAATTGCATGGAAAAAATATAAAATATATAAAGTAAAACTTACTGCTGTGGGTACAAAGAAAGGAGCATCAGTTTCAAGTAATAGTCGGTCAAGTGGTATCTTTTGAGCTACTTCATGCACTTCAGTGGCACTTGAAAATGTCACAAGGTTTGTAATCCCTATACACATATTAGAGAAAACACTAAGATACTTTTCTGCTATCTTCCATTGATCTGTGAAGCAGTGAAGATGGATTGGATAATCCTCAGGTAGCATCTATTTTAAAAGAAAGAATAATATAAGTACACACTGATATAATATATAAAGGAAAACATAAATATATATAACAAAATTTAATTATTAAAGAAAAAAAAAACTAAGATTAAGTAAGTAAAAATTAAGACATACGTACATCTTTCATAATGGTCAAACAATCCTCATAAGCCTCTCTGCAATGAATTACTAAGGGAAGTCTCTGCTTCAAAGCAATTTTTATTTGACGCCTGAAAACACCTTTCTGCTTGTCTTGAGGACACATGGATCTGAAACATTAAAAATTGAAATTCTAATAACTAAAGTCTCTAAAGATAAATACTTTTACTTAAAATAAATTAGGATATAAAAAAAGTTTAATTGTACTGATATACTTTACTTACTTTTCAGAATAATCCAGTCCTATTTCTCCCAGAGCACGAACTTTTAAATGACTCAAGGCGATGACCAAATCTTTTTCAATCCTATCATTATAATATGAAGCATCTTTAGGGTGACAGCCAAATGAAGCATAAACATTTTCTTCTGTTAATTGTATCGTCCACAAATTAAACTGAAAAGAAAAATCCAGAATTTAAAATTTTATTCAGGAAAACAGAGCATAATGTGTAGAAAATTATCTCAATATAAAATTAATTATTCTTTAAATAAGAAACTAACTTTTTTAAATAATAATGGTTTACAAAACACAGCAACACAGCCTCCATAACTCTGTGGAAATGCTTGCTTATTTTCCCTCACATAATCAGCATAATTTCCTTGAAATTGTTTCTTTTCCAGAAGCAAGTCTAGATGACAGTGAGAATCAATGAAAGATTCTTCATTAAAAGACAGAATTCTCTCAACAGATGGAAAAAGAGTCAATCCAAATCCTTTGGTGCATTTAGGAGATACTTTTGAAGATAGAGTTCTACTCCATCTTGAAGACTTTTTGGAAGACCTATTTTGATCATATATATAAATCTGAATAAATATTTTAACCAATAAACTATATTTTAAATAAAAAATGTTTAGTGAAATTAATTGTATAATTTTCAAAATACGATATTAAATATCTCATAAAATTATTAAAAATAACAATTCAGAACTAAAACATACAAGTGCATCTAAAGACTACACTGATGGTTTGGTTTGTTTGTCGCTCAACGGTCATTTTTTGCACACGAGGGCTAATTAGACCGGGACTTACAGTTTAAAGTGGAATCCGAACCACTACAAACATCCATGCCCAAGGTGGGATTCGAACCCACGAACTGTTGAACCGAAGGCGAGAGCGCTAACCATTCGGCTGCCAGCTCGGCAAAGACTACACTGAATAACACATTTGAATATCATAGTAAATAAACTAATCAACTCCTAAATTTGATTGTACTGAAAAAATCTTGTAATGAATATCATAAGTGAATCAAATTCATTCACAAAACATTCGTTGTTTTTTTACACACTATTGAAATTTCATTTTCTTGCTAAAAACTAGATTCTTTTATAAACTCTCTTTAGACAAGTCCTAATGTATAGTTCTGAAACCTAATTTTTGACAAGAAAATAGAGTACATAAAAATGCAATTTTTTAAAGAAGTCCTCTTAAAAGTATTCTTGGTGATATAAAAGAAAATGGTTTATAGGGTAAACATTTTAACATTGAAATTTATTGACTGACAAGACATTAAAAGAACTTAAGTTAGTTCATGAGGAATCCTTAAAATTAGAACTTGGACTAGCCTAGTCTCTGAAGCCAAATATAATGGAGAAATATGCAAAAGATTAACTACATTCTGTTTATTGTTTTTCTTTTTTTTGGGGGGAGTTATTGTAGAATTGGGTGCTTTTTTGCTTAGCGATAAAATTCAATTTCTGGCAGTTCCGTTACTTTTAGCTGTTTTATTGACATAGTTTTAAGGTTTCTATTTTTTTCTTGCCATTTAGTGACATAAATATCGTTCATTAATATTATTGGTTCTTTTACATTAACAAGGGATATTTCAAAACTTTAACTGTCTAGCTGTCATTGTAATTAACTGTTTACCTGTCTACCCATCATTGTAATTTTCGCAACACATTTTATAACACGTTTGTTGAAAGGCTGTTGGAACTTCTGTCACCATTATTCTCCCGCAAATTAGAATGTCTGGGAAAATAATTGAGTGTTTTGAGTGAATTGGAGCAAAAAGGTAAGAAATTATTTATTGGTGTGTGAATGAAAGTTTGATTAGTTCTAAATATGTGATCTCAGTTTATAAGATATGCATTTGGTTGAGAGAAAGGATAGATCGAATGATTATGAATGGATTTGTCAAGATAAAGGTGTGCATTGCTCACCATTGTAAAAGGTCTTTAAAGGCACATGGTTTAAATAAAGTAACACGAGTTTGATTAAGATATTAAAATTAAATGAAATTATATATTTATGGGAATATGAAGCAGAAATGAATTTGATTATGATTGAGGTGAATGAAGCATCAAATAAAACTGTGGTTGATAGGCATAATTTTCGCAGAGAAATGTGTTAGAATGTATGTTTGAAGAATAGTGAAATGATTGGAGGCCCTTGTATGATTGTGGAAATTGATGAGAGTATGTATAGAAAAAGAAAATTCAACAGAGGTAGACAAGTGAATGGTAAATTGGTGTTTGATGGTATTGAAAGCAGAAGTGAAAGGTGTGTGTGTGTGTTTTTTTTTTTTTTTTAAGCTCTGAATGATAGAACGAGAGACTTTGCTGGAGATAATTTAAAAGAAAAACCAAATCGGCGACAAAAATTGTATCAGATTGCTGGAAATCATATGATAGTCAAGCAAATGAAGGTTTCCAGCACTTAACAGTGAATCATTTGTTGTTTTTTGCCAATCCTGAAACTGGCATCCTCACTAATACAATAGAAGGAATGTGGACCCAGATCAAATGAGATTTCAGGCGACATTGTGTCAAATAATTTAGAAAAGATTTGTTTGATTCGCATTTTGAAGAATTTTTGTGGAGGAGAAGCTATGTGGACTCTTTGGAAACAGACTTGTTCAGGAATTTCATGAAGTGCATGAAAGACATCTACCCACCTAAGTTTTGTGATGATGAGAAGGCTTTAAAATATAAGTAAGTGCATCAATTTCATTTCTATGTATGGTGTAGTAATTTGTGTAGTGACACAATGGCCGCCTTGTTAGTAACATCTTGGTGCCAAAAGAAATCATCAATCAAAAGGGCACCTGATTGTAAACTTTTACCATATTTTTAATTACTAATATCAGATTTTCTTAATAAAGAAACTGAAAACATATTAAAAGTTAATATATAATACATGGGAAAATCCTATAAAACACTACAAAATAAGACTGATATTTCACTCCCAAGTTAACATAAAATTATAAATTCTAGATTTAAAAAATACTATAACTTTCTCTTTTTAAAAATAGATAAGATAATTTAAAACTTATAATTGCAGTTATTTAATTAACCAAGAAAATTACATTGCAAAAGAAATTAATCACAAATTACCACAAATTAATTAATTAAATGTAATAAAACATCAGCAATATTTTAGTAAAAAATTTATATTTTCATCTTTTAAAAGAAATTCCTTTTTAATAACAAAAAGGAAGAAGTACATACCAGTCAAATGTATATCCAGAGGCATCTTTTATAAAAGTTGGCTTGAACTCTTCATAATTTACAAGTGCAGATTCAGATGTTGAACGATCAGATACATTCTTTAATGCTAATGGGCCTCTGTTACCTGAAAATATACAGAAATATCATTAGCATAAATTTAATTAAGTTTTAAATTGTTAAATACACCTAAAAAGCAACATTTAAAAAAGAAAAAAGTTATAATTTGAATAAATTAAATTATAAAAAATTCTTCACTTACTTGAATGCTGGTTTCTATTTTCTTGGTGTACTGGTTTAGGATTCGTCAAGATCAAATTTTCCTTATTATATAAGGAGTCACTTTTTGTAGAAGGAGAACACTTAGGTTTAGGTGAAGATATAAAAGGCTCTTCTTCACTATCAATTGTAGTTTGAGTTGCTGACATATAAGCAGAATCAGACAATGGAGATGAAAGAAAAAGGTAATTTCCAAAATCATTACTCAACTCATTCACTGGCAATGATGATTTTTGTACTGGTGGAAGAATATAAACTTGCTCATCAGCATCATCAAAAGGAATTTCCAAAGAAGAAAGGTAACCAGAGCTAGATGATGGAGATGGTGAAAACTCATGACTTTCATTCATGGTTTCTTCAAAAGGAACAGGTGGAAAGATAACATGCTCTTCTTCATTATCAATTAAGTACTCAGGAAATTGGCATCCAGAACTATAAACAGGTAAATTTGTAGTAGGCGGTGAAAATGAATTACAAACATTGGATAGACTGGCACACCATTTTTCACTCAGTTGAGGAGGCAAGACTTCTCCAGAAACTGCTACATCATTCAATTCATCCTTGGGCATCAGATCTATATAAGGTAAATTATTCATATTAATAAAGAAATGGTCAAAGAGATTATCTAAAGTTTTATCAAATTTTAAGTAAATTATTCTATATTTTAAGGAAACAGAAAGAACCTAAGTTGAATATTTTATAGAAACACAATTACTAGAAGTGATAATTTTGGAAATTATATACTTTAAATTCATTTTGCAACATTAACTTAAGGTTTTCCCTACCATGAACTTACATTTCCATCATTTTTCATACAGTAATAAAATGTTTTTGAAAAATAACATGCATCAATAATTTAAATGATGAATTTTTGATATGAGGAAAATGAAATAGGATATTAAAATCATGTCAAATAAGATATGAAATTTAAATTCATTATTAAGATCCTAATTTTATCAAAAAAATTTTACAAGAAATTGCAAGAATAATTAATATTCAAAGTTTTTAAAGATTAATATTATGCATTGGATGAGAGGTATTACTAGAGAATAACTTTATAAAACTACAACCAATTAACAACATTTAATTATTCATCTCATATTCAATCATTTCCATCAACCAAAAATTGTTTCAAATAGATTAATTCAATATTAAATTACAATTAGTTTTTATTCCATTAATATTACAAATTGTAATTTTGATTATAAAACTAAAAATTTTTTTTTATCACATATTGTAAACATCTTAAAATTTACAATATAATTATGTAAATTATAAATATGGAACTGTTAACTAAAAGGAAAACAAGAGTACATATATATAATATATGTGTGTGTGTTCACAAGAGGTGGAAACGGGGGACAATAATGTGTATACACACCTTCTAACCGTCAGCAGATCCGAGGACGTCTACGCTTTGATTTTGCTTTTTTGTGTAGAAATTGCGTAATTTCAGTTCGAATTTTAATTTTTGTTGAAATTTAAGAAAGCTCTCTATTTGATTTTGCTTATTTTAAGTCTAAATTATATATTTTTATTTTTAATTACATTTTTGTTGACATTTAAAAGGGTCCTCGGTTTACACCTTGTGCATTAAACTTGTGTATGTGTGTATCAAAAGTGTGTATCTTGTAAAATGTGATGTCCTTGGTGGTCCGGTAAAATCCTGGTTGTGAGTGTGTCCTCAGATAACCGAAAAATGTATATTGTGTATGTTAAAAATTTTCTAATAATATCGTTCATTGTGATAAATTCATAAAAACTCATATATTTAGTTCTTTGGTACATCAGCAGATGAGTATAATTATTATTATGTTTTTAAAAAAAATAAAGTAAATTAAAAATTTAAGTAAATTTAATTAAATTACCTAAAATTTTGCTTGTTTTTTAAAGAATAGCAGACCTATTAAGAATTAAAGGAACTTTTTTAAAAATTAATTAAATATATTTTTCACTTAGTATAAATTTAAATAACATTATATATTTTTTTATATAATAAATGTACAAAATATTATAAATGTTAATTATATATTTTTTTACTTATAAGTATTGAAAAATTTTCTTCATTTGAAAAAAATTCCAAACGCTATAATAAGAAGTATAATTTTAATTTTGCTTAATGAGATATACAATTTTTAATTTACATTTTAATATTAATCACTGTGTTATGTTTTGTTGTAATTACATTTTTAAAAATAAAATGTAAATATATTTATATTTTCCTGCTTTTTCATTAGCATTTATTTATTTATAAATAAATAATAAAATTAAAATTAATGTTAAATGAAAATTTACAAAAAGTTTTCAATAAAATTTGTTCAGAAATTTTCAACACATAATATCATTACGTTACACTCGTATTATAAACTCTTATGAAAGGATTTTACTGTATACTTTATCAGTCCACTGAATTATAAATATAAAAATAAATTTTTTGTTTCATACATTAAAATTTCTTATTTCAAAGTCGATCATATACATACCCGAAATCAAGGACATCACATACACACAGGCTATCGAGAGCATCACATACACACAGGCAATCGAGGGCATCACATACATACAGGCTACTGAGAACCTCATTAGAATGTAAAAACTGAACAAGAAATTTAATTTAACTGAAACTCCATTCAATTAATTTCAATCTATTATTCAATTGAATAAACAATTAATTCATTTTTTTTTTTGTGTGTTTAAGACTTTATACATTCAACTGATTGTATATTTTTATGTAAATACAATAAATTTATTCATATTGAAATCTTCAAGGAAGAAATATATATCTTGATATACATGTGTGGTACAGTTGTTTGGATTCCATTTGGAATTATTAGTTCAAACTATTTTAATTTTATTTCTATTAAATTAATTAATCCATTTTTTCTTATATATTTTACTAACAAGTCATTATTCAATTTAAATTTGAATATTTAAATATAGATACCTATATGCTCATTTTTAACAATAATTTCTTGAATTATTTTTTATAATATTCATATTTCAAAATTAATTTTTTACACCATTATTCTGTTTTAGTTCTTCTAAATAACAAGATAATTTTTGTTAATCATTAATTTGTTATTTGATTCAAATTTTCCTTATTCCAAAATTATTTCCCCAATTTAATTTCCAAACCATATTCATCAGTTATAGTAAAGAAAATATAATTTATTTATGGGAGTATAAGTATTATCCCATACCTATTTTATTATTTAAGATAATTTTCAGAACAAATACAAAAAATTAAAGTTAATTAATTGTTCCCAAATACGATGAAAAATTTACTTATTTAAGCAATCCAAAAAATTTATCTAAAATGACATTCTCAGCTTTTGTATATTTTAAATCCCTACGGGGAGAAAAAAGGAATTAAAATATGCCTTGATTACTTCCTGTAAGTGAGTAATCACAAATCACTGAGGAAGCAGTGTGAAAATTCAAAGACACTTTCAAAACCACCTGACGTATAGAAAATCTTGTAAAAAGGGCAGTTTCAGGAGGGTTTGTTTTTAAGCAGAATCAAAAGAATGCATTATCTTATATTTAGTTAGAATTAAATATAAAAAGAAATTTAAAAAATATTCAAATATAAATGCTTAGAAGTTTTTGTACAGGTCGCAATGTCCATAAGTATTAATCATTTTTAATCTTTTCATCAACAGCATCCTACAACAATTATCTTCAGTTCATTCCAGTTTATATGTTGACGACTTACAAATTTCTTTCATATAATATGAATTTGTTAGATCAAATATGTATTTAAATGCCATAAAATTGTATAAACTGTAAATAAACTTGTTACTTGATGTGCACAGAATGGTTTTAGTCTACTTCCTAACAAGTGTTGCTGTGATCAATTTTCTGCAAGAAAACTAACATTCACCATGATCTTTGCTTCTCTTAAACAGAAGACTTAACCCTGTTATTGATAATATAAAATTCCTTGGAGTGATTTTTGATAGAAAATTAACTTTCCTTTCTCAAATTTTACATTTGTGGAAGAATTGTTAGCTATTTCTTATAATATCTGTTAGGCAATTTCGATTACATTTTGGAGTACAGATCACAAATCACTCCTTTAAATGTACCAGTCATTAGTGTTATCTCCCATTGACTTTGGCTGTGTTGATAATGGATCGACTATATTTTCCGTCTTACGCAGATTGGACACAGTTCACCACTCTGCATTAAGGATATGCTCTGATGCCTTTCACATATTACCCATCAAGAGTCTATATAATGGAAGTGTTATCTGCAAAACTTATCATGATGTTTGAGTGTTGGGGTATATCATTTATATATATGTTAAATAAAAGGGACCAAAAATACCAGATGTCTGTTAAGTAAATAATGATAGTGCAAATTTATACTTATAGTGTAATTATTATTTTGGTTAAAGAAAACTTAAAATTTTTGTATGATAATTTTTTTTTGATTTATTTCATCTTTAGCTGTCAGAAGACGTAATTATAATGTCGTAAAAACTTAATCTTTATATTCGAAATGGTAATACTTTTTTTGTGTATCTTCTAAGAGTAAATCTTTTTATTCAGGAATTAAAAATGGAATTTTCCTTCATGCACTTAAGTGACTAGATATGTAATGTTTTATACAATGAACGTTGGGGTGTCTAATTCAGGCAGTTGAGCCATGAATTGGGCCTTTATTTCGACTATATATTTTTTGCATGTGAATTATAATCTTGTTTAATTGTTTGTTAGGTATTCTGTAGTTTAATTGACAAAACATCAATCAAGTTTGGAACAGAATATCGTGCTGATAGGGCTTATAATGTCAAAACTGTAATGACTAATGTATCTTTTCGATGGCATTATTAAAGTCGGAAAAGATTTACCTACTCATTCGTGGTTAAAAATAGTGAAATATTTCATTCAACATGGCTGAAAACAAATTCATAAATGACATTAGGTAATTCAAGTACGCAGTCAATGAACAATAATTAAATTCATTTTTTATAACAGCTAAAAATATTCTACATATGCATAAAAATGTATACTTTAACAATAATATTGTAGGATAACACATGAGATTTTATCCAATATATATACTGAAAAATATACTTTTAAATATATATGTTATTTAAAAATTGTATACATTATTAACATTTATGATAATTTTCCAAACCCCATCCTTGAGAAATACAATACAAAGTGATATATCTTATCACATGTTTGACAAGATACTGTCAATTTTCTGGTGTCTTACAAATTGCATATTATCTTTTTTACCCTATCAACTGACCAGTACATATATTACATGAATTTTCTTGTGTAAAACTGAGAACGATGGAAATGCTAATTAAATAACACTCTAAATGTAAGTGAATGAATTAAATCCATCAAGAAAATTTTTTTAATTTGTTTCTTCCCTGATATTTTTTGTATAAAATAAATGGATGTAATTCATTAATTGTCTTAATTTATGAGAAGAATATTATCTATTCTTAGCAGCTTATTATAAATAATAAGCTGTTTAAATCATTATTTCTGAACATTACATAACAACGCAAAATTAATGAAAAATTTCACACTTTATTTTTGATAGGAATTATACAACTTTTAATAACACTTTAAGATTCAACTTTTATTACTATGAAAATCACTAAGAATTGCAAAAATTGTTTTTATTAAAATATCATATTTATTGTGTATATGCTTAAAGTATGCAAGCATTTATAACGGTATGAATAAAGTCTTATGTATTAGAAGGTATACTTAAATTCACTGAAAACAATATGACAATATTTTTTCGTATAAGGTAAGCAAGGAGAATTTAACTTCAGAGAATAAGAATAAATGGTAAACGTATATATATATATATAAAGATAACAAACAAAAACATACTTTTGTCTTATCCATGGTCTAAGAACATAGATTATTTCATTGAATCCAGTTTTTTGAATAATTTGAATGGATTTGCATTCATTACATCTCTAATATATATGCTATCACTTTAAAATTTGTAAGTTTTCAAAAAAATTTGAATTGACGTTCATACTGAATAATTTTTGATACCTCTTTGCAGCCAATTATATAATGATTAAGACAAATAAATATTCATATCCCAAAATATTATCCTTAGGTCATATAAAAAAACTATATGAAATTTATACAAAAAATTAAAATATTTTCCAAGTCAGATAGAGATAAAATCAGAAATATCTTAATTTCATTTGTTTATTTTTTTATTAGAGAAAATTTTTAATCATATGATGTGTAAAAAAAAATTTCTAATTAATATTGATGTATTAAAATAATGACTTTAGCGTAACAATTAATATTTTTCATATACTTTAGTTTCAATATTATGTTTCCTTCAAAAAAAATGATAGTCAAAACATAAGTATAATATTCTTGGGTTATATAAAATCAGATGACCATCATGCTACATTATGCTTTAAAATGATACTTCTATTTTATGAACAATATTTCAAATGCATATTAAAAGAAATTAAAGTAATAATGAACTAAAATGTAACATGCATTAAATTGATTCTGTAAGTTTTTTTCCCCAATGTACAAAAATCAATCTTTAAATTAAAGGAATTTGAGTGATTATAACTTAAGACAATATTATTAAACATGCAAAATCCATCAGTTTTACTAATAAATGAAGAGCTCTTTCATTGGGAATTAAATATATAATTAACATTTACGAAATTTATTCGCTTATCTCAATCATAACTAGTTTATAAAAAATGTCATTAAAACAAAAAAACTGAATTACATTAACTAAAATAAATGTAAATAATTAAGAAAAGAAGGAAAATGGACAAAAATAGACTTAAGAAAGGAGGCAAGCGTTAACAGAAACAAAATTTAAAATATAGAAATATAAAATTTTTGTCCTAATCATATCACCTAACTTAATTATATATTTAAGACTAAAATTTAAAAAAGATATTTATTATACAAAATTGCATTTCATTTGTAAAGTTGTTAATATTAAATTTTAGAGTTGAATCTTGGCGATAATAATCAATGATTTAAATATTTGGCATGAAAATCAGTCATAGTTTTAGTTTTCAAAAGAAAAGGCTTAGAGAAGTGGGGTTCGATTCATTAAGACCCATCCATCAATCCACCTATTAGGGGAAAAGAAAACGGAAGTGGTTTTTACTGTGCGAAAATATACGTTGTGGCCGCTTTTAGGCTGGAAAATTGTGACGGATCTCTGCCGTCGCTGGCCGCTAATTGACCAGTGTATTGTCACATTTTAGATATATCGTGGATGCTGAGTCGGTTAAACATTAAAATTATTCACTCTTCAAGAGACTGAATTGATAATCATGCTTATAATGATTTCAAAAAATACTAATAAATCTGATATTTTTAAACTAAAAGTTGTATTAAAAATATTTATTTTTAAAAAAGAGCAAATTTAACCACAAAAAATTAAAATATTTTAAAGAATTTTTTGGGTATTTAATAAAACTCAATTTTTATTGCTGAATTATTGTGAAAAATATTAGATTGGAGCAAAAACATGTATCCACATAAAATATTTTCCAATGACAAATTACTTAACTGCTTAGTAAAAAAAAAATGCTTCCAGGTGTTCATTAACTGTTTCAGGAACAATCAGGACTTTTAATCAAAATTTTTTTCTTAAATTATTATTCAATGGTAGAAATATTATAATTTTCAGTCATATCATACTTGCACTTTTTATACATGATCGATAAATTCTTGTTAAAGCATTTTTATTGACCTCTTACATTTTGTGTGAAAATATTGAAATATTTTATGTCACACAATTGTTAAAATCACATTTTAAACCATAATAATAAATTTCGTAAAAATATTCCTGTAAGTTTAGTATATAATTTGGGTCCTCAGATTAGGGGTGAAAACACAAAGGGCGCACTTGCCGGTTTAGACCAACCTGTGTGTGTGTGTAAATCAACTGTAAAGATATCATAATTAAATACCAATAACTATACAGAAAGATAGTTTTAAATTATAGATGTCCAGCTAATATAAGGATTGACCTCAATAGATTAATAGAAATTAATTAACAATTACATTTTTAAAAATTTTATTGTAGTTTGAAAAAATTCAAAAATATTAGGTAAGAGAAAATTAACTGTTTTGATATATAAATTATCACTTTCTATTATTTTTCGTTAATAAATAATAATAAAAATACTTTTCATAAGCAAATATTGATAAAAAAAATAATTTTATATAGATCCACTGTTTGTAAAATATCTAATAATTACAAAATGTAATAAAATTTACCTAAAAATTTAAATGAATAGACACAGGTAAATATGAACTTAATTTACTCCATACAACTCAAAATTCTATGTATCAAACACATCTTATGTCTATCAGTCATTTAAATAAGTTTCATCCCACTTTTACATGAAAGAAGTATTTTGCAAAACATTAAATTTTCAAATAGAAAGATCAATAATAAATTTGATTTTTAATTTTTCTACATTGAAAATACAGTAAATGTACTACATATACAATACTAAAAGATGGTTAAGAAATTAAAAACTACAAAATTGATTACCTATCATATATGAATTTCTTTCTTGTAGGTCCGAACTGCTTTTGCAATCAGGATTATTCTTCTTGATACCTAGAAGGGCTACAAGAAATTTTGTTTTGAAAAGATAAAATCCCAGCATACATAACATGTTTTTTAAGTGTTGCAAAACTGCTGCCAACAAAGTGCTTTTACAATTGTAGGCAAGAAATGTCATAAGCATAAACAAAGAAAATGACAAAGGCATTAGCACATCATGAAAAGTATGTAACTCATAAAAAACTGAAAAGCATTAATCTACCAAATCTTGTCCAACCAACAACTAGAGATCACAAACTATCACCTTGCCAAATGTCACCAAATCTACCTTGTGACATATACCAGGATTAAGTCTCCTAAACTGAAATACTTATGAGTATTAAAAATGAAAACTTGAATTAGTCTTTATAATTTTGAAAATGTATCCCAAATATACAAAATACAAAGAATAATATATTTGCAGGCAAAGTAGCAGATAAAACAAAATTCAGTATTTGATTTTCTAGAAATTTCATGACATTTTTAGGGCAATCTTTTAATTTATTAATAAAGCAAAAGAAGAAAAAATCAATATTAATAACATTTAAACTTTACATTTGTCAACATAAATTAAAATTTTTTATCAGATTTTTAAAATCTTTTACAATAGATTAATAATTGCTAAAAATTTTTTAAATTGTTAATGATCAATTTTTTTATAATAACTATTATATTGTATGTGATAAATTAATTTTCTTTTTATTTGATATAAGAATCATCAGCTATTTACACAGCTTAATTTACTAACATAATCACACACAAATCATTTTTACAGCTTTAATTCTTTCCAAAAAACATTAATACACACTACATAGCTAGTGAGTTTGCTGTTTAATGGTCATTTTTTACGTATTAGATTGGGACCTACAGTTTAAAGTATATTTTGAATCATTACAAGCACCCATGCCCAAAACAGGATTTGAACCCACAAACAATAGAAATGGATGCCAGAGTGCTATTTGGTTAACAGATCAGAACATTTTTTCTTTTTTAAATGACAATAACAAATGTGATATGCTGAATTAAACTTTCTTCTTCCTTTAAACTATCCCTTTCTCTTATTTAGGCATATTTTAAATATTTTTACATTCTTTAAATTTATTTCAAGATGCTAACTGAACTAAAAAATTTTTAAAAGCCTTTCATCAACTTTACTAAATACATTACACTTAATATATAAAAAATTCTTTTTCCACAATTTGATACTTGTGCAAAAAAATATTACTCATAATATCAAATTCTAAAAAAAGCATCAGAAAAGATTGTTTGTTCTGAAATGTCTTTATTAAAATCATAAGATATTTAGATATTACTTTTCCTTACAAATACTTAAGCTTCCTTCATATTTGAATCATTTAATTTACAACAAACAATGAAGATCAACTAAAAAAAACATAGTTATCAATGCTTGATTAACATTTATAAATTCCTCCTTAAATTAATCTCATTAATTATTATTAATTGCAATACAAAATCAAAAATTTAATAAAAGCAGACAGTAAAACCAGGCATGAAAAATAACACTAAAATTTCATTTAAAAAGTCAGTTATAATATTAATCAAAGTTTTCTTTTAAAGTGACATAAATCAAGCTTCAATAACAAAAAAACAGCAAACAACTATTTAAAAAAGTTGTTACAATTGATAAATGTCATATAATTTACACAATTGTGCTTATTTAATAAATTATGATTTGCAAAAAAACTGGCAAATGATTTTATAATAGAAAAAATGTATTATAAAACATATTCTAATTTAATATCTAAATTGTTTTAAAAGAATATTTTTTCAGGCAATCAATTTCCATTCAGAAAGGAACATAAAACAATAACCAATAAAATCAGGATGATTGGAATGCATAATTATCAATATATAACAAAATACACCCCTCGATAACACCATACAAAAAAAATTTCTTAAATATCTGAGTACTAGATTGATTTTGGCATTGATTTTTGAGGATTAACATTGATTTTATAAGTTAGGAGCTGCCCTGTAAAAAACTTGCAACTAATTTATTCTAACAAGATGATTTTTATAAATAAGAGTAATATTTCACTGTCTGGTTTTTGCTAAGTAATTTGGAGAAAATGATTGCTCCAAAAGCTCTCAAAACAGAAAAATACTGAGAAAAACTATAAAATCTCTAATTTCACACATTGAAATATTAATTAAACATTGCCTTATAAATTAGAGCCACTTCAAATCGTAAAGAATACAATTAATTCCAAAATCTTAACTAAGTGATGAGTAAAATACACTATTCACAATAAAAACTAAAAAATATGTTACACATTTAAATTACAAAATCCTAAATAGTTAAAAAAAATTAAAAAGTATCAACAAAATGTTATTTAATCACTTACCATTGCCAAATATCTTAGCACCTCCTTGAAATCCACTTCTATTCATCGAAGTTACAGCAGATTTCCTCATCCTAAAAAAATTCAAATATACCTACATTTAGGACATTTGTATTCGAATGATAACAATAAAACAATCTAATTACAGAAATTTTTCAAAAATGAAGTTTTATGCTTAGGTTATTTACTTAAAATATATCTTTAATAATTTAATCTCTTACATATTATAAATAATAAAAAACTGTTAAATTTCATTGGCACTAACTTTTTGTTATAAAATTTCAGAAATAATATAGATCTTAAATATGTTGAATGTCAACAGAAAAATAACTCTAATAACTGACAACTAAAGCAATATTTTAAAAACAACAACTAATTACAAAATGGTTTTTATTAATAGGCAACCTAAAAAATAACTTGTGGAAAATTGGCTAGTCAAAATCATGATAGTAACTTTTTTAAATTCAAAAGTTGTTATAATCAGGGGTAATATTTTATATATAGATTTATCAAATGCAGAATAATACATCTGCACATATTTGATCATTCATTAATTTAAGTAAAATTGAAATTTACACTAAATAAAAATTGAAAATATTAATACACATATGATTTCCGATGACAGTAATTTGATTAGGAAATTATTAAAAAATAAGATTAAGTTTTTTGCTTCACATTAAAACTAAATCATTTAAGATTGATAAAGAGTACATCGCTAGTAAATAATTAAGTTCGACATGGTTTTAAAATAATTAGAATATTAAAAAACATAATGTAGGATTTGATTAACTGATCTGAATACTTCATTCTTCCAATAAAAACGTGCACAGCATAAATATATAAAAAAAAAATCATTACCGGTTGAAAAACATTTTATAGACATACGTAGATCAGAATGCATTTAAAAATAGTAGAATAATGTATTTAAAAATAATAGAAATAATTCGTTTAAAATAATAGTTAATATATAATTAAAGCATCATTTGTAGAAAAAATACTTACGCGTATACTTGAATAAAGATTGTTAATAATAGCAAAATAAAATATATCACTCGATATCCAACATAGATATAACACAACAAAATTCCACCATGCCTAGACGCTAGACTGGAAGCAAATGGAAATATTAAGTGCTCCCGCTCGAAGCAAGGCTTATATTGAGCATGCGCAAAAGGGGCAAAATTGGTTTTGGAGCAGCAGGGTTGCCTTTATAAAATTTTTGAATAAAACCTAGTCCTATAATTATGAATTAATAGCTAAATATCGTAATGTGCGTCTAATAAAAGTGAAATTTAGAAATATATTCACACAAAATTCAATAAATAAGCAATTTTCAGTGAGTAAAAAAAAAATTAAATTATAATCAAATTACTCACATTCCGTTGACGAAAGTAACATAACAATGAAAATTGATCACACTTTTAAAAAGAGTTCGATAAGTTGTTAAGATGCATAATATTAATGATTTCATTTTAAACTCAATATATTCATCTTTATCATATTTATTCATTTCTATTTTAGGACATCAGATTACATATATGGATAGCTGGAGAATTTTGAACTAGCATTTTTTTGGATCTAAAAACATCGTTGGCAAAATTCAGGTTTTCCTAAACAGAATAACTCATTCCCAAATTTCAACTCATTATCATACGTGAGCATAAGCAAATAAATATAATTTATAATAAAAAATAAATATAAAGAGAACTGTGTTTTCAAATGAAGTTTTTTTAAAGGTTTCATATTTTATAAATATGCTTAGCTTCTTTTTTCTTAAATTGGCCATTTTAATCATCTTATGGGAATTGTTTTGTCAATTTTATTTCGATGGGAATGATATTTAATCAATTTTTATGAAAAAACATGATATTAGAGTTTTATTTTGATCTAAAAATGTTTTATACTTGCACTTCACAAATTTTGATTATCATGGTTATCATATTTGAAGAGTTAAAGATAATTATTTTGTGTTGTCAATAATTATTAATGAAATATTGACACATGAATGAAGAATTGGAGAATTTAAGAACAGTTTCATACAGAAAGTAAAATTTTTTTGTGATATTTCATTTGTGATAAAATTTATTTTGAAGAAAATATTTCATTTTACTTTTATTTCAGTTCTAGAATTTAATGCTTTCATAATAATATTTGGAAAAGATATGGAGAGTAGTAATTTTTTCTTTAAGTCTATCGATTTTTGTTTTTATTTTAAATATTGTGCAAAATATCTCGAAACTATTTGCTTTAAAACACATCTAGCCGAAACATAATAAATATTTAAAAATATCGAAATCATTTGTATGACTTATTCTGTTATTTATGCTATAAATCAAGGAATTGAGACTAAAGATTTACCAATAAATTTGAAGATTTAATGCATATGATGTAATTACTTCATGTAAAAGGAAAAATTACATTTAAAGACAAATTTTCAAAATATTTTATGATACATTTCTATATTTATCATTAATTAATTAATATTTTTTATTTATTTAATAATTTAATTTTTTATTTTTAAATATATAATAATATTTTTATATCATTTTATTTATTTTTTTATATATTAAATAAGTATATATATTAGTTAACACAATAATTAATAAAAATGCAATAATTTCGTTATTCCTTATTAGTTTAATGAATTATAAGGGAATTTCAAAGCGTTATTCAATGTTATGAATTTGTAATATAGAATATCACTGAGATAAATGTTTATATTTTATTTTATTATAACTTTTCCTATATGTATTTCTTCATAGTTTTCTAACAAATTGCTTTAAATTTTTTAAAATTCTAATGTGTGTTATGATCAACAGATTTTTAATTTTGTAATTAAAATAAAAAATCTATAGTTTTCTTTTGCACATTAAGCCCCTTTTTAATCTACTATAAATAAATCCAAGAGAAAAAAAACCACTGATGACAAGAATATACTAGCAAATATGCACATATATATGTTAGGATTATCGATCTTAACCATTATATTTAAACATTTGGTAGCACTTAACAGTTTCAGCTATATGTAAGTCCTTAAAAAACTTCTTTTTATTATGATGTCTGTTAAACTAACCTCAGACTCATTTTTCATAACAACATTTAACATTTATATTTAATTTTAGCATAATAAATATAGTTTTGAAAAAAAATCTCCTTATTTAGAGCTGCATAAAAAAGACCTGCAATAGCATTCAAGTAACAATCATAGTAATTTAGATTCAAATGTCAAATTTCATTCCATTGAAAACAATCATTTTTATATATCTATCTAAAATAGAATGAAATTTTTGCAGTTTAGAAATAAATATTAGCATGAAATATTTTATACACTCATATCATTCTGCAGGTAACAAATCTTTAGAATATTTCCAGAATGCTTTAAAAAATATTGTAATAATTCATGAAAAAATGAATTGTATTTTTATTAAATATTTCAAACTTAAAATTTTTTTTATTAATATTCCACAGGAATAAATAATCTGAAGTAAATTTACTTTTGAAGATGATAAGTTTAAAAAATTATTTTTATAATTGTGATCGGTGTTTAGAAACTTCCATTTTTAATGAATTGTGTTGAAGATTATTTTCAATCTTGAAATGATAGAAAAATAGTAAATCATCTATTTAAGCACACAATGAGTTGCTGTCGTTTCTTGAAGATGGATCGCAACACATGATTTTTGTCAAGGAATTCGCTTTGTCACTCTAGACCATGGGTTCCCAAACTTTTTTTTCTCGTGGACCACACTTTCAAAATTTTACTATTTTCGGTAGACCCCCTGCTGCTGCATTTCTACTGTATTCCCAAAACTGCTAAAAAATATTACCCTAAATTGGGGGTGTTAAGATGAAAAAACGTAGCACATTTTCTTTTTTGTGTACTATTTATTAAAATAATACTTGTACTATTATCTATTGTTCTATTCAATTCTTTGTTTGAACTGAGTTTCGAATATTTTTGAGGACCTACCTAGTGAATGATCCTACCTTTCTACGTTGATAGGTAAATCCAAGCCAAAATTTTGTTCTTTATTATGGAAACCAGAAAATGTTTTGTGGACCCCCACTTACAACTTGTGAACCCCTGTTTTCTTTTCACATCTTGGTGGATCCCCTTGTGGATTCCTATGGACCCCTGGGGGTCCACCTGGACCACTTTGGGAACCTATGCTCTCTGTGGTGAGAACTTATAGTATGAATTGAAAGGAAGTTGAAAAGGTAAACAGAATGAATGGTTTGGGGCGGGAAAGACCATTGAACAGGTATGTACACAGAATGTTCTGAATGAAAAGAGCACGTGCTTCGTAAGACAGGCGCAGGCAGGAATTTAAAGAAACAGGTTTGAACTATCTAGCGGCCTTTTATTTAGTCTCAAAAGCTTATGTCTCAAAAGCTACTATGTAGAAGGTCATATGGGTCAAGTTAGTTGGCTGAAATCTGGGGCTGTTTAGTGTTTAGTCACGGTCATTCATAAAACTTAGGTTCCTTACTAGGATAAGCGTGTTCTTTCAAGAATTCGACAAACGTATACTCAACGATTATTTTTTGATTGTTTTTAAGCTTGAATTATACATTTTATCTTGCTTTTTAATCAAAATTGGCTGAATAATCTTATCATACATTTTTCTTTTTATGCAATTTTTATTCACATTAAATGAAAATCATCAGCTTATTCATTAGATGCAAATCGCTTTGCAAATTTTTAGTAAAATCCACTAGAAAATTTATACAGATGAGTAATACCATGTGAATAAATACAAAATTTACAGATTTTACGGGTGAATTTTCTGTCCCAGAATTCTTGTGTTTCTTTCTATACATATTCTTAATAAAAGATTCTTTCCCTGAAATCTCAGCTTCCCAATTTTCGTGATTACTCATAAAACGTTCAAATTTAATGACATTCCCTTTTTATTTTCTCATTTGACTTTGATCTTTTTGGTGCTCATACAATGTATTTTTCAGTGGTTAAAATATTTTTGATGTTTTCTCTTATTGAAAGGGTTACTTGACTTGAATAAAAACAGGGAACAACCATTTATTAAAAACATCTCCTCCAATAGAAATGGAAAACTGTGCTAGGTAATTTCACATCAGTCTAAGAAGAGAAAAATTGCTCTCAGCATTTATCATTGGACTCCATTAATCGTGACAAAACTGGTAAATACGCGAATTGTTTTGCATGTATGTGGTTATACGAATATATAGCATTGATGCGAATTTCGTGGTTAAGATTCGTGAATTCTGAGTCATCCGAATTTATATGAAATTTTTTTTATTATCTTAGCAAAAGCAAATCAAACGTAAAAAAAAAATTATGGAAAAAAAAAACATTTTTATAGATGAATTTTTTTTTATTGTAAACATGTTGTGTTTCTGCCAATTTGAAATAAACATGTTAAAACTAACCAAAAATTTACATAACGTACTTTAAAAATTACTTCTTAAATACTTTATTTTGAATACTGTTACGCGGAAGTATAATCCTAAATGTATAGTTTATCAAAATTTAGTTTTGCTTAAACTTAGGTTTAAATTCAGGTTTAGGTTTCATTAATCTTGAAGTAAAACTTTGATTTGTGACTCCTATTATATCATTTTCGTTAATTTTTTTTTTTTTGAATTTTTAGTCTCATGTTCAACTTTTATTTTGCAGACTCAAACTGAATACTAATTAAAAGCTAATTCATAAAATAAATATGTTTACTCATAATTTTCATATCAGATAGTGAAAACCGAAATTCTGACAGTCACTGTGCACTTATCCACTTTATTTTGGCATGTGGAGGACATTTTGATTGGCTGTTATTTCAATGAAGGAAACTTTCCTCTGCGTTTCTGCTTGCGTCGATGTAGGTGGGTGCTTGAGAGTTTTTGAATTTTCTGCCTTACGAAACGGAAGTTTGTCCCGTTATCTATTAAAGAACACGTTATTTATGCTTGAATAATTATGGATATTTATTTGAAAAAAAGTTTTACATAACTAGAAAAACATTACGTTATCATCTATTAATTTAAAGCAGCATGAACATACATTTGGCTAACTCATATTTCATACCTAAATAATTTCTTAAAAATTCCTAAATCTCTTGCAGAGAAATTTTATACACCTTAAATTTTTGTGCGTGAGCAGTTAGTTTAAATAACTGTTTTGATAATAATTCAAACATTAAATTACAATAACTTAATATTACATAATTTGTTCAATGTGATTTCTAAGGTTTCATTGCAAATATTTGTAATTAATTAAATGTTTTTTTACATTTATAATCTCTTTAATTAATTCTACTAAAAATACTTGGCTAATATTTTTTCGGTTTCATACATTAAGAACAACTGCAAAATACAACTGTACCAACTAAATTCCTGAATTAATTCAATGTTCCCAGTTCCATTTATTTTTGCTAATATTACATTAATTTCTGTACTGAAGGAATAATTCTTTGTTTATTTCATTTGATTAATAGAAATTCGAATGATTTCATTTATGAAATATTAAAAATTTTAATTAATAAAAATCATTTCGATTCTACGAGGAATGATGCTGAATCAAAATATTTTCTGCCTAAAGGAATGCTGTAAATAATAGCTCAGTGTAAATTCATTAATAATATTTAAAATTTCTTTATTTCACTTTACTTTTTTGCTAAAATCATTATGAGTTCAGTCTTGAATAAGTAAGATTTAAATTATTAGCTTTATGTAATTACCTGAAATTGGAATGTTTCTATTAATGAAAGCTCAACAAATAATGGTGAAAAATCAGGCATGAGAGTGTTTCACAATAAGGAGTACCAGAAACACATAATTAATCTTTATTTAAAATATCATTGATCTTTGTTAATAATTTCTGTCGTAAAATATCCGCTTACATTCGAACCAACTTAAATTTTTTTTTATCTTATTTTTAGATAAATTATGAAGTAATAAAATATAATTCGTCAAATTTTTAATTGTACATAGTATAATTTTTCGGAAATGAATTATTTTCGGGCAAATTTTAATGAAAATTTAACAAAACGGTTAACACTCTACAGAAAATTGTAACACATCAAAATTAATTTGATTTGGGCATAAGCTTCATGTGATAATATTTTTTTTAATTCAGTAAAATCTAAGAAAAACACTGAGCGATGAGAAAATAAAAATATACACAAGTTTGATTATTTTACCAAATTTTACTGAACATTTCTTCAAAAAATAACTCATAATGAAAAAGTTGTTCATGTATATTCAAAATTTTGTTTTATTTCATATATAATATCACTTGAAATGTGTACGCCAAGTTTCGTACAAATATTGTTACTCGAGCTAATAGTTCGGATATTTTATGGAAAACATAGTTCTGAGAAAAATCGCTTGTTAGTGATGATGTTTATTTCGAATGCCAAATAGCGTCCTCATACTTATGGCTACTAATCAATTCGTTACAGAAAAATACATAAAATAAAATTCCGTTTTGAAGCTCCCTGCTTCGTTTTTCAAAAGACGACGCAATTTAATTTCTATTTGACATACAGGAAAAACCGTTTTGGAAAGTTCAAAATTCGCAAATAAAAAAAATGGACAGTCAAAAACCAATTTTTCAACGTAGGCGGACACTGTAAACAAACAATATTTCTGTGTCATTTATTTTATTTAATTATTTGAAATGGATGGATTGTGTTCAACAATAAAGTTAATGTTTCGCTTGAATTTGTTTTGATTCAATCAATAATGATAATGAATCAGACTTGTTTCTGATTATAAGAAATGCAGTTAAAACATAATTATACGAAATCATATTTTTAGATCTCGAATTTTATTTATCTTTGGTAATATCACAATTATTTCTGTCTTAAACAGAGGGCCTTTTTATTATTTATTTAATTAAATTCATGTAAAGTCGAATGTACTGTTGCTTATGAAAAAGTAGTGTTACATTCAAAATTAATAAATAAATGTGATGAAGAGAAATAGAAAATGGTTTCACTATTATTCATGACATATTTTACAATACTTTGACTCGATGACTATGACTAGCACAATTAAAGTGACAGTCATCACTATAACAGTCTGAATGTGTGTGTGTACAATGTTATCTGTCATGATTTGTAAGATACTTACCTTTTGTTGTTCAGTGATAACTATGACGATTACATTAATAATTATCATTGTAACTGTGATAGTTTATTACTTCACTGACAACTGTAAATCAATAAACAAGTATACTTAAGGAAAAATATCAAATTTCGGAATTTAAAGTTTTTCAAGTATATTTGTTGTTTATTCCATAAATATTATTCGTGATTGATATGGGGATTTACAAGGGACAAAATGATGTCCAAAAATCTAAAGCTAATTTTTTTATATTTCAGTTTTAAACAGGAAAAACAGGTTTCTTAGTCAATATTATCTTAAAATTATTTTTTTCACTGATTTTAATAAACCCTTGTGTAAATTTAACATAAATAAACTCGTTTATACAAATATCAAAATATTTATTGCAAACAGTTAACTTAATATTATTTATTTAACAGTGAAAACAAATTTTAAGTATGAAACTTTTATTAATTCAATTCAGATTTTTTCCGGAACAATTCATTAAGTTCTCTGCATTGTCTTGTATCTTTATTGTTTCTATAAAATACCAGTAATAGTATGTCTTATTTTAAATATTTTCACAACAACATTTAAATTATGAATTAAATATTTCATTAATAAGTTTTCTAAAAGACTAAAATTCATTGTTAAGAAGGAAATACCATAATTTATACTTTATTATGCCGCTAGTTTCTGTTAATCTTTATCATAATGGAATGTTTTGACAGTTTTTTTTAATTTTTCAATAAATATTTGGAAATTTTCTAACTAAAATTTAATTAGTGAAAAATGTACAAGTACTCGTTAAGAAAATTTTGCCTGCGTGTGGGAAACAGATGACAATACAATAATCAATTAATTAAGAGTGTAATCATGTTTGATTTTTTGTGTTAGTTAAATAAGCGTGATAATTCTCACGAATATAATTTATACGATAGTAATAATGCTAGTTAATATAAGACAACTAATGGGGGATGCTTTATCGCTATAGAAACAGCATGTGTTATGAAACGAAAAAATAGTTATATTTATGAACGTTTATTTTATTTATTTATTCATATATATTATCACTATATGGAAAAATACTATAAATTATTATTAGTATAAATTCATTCTTCAGATTTGAACGCAACCCTACAGAAATTAATCTTTGAAAAAGTTATAAAGCATCTTTATATTTAAGTTAATTAATTGAATCATTTAAGACCATTTAAGGCAGTTAGGAAGTCAATCATTGGAAATTCAACAGCATTGAAGATCAGTGTGAAAAAAATTAGAATTCTGAATCGAGCAATGAAACAAATAAAATGCCATGCTCAAAAGGAAAAAGTGTGCACTCCAATTATTAAAGATCCAGTGACTTTTAAATTTTTAGGGACTGAGGGTTATAAATTTAAAGTGGTTAATAATTTTTTCATAGGCTCAAATATCAATACTCACTAAGTGATCTAAGCATTGAGATTAAAAGATGGATTTTGGCAGCTAATTTTAAACTTTATTAGCTAATTTAAACTATTAGTTTATTATTAGCTAATTAAAATTAATTAATTAATGAAATTAATTAATTAATAAAATTAATTATTAGCTAATTTAAACTTTATGTAACTTTTTTAATCTAAATAAATCACAAGGAACACTAAAATCACATTATAACAAATTACTTATCAGAAAAGCATCAGATCGATCACTAAGACTTGGACATTTACTAAATCTCAGGCAGAACAAGCTGTCTTGGATTGAAAGCTTTCGAGCTTCCATTAGATGTCGGCTTAATTTTGAGCAGTACAAATTATTCAAAGATAGAGCTATCCTGAGGTTCAATTTTATGCAATTTGAGGGCCCCGTACTCAGAATGAACCCCTTATCATTAACATTTAAAAATTTGAGACAAAAGCTTTTTGGATTAAAAAAAAATGTAAGCTCAGGTTGAGATTGATGGACCGTGTAGAGGGGAATTCTAAGGTCTTAAGAGCGAATAACTTGGAATCTATAGCAAAAATGGAAGAAAGTTCTTGAGTAAGCCTTGGCTCATCAGGGATAATGGTGTCAATAGAAGAAGAAAAGAAATAGTTTGAGTGTGTATGATTTATTTAATGTATTTCGATGAAATAAATAGTGTATAGTCCAGTGAAACTGGTATCCTTACTATGCTTCCAGCGTTTGGATTGTTACCATTACAAGAAAGGGCAAACTTCACTTCATAATGACATTGTAGTTCGTTAAATACACTTTAGGGTAGGATTCTAAAAAACTGCAACTCCACTTAAATACATATGGAATAGAAATTTTCCGAAAACAGAAAGATCTTTCATATTGAGTACCACTTTTGAACAATCACCCCAAATCGTAATTTGTTTCAAATGGCTGCCATAGGGGAGCTGTCACATGTGAACAAAGAAATCACACTTTCTCAACATTAAAATTCTAGGATCATCCATCAACTTTTTGTTGCTGAAGGAAATAAGATTTTCAAAACTTAGTTCTTCTTTGTTCTGCTATGTACACGAATGAGAATTGACTTTGATGTACATATATTTGCATTTTCCAGGATCTTTAGAAATAATTATCATATTATTATTGTTCAATATTAATTAATCAGTCGTTTTCTGAAAAAAAAACAATAATTCCGCTATTTTGCTTTGCTTCCCTTTTTAAAATAAACAATAATGCAACAATAAAATGTTAATATTAGTTAAAAAGACTTTTTTTTTTTTGATGACAGATGGGATTTTCAGAATTATGAGAAAATTGGCTAATTTCATTGATTATAATTTCTAATTAAAGTTTTAGTAATTAGAATTGAATCATTGATGCATTCCTGTTTGAAAAATAATAGGATTAAAGAAATGTGAACTTTACTTTTGTGCAATCTTAAATGTAAATGAAAAGCAATTTCTGTTTCAAATATGTAAAAATAATCAATTTTTTTTCAAATTTAATTTTTAATTTTACAAAATTGGAGCTTTAATGTTAAAATAGATTTCTGGAAATTTAATTATTTCAAGAATTAAGTTTTTTCAAATATTTTTATTTTCCTAAAATTTTTAAATTGAGTTTTTCAAATTTTTAATTATTTTTTCCAAAATTTAATTTATGATGCCAATTTATCTTTTTTTAATTGATGTTAATAGTAAATTAATATATTGAAAACTGATAATTCCCTATATTTTTAAATTCTTTTAAAAACATAGATTTGTATATCCTGATCGAATTAACCTCCATATGGAAATTAGGAGTTTACAGTAATAGATAAAAAACGACTCTTGAAAATACAATATTTTGAAAAAAAATAAAATAATGAAGATAAAAAAAGAAAAAAATATTCCTGTGTTAAGTAAATTGTATACTTGTATTATTGTAGTTAAAAAAAAATAAGAACTGCTTTTGTTAGAATTTAGAAATATAGATAAAATAATTAGCATTTTTTGTTGTTACTAATGAAACTTAGACAGGCTATGGTCGCTATGCCTTGGCTATGCGAATTTAAGTCAATTGGGAGCGTCTTTCGTTTCAATCAGAGCACCATGAAGGTGAAAGTACGACTTTGCTCTACACACATGCCATAGGTACCCGTTTATTGGGTAGGCAACCATTCACACCTCATTCCTACAAGGGAAGGACAAAGGATAGATAGAGAGAGAAAGTACATCCATGCCTGAACCGGGATTCGAACTCAGCACCTCCTTATCCGCAGTCAGGCACACTGACTACTAAACAAGTTGGGCGACTAGCATTTTGTAAAATAAATAACAAAAAATTCTCTGTTTTTCTTACAAGAAAAATATAGATTTCTTTTTAATTTTTATGAAGTATATTTTCACACTGAAAAATCTTATAAATAATAATATTCTTTGAATATATAGATTGTATATTCAAAGGATTCATTTAAGGAGTTTTGATAGAAGTGATTTATTCTATGCGAATATATCCTTTATTTATGATTGTATTTTGTACCGGCAATTAAATAAATAAACAACCATGCTTGCAGGGAATTATAAATATACACACTTTTTTAGGAAAATATTAACGTGTGTATATTAATGATTTGCAGACTTTTGCTTTTGCCATGAAACTTATTTATGGTTGCTTCAGCTGAAATCACTGTATTCAATTCGCAGCTTTGGAAGGGAAAAAAAGAAATGCGGAAATACAATTTCTATAAAAATTTTTAGCAAACGTTATATTTATGGTTATTTTTTAATGATTCCTCATTAAATTTGTAACACATGCATTAGTTATATATCCTTTAATTAAAATAAAAGATTGCAGGATATCTATGTTTATGTAATGTTTAACTCCAAATATTTTTAATATTATGAGCAGGAAAGACAATTTTTTCATTAATTTTTATAATTATGAGCAAATTATCTCATCAAATTTTGTCAACTGCTAGACTTTCAAAGTTTAACTAAGAAAATCTTGCCTGATATCGGATAGGGATGATAATGCTTTATTACGTTTGCAATAGTGAAATGTAGCTTCAGTAGCTGAGGTCTCTTTCAGACATAGGTTTTGTATTAGTAGTAAAACTAATTAATGTAAATAACTAGAAAGTAATAATTATTCATGCATATTATATTTTTATAATTTAATTACAAAATTCTTTTCATTAAATAGAAATTTTGGGAGATATATTGAATAGAGGAAATAAATAAGAAGGCTGTTATTTTATATTATTTTATTGTTTTTTGGATAATTAACGAAATGATATTTAAGTTTTATTTCTTGAAGAACTACATCCATTAGTACGCAGATTTAGTTCTAATTAATATCGTAAAGTTTTAGTTTTGCTCTGCAGTATAAGCTTTAATGAAAATAATAATTTTAAAGATTGTTGTTTTTTACTGGATAATTTATTTGACTTTATTTTAATTTTTGAGTGACAACCATTAATTTACATTTCGAATAATAAATCAAGCTCTGGATCTTAAAATAATAAATATGTACAAAATTATCCCTTAAAGTTCATTCATATTGAATTTATTTTTTTATTTCCTGAATAATAAGGTTCTTTAATAAACAATGCAATTGTAATTTATCGTTTATATATTTTCTGTTGTTTTCTATCAGGTTGAATTTTGGAAAAAATTTCTTTAAAATTTTTATTTTGTTCTTTGCTAGTTTTATTATATGATGTTTTTATTTCATACGCTGCTAAATAATAGAATAAGAAACACGGACATTAAAATTGTCATTGATTAATCCAATCATTTTTAAAATTCATTTAATTTTCTACAAATATTTACAGATTTTATACCTGGAACTATAAAATTCAATGCTATTACGATTAATTAACTTCATTTTGTTTATGTTTTCTGACAAAAAATTAAAAAACAGTTTCTGTTAAAGTTTCAATTTTCTCTATGATTTGCAATAATTTTATTTCATTTCAATTTTGGGTGATTTATTCTCCATCTTATTTACAAAGAATTATGAAGAAATTTATTATTTTCAAGAAGAGGAAATACTTCTGAAAATGTCTTCTTACAAATGTCTTATCAAATATTGAAAGCTTTAAATGTGTTTAACGAAAATTTCATGCTTGAATGTTAATGACATGAAACCACATGAAGCTCTTTGACTCATGCTTTTTTTTCGATTTTGTTCTATTATTTGCTTTTCTTTAATTAAGGGCAGGAAAAATTAAAGAATAAAACGAATAAAATTGATAAAATCAAACTAAATGAAATTAAAGAGCGTAAAAAATTATTTTCAATATAATATTTTGATTAATCCTTTTACATGGTCGATATAAAGTTAGGGATTCATCCACTCATTCTGATTTTAAAAAAATTGGTTAAATACGAAATACATCTTTATTTAAATATATGAATTATCCTACTTATAATTTTTTTAACTAATCGTTATATGAAAGCTAGCCAATGGATGTTCATTGGTTGATGCGTTTGAGCACGTTTAATTAAATTTTATTTTTGACTTATTTTTTCCCACTCAATTTCTGATCAATAAAGACCATTAGTGATTCAAGGTGATATAAGTTGTTACAATTAAATACCAATAGAGCATTATTTTTTCAATGCTATGACGAGTCAATATAGAGCTTCATCTGTTAGCTTAATCTAGGTTATTGAAGCATTAATGCTATACTTTAAATTAAGTTTTTATATTGTTCCGAGAAATTTGGAATCTATATTTTTGCATCGTGTTTCCAAACCCACGCTAAAAGTATGATCTGTGGATCATCATCAAGGATTGCCTCTGAAATTCTAAGATGCTCTAGGCAAAAGATACGTTTCATCGTAGGCTTCATAACTGGGCACTACTATTTCAGAAAACATCTCCATAAAATGGGACAGCAAGACCCTATCTGCTAGAAATGTCATACGCAAGAGGAAACGGCCAAGCCTATCATTTACGAATGCGAGGCCCTTGCCTTCCCTAGATTAACTTCTTTAGGCATCATCCATACTAGAGAGTGACACCTAGACTCCATGAAAGGGTTATCGGACTTTATGAATAAAGTGGGTAACCCGAACAACTGGAACTAGGAAACATTGGGTTTGGAGTTAATAGTACAAAATGCTGATAAAAGCAGAGGTTCCCAATGACATACAAACCCAACTTTAAGAAGAAGAAGATCGTGTTTCCAAAATTTTTTGCCATTTTTCTGGTTAATTTTTGAAGTTTGTCCTCTTAAAGTTATAATTTGTTCTACCATGTTTTGGAAAGTATGTTCATACTTATTTGCATATACATTTTAAATATAATTAAATTTCACGTATTTATAATTAATAAATTTATATAATAATAAAGACATGCAGCATATTTAAGCTTGAAAGTAATAAATAATAAGATCCTCATTTTCATTATAGTTTACAGCTCTTAAATAGTTTACATTAGAGTTATTAATGTCATATAATGGAAGTATACATTCCTGACTGCTCTTTGAATTCTATTTTGACTTATTATTTGCAATAAACTGAAAAATGAAATTACTCGGCTGTAATTACATTTAGTTTACATTAGTTATTTGGATTTTTCATTGTAGTTAAGTAATGCATGTGTATAGAAGAGAAAATAGTATGTTATTTAGCAACATGATTTTACATTTTTTGTTACTGCCTTCTTAAGCATTATCGCTTGTCCTTTTAAAAATTTTGTTTATACTATACGTATTTTTAAAAGCATTAGACATACCTACTTATTATCCTGCCATTATATTTAACATTCTTATAATAATTGCTGATGTTTCCCAACTATAACGAAATAATTCATTCATAATGAATTTTGTGCTGGTAGCTGAACCATTAATACTCCAGCCAGCTGTTCAATAATCCCATATTAAATGGTGATATTTGTAGTGGTTCGTAATCTATTTCAAGCTGTAGGCTTTGTTTCAATTAGCTTATATGTATATTATACCTACCTACACACACAGGTTGGTCTAAAGCAGCAAGTGTGCTCTATGTGTTTTCACCCTCAATCCGAGGACCCAAATTATAACCTAAACTTACAGGAATAATTTTACGAAATTTATTATTATGGTTTAAAATGTGATTTTAACAATCGTGTGACATAAATCATTTCAATATTTTCATTTTTTTCAAAAATGTGTTTTCTCAAGGTAAGCGAGGACCTATGATACACACCTGTTACTGAGAACCTTTCATACACACTTGTTACTGACAACTTCTCGTACACACCTGTTACTGAGGACATTCTTTTCACACCTGTAACTGCGGACCTTTCCTTTACATCTGTTAGTGAGGTCTTTTCATACACACTTGTAAATGAGGGCCTTTTATACACACCTCGAATAATGGGCCTCTCATACATACCTGCAAACGTGAACCTCATTTACACATATGCAAATAAGGATAATGTAAGCATTCTTTTTTAAGTAATATTATGTAATCTGTATTTTACGTAGCATTTAAGATAGATTTGCTTTTTTCATTATTTTAGCATAAAACTTATCTTTTTTTTAAAATCCTACAGAGATTATCTCAAAAGAAAACGATATATTTTTTTAAACAAAATGTAAGAGGTCAATAAAAATAATGCTTTAACAAGTATTTTTCTATTGTGTATAAAAAGTGCAAGTATAATATGACTGAAAATTATAATATTTCTATCATTGAATACGAAAAAATTTTCAAGAAAAAATTTTGATTAAAAATACTGATTATTCCTGAAAAGTTAATTACTCGGAAGCATTTTTTTACTAAGCAGTAAAATAAATTATTGGAAAATGTTTTATGTGGATACATGTATTCACTTCCATATACTGTTTTTAAACAATAAAAGTTAAGCTTTTTTAAATACCAAAAAAAAAATTCTTTTAAACATTATAATTTTGTGTGCTTTTAATTTGCATTCTAAAAAATAAACATTTCTAATACGACTTTTAGTTTAAATGTTTCACATTAAATTTATTTGCATTTTTGAAACCATTATAAGCATATTTATCAATTCAGTCTCTTGAAGATTGAATAATTTTAATGCTTAACATTAAAAGTATGAAGGTAAGAGTGTAAAATGTCATTCAACATATATTGGTTTATGGGATTAGTTGAACAAAAGGGAAAAAAATGATATTTATTGTACAATAACAAATATATTTATATATTTTATATATATATATATATATATATATATATATATATATATATATATATATATATATATATATATATATATATATATATATATATATATATATATATATATATATATATATATATATATATATGTATATATATATGTATATATATATATATATGTATATATATATATATATATATATGATATATATATGTATATATATATGTATATATATATGTATATATATATATATATATATATATATATATATATATATATATATATGTATATATATATATGTATATGTATGTATGATATATATATATATATATATATATATATATATATATATATATATATATATATATATATATATATGTATGTATACATATATACATATATATATATATATATATATATATATATATATATATATATATATATATATATATATACATATATATATATATATATATATATATATATATATATATATATATATATATATATATATATATATATATATATATATATATATATATATATATATATATATATATATATAAGGATGGATTAGAAAATTGCTTTTTTCCTTCTAAAAATGTAAGGAAATTTTAGAATTTACTATAAGTTAACATCATTTTTATATGTTAGAAATATATGTAGTTAGTTATATATATAGTGTTATAGTTAGAAATCACACATTTGTAATCTAAAAATGTATTTGTATAAAGTATTACTGAAAAAAAACATTTGAGAAACACAACATTTTCATTGCTTTTGAAACTCTAGATTTCTTTTGCCCTACTAAATATGAAGACGTATAAAAAGCAAATTAATTTTAATGACATTAAAAAAATTTCATTGTAAGGAAGTCTCTTAAAGAAAAATATTTTAAAAATAATTCATTAATGATTACTGTGAAAATTTATATAAAATAAATTGAATAAATCGTAAGGTATTTTCACTAAAGTCAAGAAACCAAGAAACATTTCAGTTGCCTTCACTCAGAAACTTGCTTAGTAAATTACATACTGTCGCATATGTCAAAAAATATAGAGAATTTTAAATTATTTGTAAACCCCTATTGAATCATTCCTTCATGCAGAATATTATAATCTTTTCCATTGTAGAAATGCTAAATTCAATCAAAGAAATTTATAAAAAAGTATTTTTATAAACACATACAATTAAAATTTGTTTTTCAGTTCATCATTACAAAATAATAATGTCTAGCTAATTATGGTTAGATCAATTAAATATTTTTAAAAATTATTAACTAAATTAATAGATATATTCAAAAAATGTATTTTCATAGGCATAAATTAATTAACAAGAAAGAAATTTTAACCAAATTTCTACAATGATAACTTTAAATTAATGTTATCAGTTTTTAAAACTATTTTTTATTTACCACACTGAAAAATCTGATTTTTCGTATTGTCAATTCATGTCACGTATATACATGTCACTTAAAATTGTAATTCTTTGATAAATATTAGAATTCATTTGTTAAAATTTTATTTTAAAACTTATAAGAAAACACGGCATAGTATTTAATTATAAAATATCTCTTTCAAAAAGGAAAAACTTAAAAATATTAAAAATATTTTAACAAACCCAAACATGAAATATGATGGCTATAATTTATAATTTTTCATTCAAACTTGAAAACCATAAACTATAGAAATCATATTAGATATTGAAGAATAAATGAATTAAATATTACAAACGTGTAAATTAATATATTTTGCATGATTATGGAAATTTCACATTTCACGGGAATTATAAGAAACATATTGAGTGCATATTTTTATTCTTTCTCACCATCATTTTAAATTATATTACTAAATCTTAATTTAGAATATTCTATTCTTTTCATACATAGAAATAATTTTATCAATGAACTATATTTAACCTAATTATTAAGAAATTAAAAAAAATTAATACTATTCAGCTTATTTTCTTATGCACTATATCCATTACTTCTTATATACAATGAATTCGCACAATTCTGTATATTTTATTGAAGCATTAATTTACGTTGTAACTTTAATAAAAGGCTTTTAAAACAAAAAGAGCATTTTTCAAACAATTAATAGAATATCTTTTGAGGCTAGCAATATTGGATATCTTCTGACATTAAATGCCAATTCATTCCTAGAAAGTAGTTGAGTGATTTAGTACCGAGTCCGATTGCAAAATGAGAACATTATTCCCAAACATAGTAATTTCTCTGTGAGGTTTTGTACTTAAACCGCATCAAAATAATATACTCATATGAAATGAAGCGTAGCGCAATTTTCGTTCTTAAAAAAACTAGGATGCATACATGAAATGAACGTTCTTTAGAATTTTGTGATTGTCCTGATAATGTCTTAAATTTTTTGACAATACATGAAATATGTGTCCTCCTTTTCTGCGTACTATGAAGTTGCCAACAAATTACAGGAATGTCTAAATGTTGAACTAAAGTCTAGAGTAAACAGAGAATTTGATGCATATATTGTTAACCTGAAATTAGTAGCAAACACGGAAGCAAAAAAGATCAAAATGATTTAATGGCCTTACTGATTATATAAATTGAAAAAAAAACGGTTGATTGTAAAAGCGTACCCCAAATTAATAAAGTTGGAGCATCATACATTTGTTGGAAAACTTATAAGTTATAAATTGATAACATATATATAACAGAGATTGAAATGGATGCTAATCCATTAAAATTAACTGCAAAAATGGGTTCAATGAAATATTCTAATTTTTTAGACCATTAACAAGGCAAAAGTGCGTTTTTGCTTGCTTTTATATATATATATATATATATATATATATATATATATATATATATATATATATATATATATATATATATATATATATATATATATATATATATATATATGTATGTATATATGTTTATATATTTTATACACTTCGTACCCCAAGATCAAGAAAACATGTGGCTGTTGTACCTTGATGATGTTGTAATGTCTCGGTCTAAAAATTGTAATTTTGAAACTATGTGGTAGAAAAAATGCAAAGGACTGAAGGTGAGATAGTTGGTGCAGACTGAAGAAGCTAACGTTTCTCCTCCCACTTAGAAAGCTATGCAGGCGAGAGATGCTGTTTGCGAACCCAGAAATGACTTTGTAATTTTGTTTCATTATTAAATGTTTGTTTTCAAATTTTTAAAGTCATTTAGAGTTTGTTTCAAATCGATGTTTTGAATCATCTTAAAAATTTAAGGGTTTCCAAGTGGAGTATGAAAGTTACGGATAGAAATGTTTGAAGGAGGATTGTGCAACAGGCTAAGGTATATCCTGGGCTGTATTGCCTATCACGATCAATACATGCATCTATTTAAAATTTTGTTAAATTTTTTAATATTTTAAATTTAATATTGATTTATGTACTATCAATAAGATGGCACTCTCTCTCTCTCTCTCTCACTCTAATAGCATAGAATACATTTATTCTGAAGAAATAATATCAAAATATTTTTCAGGAATCATGTGATTTTATTTAATTTTAAAAATTTATATCAGTATTTATATAATGAAACATTCTTGTCTGAAATTGTCCCAACTTTTCCTTTAAATCACTTCTTATATTTCATCATTATCATTAATACTGCTATTTATTGTCAATCACAAATGAACTTAAAGAGTAACAATTCTTTTTAAACTAAGTAACTAATAGTCATACAATCATTACATGATTCTGAGAAATATTATTTGATGCAATTACTAAAAAATGCTTTTAAAAGGATTCAAAATATTTTAATCATTTTTCAAGCATATGACAGA